>JAEUBA010000319.1:0-10191 GCA_018257865.1 Stereocaulon alpinum | reverse complement strand
TACTATAGTTTCTCTTACGGCTAGGAAAGGCACACTACGTGTACTATCTACTAGTTTCACAAATAATATAATAGAACACCCTTATTAGTATATATAGATACTAGAATAGGCGTATAAACCAATTAATCAATCAATCTCTCTTTAGTACTATCCCTAAAATAGAACCTTAATAGGTTCCTAATATATATCTTATTAGAGATAATCTTTAAAGAGTCGTCCTCTATTATATTAGGGTTTTAGATTAAGAGATATTCTTTTAACTAGGGTTAAAGTACTGCCGCCGTATTACCTTTAAGGTATAATAAGTAAAATATATTCCTAGCCTTTATAGTATAGAAGCTTGATACGTTAAACGCTATATATAGGTTAATTTATCGAAGAAACGTATTTAATCCTCCCTTCCTACTAGAGAACTTAGTAGGGGTGGGTAACTTTATCCCTCCTTCGCTAATAGTAATCCTATCCTTAGGAATAGGAGCTACCTCCTTCCCCTTAAACCTACTTATTACTTCGGATATAACGCGCCGTCTCTCCCCTAAGGTAGAACTGGAAGTGCTTATACTGTATAGTTTAAAGTATAGTATTTAAAGTATAACGGGGTGGTTTAACTCCTGCGGGTAAATTATATAGTATACTAAGTACTAAAAGGTAATAGAGATAGATAGTTATTAAATTATCTTTAGCTAAGACTCCTCTCTATTATATAAGTTAAATATAAGGAAAGAATTATTCTGCTAAAGGAAAACCCTTTCCTTATATATTTACTATAGACTATACTAAGCCCTAATATAATCCGGGTAATCTAACCCTATATCTACTATATTACTCTATAATCTGCCTGATATACGCTAGATTACTTATATTACTAGGTCCTCTCCTAAGTATCCTTTACCTACTAACCCTATCACGTGCCTTGCCCGTGACCTTGCGGGGTTACCCGTAACAAACTTTCTATACTAAGGCTATATTAATAACCTAGTCTACGTAGAGCTACCTAATCCTACGATCGATCTTAATAGATTATTATAGTAAATTATCTAGGATTAAATAACCTATAGCCCTTATAGGTAGTAGAACCTAAAGTCGCCCTATATAGTTAAGTACTTAGACGGCTTTAGGTAGATTTGTTCTAAAAAGTTTCTAAGGAGTTTTTAGCCTAAAATATCTATTATAGAAGATAGTTACCCTTAGTACTATTACCGTAATAATAGTCGCACCTAGATTAAAAAAGTAAACGGTTAGGATATAGTACTAGATAACCGCTAGGTAGTACCGTATAATCCCTAGCTAACTCGCAAATACTCTATATATATTAATATAGAGGTATATATATTAGTTAGTGCTATTAAGTATATATATAAATATATATATAAAGGTATAGACCGTACGACTTTAAAGCTCGCTAACGAATATAACGAGATTATACGGTATCTTAATAGTTATTATATTAGTCTATACTAGGCTGCGTGGAACCTATTCGAGTTCCGTAATTATAATAAAGATCCGCTGGTGATTCGATTAGCACTGCACCTCCCTAACGAGTAGTAGGTATATTTCCGTAAGGATATTATTAACCTTATATAGGTCCTTAAAGAAGCTAAGACTACCCTTACTAGCTTTTTACGGTATAATACTAAATATACTAATAGCCGCCACCTTCTATACTATAATTTCCTAGAGTATTACGTCTACTATAGTAAGAAAGGTAAACGGCGCTAGATACCTTAGTAATAGGGCCGTATAATTAGCCGGATATATTATTACGGACTAGTATAGGGCGAGCGTTTTTACTTATATATACTACTTACGGTTATCTAGGGGCCTACTAGTTTTACGGCTATTCGTACTATTAATACTGTTTTATACCTAACCTTCTAGGCTACTTATATTGCGTTAGGTCTTCTAGACGATAATAGCGAATAGTTTTAATACTTTAATAAGTTAAAATACTTTTCTACCGGTCAGGCGTTACGTTCTCTATTTATAACTATACTAATTAACGGTGATTTAAGCGAACCTTTAAAACTTTAGGAACGTATTTATTTAGATATATACGATAATTTACTACGTTATATTACTCGCGATTACCTATTAGTACTAGCTGATTCCCTAGATATATACCTTAACTATAGGTTATTTCTAATTGCTAAATAGTTATATAATTAGGGAAGAAAGCTTATAGATTATAACTTACCCGTACTAATTCTACCTTAGTCTATATATACTTACCCTTTCCTTATCGCGTCTGAGCTAAGCTATAATATTACGGAGTAGGTATTATTCCGTAATTATACTATTCCGTAATTAAATATTAAGTAATATTACGCTTTCGATATAATTATTATAGCTATTACTATAACCCCTTAATCTACGCACTTTTTCGTCTATAGTACTACGGGTACTAGTAAAACTTTTCTATATAAGGTATTATATTACTACTTCTGCGCCTAAGGATATATTATTCTATATGTTACTTCTATAGGTATTATAGCAATCTTACTACTTAGTAGCTGTACCTTATATTCCCGTTTTAAGATCCTAATTAACTGTGATAATACGTCTACCTATTATATTCTAGTATAGTCTAATACGGCCTAGCTAATTCGCTATATAACTCTAATTATCTAGGATAAGGTACCTATATAGAATAAGAGTAACTTTACTATAGTAAATACTACCCTATATAATATCTATAAGAATAATAATCTGTTTGGTAGTATACCGGTAATTATAGGGGGAGACTTTATATAGACTATACCGGTAGTTCCTAAGGGTAATTATACTATATAGGTTAATATAAGCCTTCGTAGTTCCTAGATCTAGCTATAACTTTCGATACTTAACCTTAACTAGAATATACGGCTTTACGCTAGGTCTAATAATTAGGTATTCGCGAGTTAGATTACCCGTATATCCTATAAACTATCTTTATATAGGTTAGTATAACTACCGCTAGAAATTATAAACCTATACTAGGATATATAACTTTTTATAGAATTAATCTTTCTAATTATTAACCTTATACGTTCCTCGCTGGTACCGGATTTCTTTAAAAGTCGAGCGATCTTATCTCTACGGAATAATACAGCAGCGCTCCTAAATATAGAGATCCTTTCCCGTCTACTTAGCGATATATAGTATTTTCTATCTACTAATAGTTCGTTATCGGAGGGTATAATAGATAGATTAAGTCTTAAGTTTTTATAATCTTTAGAGCTATCTAAGTTCCCTTCTATATAGCTATATCTTAAGGTTAGGGCCCTAATTATATTACTACGGAATCTACACCCTAATAAAAGTATATATAATAGAATACGACTGGTTATTATATATCTATCCTAGTAATATATCGAAGGTCGTCTTCTAGGAGGAAAGTAGGATAGTAGGTTATACTTAATTCTAAGAATTAATCTAACTAGTAAAGATAGTAACTATCCTTAGATCCTTATATATAAATAGTTTCTAATTCGGCTCTATTTTATAATAATTATTAATAAGTTATAAGGATAGTTACTATCTATTATAGGAATTAACCTACTATTATCCTATTTTAGTTATAGGTAGCTCTATATTATACTATCCTATACTAAAGATATATAAAGACTTGCAGTTCTTTTACTAACTAGTATAGATTAGAAAATAGATAACGTCGTTTATCCTAAGGTATTATTAGAAAATTAATATTATAAATTATTATAGTTACTAGAGAAGGCCTATAAAAATCCAGATTTTTACTAAGATATAATTTACCTCTATTATCTAGTACTTATAGTAGAAGTCTAATATTATTTATAAGGTAATAGATTACCGTAGAAACAGCTATATCTCGCTTATTTTATACTTGATTTAGATAATTTAAGCGGGATTAGAAAGCTCTCTATTTATAGTTTATTTTATATATAAAGTATTAAGCTCTAACTTTATTATATCTAAAGTTATTAAAATAGTAAGATTTTAATACTCGCGCGCTCAGCTATTTCTTAGGTCCGGGATTAGTAAGCACTAAGCTTAAGCTATAAAATATCGCGATAATACTTCTTTTACTTATAATTATTATATAAATAGGCCGATTCTAAAAATTATTAATATGTAAGTAAGCTGATAATTAACTCTAAAACTTATAAAATTATCTCGATATTATATAACGTATATAGCGCGGGGTATTATTACGAAGAAGTTATAATATAGATTTAACTTAGTAGTTAAAGGCGCTAGGCTGAGATAGGAAATTAGGGGACTTATCTTAAGATATATTAGATCGCTTAGCACGGATAATCTTTAGAGTCCTAATTACCGATTTTCTATTATAGTAAGAAAGATATTATATTTTTATATAGAAGAGTACTTTTCTATAAAGATCTTTATACGTCCTACTTATATCCTATATAGGTTTAATTCGAACCTTTATAGGTTTAGTTTAAACCTTTATAGTTATATATAGATCTATACTACGCCCTACTATCCGTCCCTAACTTAGCCTTACTATCCTTATCTACGTCGTCCTATCCCTCTTTATATAGATCTGCAAGGCGGCTGTATATTTTAGTAAGCTCTTAGTACTTTTCCTTAAGCCCTACGTAAACTTCCTTTTCTAATATATAGCTAATCTTAGCCTTTTTACGTAGGCCTATATAGATTAGTATAGTACTAAATAGTATTATAAGGAGATATACTATTAGAGTCTAAGGTATCCTTTTTAGCTGTAGCCTTAACTTTCTCTATATAAATTAATATAATTACTATATAAATCTAAGCTAAATAGGTACTAACTAAGTATAAAGTTATATTAACTAATACTATCGCCGGAGGTTAAATAATTTGCGTATATATTATTATAGAACTATATATTACTACGATAAGACGTAAAGGAGCTTAAATTTTTTATATAGGGTATATACGCTTCCTTACTAGAATAGTATAAGGTTATATAGCTTTATAATAGTATACCCTTAATAATATATAGACGGTTTAAATTCTTACTAATTAGTTGATTAATTGATTGGTTTATACGCCTATTCTAGTATCTATATATACTAATAAGGGTGTTCTATTACATTATTTGTGAAACTAGTAGATGGTATACGTAGTATACCTTTCCTAGCCGCAAGAGAAACCATAGTATAGTACCTAGATAAAAACTCCCGCTTATCCTTAATAATATAATTGCTTTTGGTTTAGGGATTACACCCTAGGCCTCCTTAACACCGGTAACTCTTAACTATATTCTTTAATATTATACCGAGCGCTCTATAACATTATTTCTAATACTAACTATAATATACGCCCTTCGTACTATACTTAGCTCTTAAGGACCCTGCTGTATTCTTCTATATCCTTCGACTTTATTATAGCGCTGAGCGCCCTATAACTTTCTTTAACCTTTACTATATTAATATAGGGGGGGGGGAGGAGGGGGTGTATAGCCGTCTCGTAAGGGTTTAAGTTATTAGCGCTGATTAGTAGTGTTTATTAGTATCCGTAGTAGTACTAGATTTAGCTATTCGGTAGTTTGCTGGTTAAGGATATAAGAAAGGGGGGAAGCTATATATACCGCTTAGGAGGCCTATACTTATATAAAGAATCGGATAGTATAATATCCCGCTAGTTATATTAGATAGTACTTACTTCTATCCTTATATACTTTACTTTAGGGGGGAGCTAACCCTTCAGCTTATAATTATAGTTATATAGCGCCGCTTATACTAAAGGCTCGCCTAGCTACTTAGATAGGGGCCGTCCTTTTCTAAAATACGCCTTTTAATTTATAACCTAGTATATCCTTCTCTTAGTCCTATATACCTATAACCCTAGCCTTCCCCTAGGATAGACTGCGCGTTAGTCTTAACTAGTAGATACGTATTAAGCGCACGTAGATATTAGATTTTTTAAATTAACGGCTGGGTAGGTATTACCTATACTCTTTACTTATTAGGCTAAGATACTACACCTAATACCAATTCTTACTATCTAGTCTCGATCGTAGGGGAGGTATAATAGTTATAGTAGAGTTAGGGTAGGTATTATCGCGTTACCTAAAAAACTCTATACGGAGTTCTTAGTAACTACGCGACGTCTTAATATCGTTTAACTTATAATATATTAGGGGAGATATCTCAGCTCTAAATAGGTATTCAGGTTCGTAGCTAGTACCGCGTATAGGTATATCTCTATCGCTAGCCCTTACTAATTAGTATTAAGTTATAAGGAATAGTAAAGGAGCTAATATAATCTAAGTTGAATCTTAAGGATAATAGCGACGATAACGAGTACGACGGGCGAGCAGGCCTACTAGGCTAGACGAGCGATTACACTAGGTTACGAACCTAGTAAAATAATACGAGATAGGGGGGGAGGAGAGAAGGGAGGTATTAATAGTAAAGGTAGATAAGGAACGCGTCCTAACGCGATAATAAGGTAATAGCGATAATAGTAGAAACCTACTAAAAGTTTATAAGGCCCTTAAGGTAGGGAAAGAATTAAAGAAAGAATATAGTATATAAAGGCTATAGAATAAGTACTACTAGAGTTTATAGAGAAGGTCTAAGGGATACTATAGATAAATATAAATAAGACTATATAGGGCTTCTTCTAGAATATAGTAGAAAGGATTATAGAGTATATATAGGAGAATACTACTAAAAGATATACTATAAAGGAGTACTATAGCTAACTAACGCGTAAAGACTACTTAACTAAAAGGGTAAATAATAGCTAAGCGGATATAGCCTATATAGCTTAAAAAGGCTAAAATACTATCTACTTAACTATACTTAGGGCAGAAGATATTAAGAAAGCGAAGTAGGTAATAGTTAGGATTAATAATACTAGCGAAAAGATATAAATAGCTATAGTAACTCTTCCCTAACTAGTATAAATATTTAGGGGAGTAGGGGGAGTAGCTAAAGAGATTATTATAGTAAGGAGGATTATAGGGGGGGATATTATTCTCTAAATAGCCTTAGTAAAGGCTAGAGAGGAGTTAGAGAAGGATAATAGGTAGGTAAGGAGACTCTATAGGTTAGTAAAAGTCCTTTAGAAGATAGTAATAGTAGTAATCTATAGAGTAAAAAAGATAATAGATATAAAGGGCAACAAAAACCCCAAAGACAAAGAAGCCTAAGCGCAAGTGGAAGCCAAAGGCGGCGGAGCTGCCGGAGTGTTGCAGGGCCTATTAGGGCAACGGAGATCATCGTTACCGGTGTTATAGAGCCTGGCGGCGAGGTCGGACAGGCGGAGCAGAACGATAAGTAAGCTGATAAGCGAAAGTTTTTGGCCAGAAGGGGCGACTCTAGAAAGGTTTCTTTCGCGTCTAGAGGGCCTTCAACCCCCCTAGATTTCCTAATAATGTAAGAGAACACCCTCATTAGTATATATAGATACTAGAATAGGCGTATAAATCAATCAATCAATCAATCAATAGATATAAAGGACTAATAGGGGATCTTTAAAACCTTAAGGAAAGATAATAGAAAGCTCTACTTAGAGTTAGAGATAATAAAGGTTAAATAGCCTATATTTATATTAAAGCTAGATATACTTAAGAGGGAGAAGAGATTCTCTATACTAATAATTAAGGTCCTAAGCCTAAAGGCGGCGAACCGGCTTATTATAGAGGGGATAGTAATAGAGAATAGCCTCCTCTTCTATAATTATTAGGAGAGAGAAGCTACCCCTAAGTAGTACTTTAACTACTATAGGTATAGATATATTACTAAGGCGTATAAATACCCTACCTACTATAAAATATACGCCTAAAACTATATAACTAATAATTATATAGAAAGAGCTAGCAGTAAGCCTAAGTATATAGTATATAAAAGGGAGTACTTAGTATAGAGTAAAACCTACTTAATTTAATAGAAGGAGAATATTAAGGCTAGGTAGAGAATTAAGTATAAGCTAAAATACTTTAAAGAGACCCTAAAGTAATACTTAGTAGGGCTTACGCTAGCGATACTAAAAAGGACTAGCTTAAAAGAGTAGTATAAAGTAATCTCTAAAGGGAAGAGGAAGGCCTTAGAGGATATAATAGATAAGCCCTAAAAAGGAACTAGGGAGGTAGTAAAAAGGGGATAACTAATAACCCTCTCTAAAGCGGAATAAGGGTAATAGCCCCTATCTATAGAAAGGATTAGTCTAACGAATACCCTTAAGTAGACTTTAGGAGTAGTAAAGACTACTAAGACTACCTAAATATAGGAGAACGTCTAAGTAGCCCTTACCTAATAAGGAATATACCCTACCTAAAAATACTATAGTATAATATATAGAGGAAGAAGAATATAGTAATAGTACTACTTCTTAAAAACGAAGATATAAAAGATATAGACGTATTAGCGATTTAAGAGCCGGTATATAACCTAATAAATAGAACCTTATATAATATAAGTATAAGTAGGTTCTACCTAGCCTATAGGGGAGACCTAGAGGCTAGAATATACTTTTATATAAATAAAAGGATAGATCTTAACGACTAGGGGGTAGAGTACTAAGAGGGCAACTTATACTTATTATAGATTTAGACTAAGAGAACCTAAAATAATACTAATACTAAGGACGAAAATACTAAGGAGCTAATAGTAGAGAGGGTATAGGTATATAATATCTATAACCCTTCGCTAGTAAGCTATATATTAGTAGATAGCCCTATAACTATCCTAAGGCTAAAGGAGGCCTTAGAAAGCGAAGGCGAATATATTATAATAGGGGATTTTAACTTATACTACCCCTAATAGAATAACTTAGGACGAGCTATATACTATATAATAGTAAATAGGCTACTAGAAGTAGTAGGAGAGAAGGGGATAGTCCTTAGACTACTAAAGAAGTTAGTTATATAGTAAAGCAGGGGCTTAAAGAGCGCTATTAACCTTATATTCCTAACCGAAGGCGCGTATAATATAATAGCGAAGTGTAGAGTAAGAGAAGACCTTAATATAGGGTTAGATTATATACTAATTATAATAGAGCTAAAATAGACCTAAAGCGAGCGCTAAGTATACTAGAAGAGAGCTTAAAAAAGGATAGAGATAGAGGTAACTAGCGAGGAGATCCGGAAATATATAAGGATCCTAAATAGGGTTATAGGTAGATACTTATTAGACTTAGAGGAAGTAATTAACTTATATATTAATAAGCTTATAGCTGCGCTATAGGAGGTAGTAGAGAATACTATCCTATTTAAGGAACCCTACGCCGGAGCTAAACTATACTAGAACGGGGCGTATATAAGAGTTACTAAGGTATTATAGGTAGCGCTTAAGGCCTACTACTATAGTAGAAATATATAGACTAAGGAGACTCTCTGCTAAACTAAAAGGAAAAAGGTTACTATCCTATAAAAGACTAGGATAATAGCTTTCTAAGAGGGGGTCTATAGAGTATTACTAAGGCTAGGAGGAGTATAGTAACTTATTAAGTAGGGAAGGGAGAGGAGTATACGCCCTAAAGAGCTACTATAATTCCCAGCTATTAAAGACGGGAACGGGAATAAAGCGATAGACTTTAAAGGGAAGGTAGAGGCCTTAAGGAGGGTCCTTTTCCTACCTTTACCCCTAGTAGACCTAACGGATATTAAGGGGGCTAATTACCTAAAGCCTATTATAATAGATAGCGAGATTACTATAAAGGAGGTAAGGGACGCGATTTAGTACTTAGTAGCGGATAAGGCCCTAAGGATTTTAGGGATCCTAAATAGGTTCCTAAGAGTAGTATATATAGAAATAGGGGAGACCTTTTAAAGGGTATTTTAAGCGTACTTAGATTATAGATACTACCTAAAGAAGTTTTATAAAGTAAATATAGTAATACTAAAGAAGCTAAAGAAGACTAATTACTCTAAGCCTAAGGCCTATTAACCTATTATACTACTAGATATACTTAGGAAAGTATTAGAGATAGTAATAGTAAAATAACTTAGCGGAATAGCTAAAGTAAATTACCTACTCCTAGAATACTAGATAAGAGGTAGGAAGAGATATTTAGTAGAAATAGCCTTAGAGACTATTATAGACTTAATCTATATAATATAGAACTAAGGTAAGGATAACGTAGCGAGTTTATTATTATTAGATATAGTAGGAGTATTTAATAATATATCCTATAAAAGGCTACTCTATAACTTAAGGATAAAAGGAATCCCTAAGGGGATTATCTAGTAGACTGCGAGCTTCCTTAAGGATAGAGCGATAT
>JAEUBA010000318.1:0-10242 GCA_018257865.1 Stereocaulon alpinum | reverse complement strand
ATAGTTATAAATATACGAATAACCGATTAATAAAGAATATAGTATATACTTAGGTACTATTACCTAATTAATAGCCTTAGTAAAAATAGTAAAAATCTGGATTTTTACAGGCATTCTCTAGTAGGGTATATAATATTAGGTTGAGTCCCTAGTATTGCGTATATTAGCGACCTAATAGCCTTCTGATATAGCAGGCGGTCTTAGGCGTTAGCTTAGAAACTGTTAGGGGCTTTTTTAAGATAGTAAGTCGTCTCTATAGGGGTCGCAGATTCTTTATATTCCTAGAGGCTGAAGTCCTAAAGTACTTTCTTAATATAGGCCTCTTAGCCTAGTCGTAGCGTTCGTTATTAGCGGTTCTAGGTAACTATTATCCCTAGGTAATAGCTGTATAGCCTAAAATCTATTATATAGAATTAATAGTTAAGGGTATCTTTAACCCTTTAAATAGCTTCCTTACTAGGGCCCGTAATTAGTAAATCGTCTATATATAGGGTAATTAGCGTCCTATCTTTAGGGTCGATAAATACGCTTAAGTTAGCTTCTAATAAGACAACGCCTAATTCGGCGTTTATAAAGCTAGCGAAGGTATTATACTATACTTAGGGGGATTATTTCAGGCCGTATAGAGCCTTATTTAGGCGGTAAACTTTTACCTCCCCTTAAATAAAGCCTTTAGGCTATTCTATAAAGATCTCCTCTTCTATATCCCTATAGAGGAATACTATTTTAACGTCTATCTACTCTAAGTCCTAATCTATAGCGGCGGTAATTATAAATATAGCCTTATAGCTTATAGGTTTAACTACTAAGGCGAAAGTCTTATTATAATTAAGACCTTTTCGTTATTCGAAGCCTTAAATAACCTAGCGTACCTTATAGCGTATAATTTCCCCTTTAGGGCTATACTTTAAGGTATAGACCTATCTACCCCTAAGAACTTTCCAGCTATCCGGGGGCGACGTTAGTATCTAAGTATTATTAGTTATAAGGGAGTTAAATTCGTTATTTATAGCGAGCTCCTACTATATTTTATATATATTATTAGCTATTACTTCAGCGTAGGTTTTAGGTTTATAGGGTTCCGCTGAATTCGCCTAAGCTAGTAGAGAGATTACTAAATACCTATAGAGGGGATCCGGCGAGAGGTTCTATATATTAGGGATATCGAGCTTAGGGTATATTACTAGGACTTAAGTTATCTCTCGCTCTTCTATAGCACCTATTATTATTAGTAATACTAGCTGTAATAGGGCCGGAGAGCCTAATATTAATAGTAAACTTAGGCCTAGAGAAGGAGAATATAATATTTCTCTAGAAGTTAGGGGTAAGGGAGGTAATTCTCCCCCTAAAGGAGGTAATTCTCCTAAGGATTCTTAGTTAGGTAATTATACTAGGGATATATTAAAGTTAAAGTTAATAGAATTTTAATTCCTATTATACGCCTCCCCTAAAGCGGAGGTCTGTTAGCGTTTAGCTGGGGGTTCTTTACCCCTATAGAAGCGGGGCCGTTTCTCCTATATATAGACGTTAACGGCGCGGATAATAGCGCGCTGTTTTAGTAACTATAGGCGAAAGATATAGCTATCCCCTTTATATCCTAAGAGGAAATAGGGGTCGCTTTTATCTATAAATTTCTTTTAGAGACGGTTTCGCGCCTATATTTTAGAGCTAAGGGTTCTTAGGTACCTAAGATAGGGCTTACGCTTATAGAAGGCCTTATATAGGGTCTTTCTAAGCTTTATAACTAAGCTCTAGACGGTAAGGTAATTAGCCGTTTTTATAATTTTAGGCTAAAAAGACTTATTAAGTTTAGAGCCTAATAGTAGAGGGTAAGTATATCTAATAAAGACCTACCCGAAATATTTAGTAGTCCTATTTTATTCTAGGTTTCTAGGTACTATAGGCTTATAGATAATCCCTTTAAGGCTAAGGTATTCTTAGAAGGTTCCTTTAATATATTCGCCCCTATTATCTATATGTAGGCGTTAGATTAGGCGCCCTACTTACTTATATTTATACTAGAACCGTCGGAATAGATCGCTAAGCTCTAATTTATATTTTACGCAGTAGACTTTAGAGTAGTAGGTAAAGTTATCTTTAAAGGTAACTACCTATTTACTACCGTTGAAGCTAATAGGCTTAATAGGTCCTATAATATTACTATAAATAAATTCTATTAGGCGTATTCTAAGTTTAATAAAGTCCTTATATAGGGTAGACTAATAGCGGCTTAGAATATAGTATTTATAGGTTAATTTATCTAAGAATTTCTTTAAGAAGTCTACTCTAGTAGCTATATTAGGTAGCTGATCTACGTTTTATTAACTTATATAACCTATACGGGCGTACTAAAGCTAGCGGATAGCGTCTAGAGGTACGCTATATATATTTAATATAAGTTATTACCCCTAGGGAAGTTCTAATATATAGAGGCCGAATTATTATTTAGCGATTATATTACTAAGCTTAGGGTATAAGATCGTATAGCCGTTTTTAGCGAATTTAATACGGATTCTAATATCTATTAGCTAGGAGCCTAAGAGGAGGTTCACCCCTAGCTTAGGTACGTAGAGGACGTTATATAGTAGTATATTCTTCCTTAGGTATAGGATCTTTACCGTCCTACGCCTAGTAGGCTTAAGCTACACCCTACTAATTTTAGTAATTAGAGTACTAATAGCGGGCTTAAAGGTTACGAAGTTAAAGCGCTAGTAGAACGAGTACTACGTATATCCTATATTAATAATAGTTAGGCCTAATAGATTAACTTCTAGCGTCGTTACCGCTATATATCTGATATTAATTATAGGGACCCTATTTATACTAGTACCTTAAATATTAAAGTCGCTATTAGCGGCGAGGGTCCTAAATATTAGCCCTTTAGTAGGGCTATTATTATATTTAAACTTCTATTTCTTAGACCTTTTATCCTTAAACTTAAACTTCTTAGGTTTTATTTCGGGGTGAAGCTGCTAGTACTTTATAATTAAATAAGTATCCTTTCGCTTAAGCTTCTTATAGTAAGGGTAGTATTCCTAGGGCTTATTATTCCTAGAGTTATAGTCTTTAGTAGACTTCCTACCCGTAAATATCGCTAGTCTAGAGTACTTATATTACGCTCGGATTCGTTATTCTTCGTTAGCGGCAGCTAGGGAGACCTTATTAAAGTCGACTTTATTAGCGCCGAATAGGGCGTAGCTTTAAATATAAGCTATTTTAAAGATATTATAAGCTTTACTAAGTCCTAAAAAATAGAGGTGAATTAGGTATAGTTCTGGTAGGGCTACTTTAGCGTTAAGCTCCTTAAGTTTAGTATTAACCTCTTAGAACTTCTAAGTATATTCGGCGATATCCTTAGAGGATTCTAAAGAGGTTAAATAGAGGTATTATACTAATTTAATATAGATACTAGTCCCTTTAAGCTTAAAGTTTAAGGAGACTTTAGTTAGAATCTTATCCGCTATAGTAAGGTTCTTTATAATTTTCTAGGCGTTAAACCTAAGTTAGTTACGAATCGTAGTATAGGCTTTTACTTAAGTTTTAGTAGTAAAAGGCTTTAAGTTATTAAGTATAAGCTAATTATCTATCTCCTTAACCTACTAGGAGTACCCAAAGTTAGACTCTAAGACGGAGATAGAGGTAAGTAGGAAGCTCCCGCTACTACTATAAGATTCTTTAGCTGCTATAATACCGCTACTATTATAAGATTCTTTAGCTACTATAATACCGCTACTACTACGAGACTCTTCAGCTGCTATAATATAGGTATTTATATTTTAGAAGAGAGTTATAGGCTTTAGAGGTCTTTAAGTTAGCTAAGTCTTTTAGGGATAAGCAGTAGTAGTAGTTATTTCCTTATACTATTATTTCGCTAGGGGACCTAAGGGAGCCTAAGATAGTATATATTTAGCTTAAAGGCTAAAGATATTAGAATTACTAGGAGGTTCTAGGGTCGATTTACTAGCTTTAGAATTAGAGTTATAAGGAGATAGTAACCGTTTTAGGGGTATATAATTAGTATCGACGTAGTTAAGAGGTAACTTATCGAATTAGATTAGGTCCTAAAGAAGGTGCCGGAAGTACTTATATTTAGAGCGGTAGTATACCTAGGTAATAGTATTTATATACTAGATAGGGTTTAGATTAGTAGTAGATAATATTAAGTTAGAAGATAAAGAAGATAATAGATTTCCAGCTATGCTAATAGCAGATATCTTATAGATATCTCCTAAGGATTTCAACCCTAGTATTCTAGCAGCTAGGGTAATACCAGCCTCTAACTTATTAGGAAAGGTAGCGGGGGATACCAGCCTTTAATAATAGCTAGGGATACCAGCCTTTAGGAAGAAATTAAGGGGTTAGGACCTAGCCCCCCTAGTAATTAATAATTAATCGCTTTCTAGCGTCTAAAAAGTCTTGTTTTTAATACAAAATTCGATAATTCTACTTATATAGGTTAGTGTTCTTACTATAGAAGCTAGATATCGCTTTTAGGGGCTTAGCTTCGGAGTTTATAAATACCTACTAAAGTACGCTAGAAGGGATTGCTTAGTAGCACTTATTAGCGTACTTTTCGGTAGTAATAACCCTAGAAAGAATAGAATAGCTAGGAGTTCTTAGCCTCCTCTTTTTAGTCGATTATTATCGCTATAAGTTAATCTCGCAGTACGAAGATTAAAGAGTTATTACCTTAGACTAAGTATTAGAGGTTTAGTATACGTATACACAGCTTACGTTAGGGAGGATTTAGTAACTGTTTAAGAGGAATATAATTCTAGAAGAAGAGCTATTCTAGCGATACCCAGCGTTCCGGGCTTATAACCTATTAAAATATAATAGGTAGAACACTTAATTATCTAGCTAAGTGCGACTATACGAGATATATATAAGGGTTAGGGCTAAGCCTTAGTCATTAATAACTAAGCCTTAGGATATCGAACACCCGAATTTCAATATAGAATAGGGGCTTAGAGAGTACTATTAACCTTATATTCCTAACCGAAGGCGTATATAATATAATAGTAAAGTATAGGGTAAGAAATAACCTTAATATAGGATTAGACTATATACTAATTATTATAGAGCTAGAATAGATATAGAGCGAACGCCTAGTACGCTAGAAGAAGACTTAGAAAAGGATAGAGGCGAAGGTAACTAAGGAGGAAATCTAGAAATATATAAAGATCTTAAATAAAGTAATAAGCCGGTACTTAGTAGACTTTAAAGATATAATTAATTAGTATATTAATAGGCTTATAGCTATACTATAAGAGGTAATAGAAGATACTATCCTATATAAGGAACCGTACGTAGGGGCTAAGCTATATTAGAATAGGGTATATATAAGGGTAACTAAAGTATTATAAGTAGCGCTTAAGGCCTACTGCTATAATAGGAACGTAGAAACTAAAGAAGCCCTTTATTAGGCCGAAAAGGAAAAGGTTACTACCTTATAGAAGGCTAGAATAATAGCTTTTAAAGAAGGAGTCTATAAGGTATTACTAAGACTAGGAGGAGTATAGTAACTTATTAAGTAGGGAAGGGAAAGAAGTATACGCCCTAAAGAGCTACCGCAATTCCTAGCTATTAAAGACGGAAACGGGAATAAAGTAATAGACTTTAAGGGGAAGGTAGAGGCCTTAAGAAGGGTCCTCTTCCTACTCCTACCCTTAGTAAACCTAATAGATATAGAGGGGGCTAACTACTTAGAACTTATAATAATAGATAGTAAAATTACCTTAAAGGAGGTAAAGGACGTAATTTAGTACTTAGTAATAGATAAGGCTTTAAGGATTTTAAGAATCCTAAATAAGTTCCTAAGAGCGGTATATATAAAAATAATAGAGATATTTAGAAGGATATTTTAAGTATACTTAGACTATAGATACTACCTAAAGAAGTTTTAGGAGGCGAATATAGTAATACTAAAGAAACTAAAAAAGACTAATTATTTAGAGCTTAAGGTATACTAGCCTATTACGTTACTAGATATACTTAGAAAAGTATTAGAGATAGTAATAGTAAAATATCTTAGTAGAATAGCTAAAAGGAATTACCTACTCTTAGAATACTAGATAGGGGGTAGAAAGAGATATTTAGTAGAAATAGCCTTAAAGACTATTATAGATTTAGTCTATATAATATAGAACTAGGGTAAAGATAACGTAGCGAGCCTACTATTACTAGATATAGTAGGGGTATTTAATAATATATCCTATAAATAGCTACTCTATAACCTAAAGATAAAAGGAATTTCTAAGGGAATCGTTTAGTAGACTATAAGCTTCCTTAAAGATAGAGCGATATTAATTACTCTAAGAGGTAAAACTAGCTTAGTAGAGGCGGTAGAGATAAGGATTCTATAAGGATTACCTATATTACTAATTTTATTTCTCTTCTTTAATATACTACTAATTAAAGTATACTTAAAAGTAAAAATCCTAGTATAAGTAGGAGGATTCGTAGATAATATATACCTACTAGTATATAATAAGATAATAGAAATAAACTATAGATAGCTAGAATAAGCCTATAAGCTCTACTAAATATAGGCGAAAATATATAGGGCGACGTTTACGCCTTAAAAGTATAAACTAGTATATCTATTATACGCCCCTAAAAGGTTTAATATAAAGGAGATAGTATAATTTAGTAATATAGAGGTTAAGCTAAAAGCGAGTATTAGGGTCCTAGGGCTATATATTAATACTAAACTCTACTAAGGCTTATATATAGTATAAGTAAAGATAAAGGTCGCTACTTAAGCCTAGGCGATTAAGTACTTAGTAGGATTAACTTAGGGAGCTATATTTAAGAAGTATAGAAAGGTATATAGTATAATAGTAAGGCTTATCCTTATATTCGCTACTCTAATATAGTATACCCCTACTAAGGGGCGGGGAGTTATAGAAAAGTATATTAAGACGCTCGCGATAATATAGAATAACTACCTATAAATAGTACTTAGAGTATATAAGGTAATACTAGTCTAAGTCCTAAAAGTAGAGGTAGTTATTATACTTATCTAAACCTATCTAAACGCCTTAGTTATAAGATACTAAGTACTAAGGGGAGTATACCCCTTAATAATTAAAGGTAACCGCTTAATCTATAGGAGACTATAGGGAAGGAGAGGAAGAGCGCGCCTAATATACCTAACCTTATTATTAGAAAAGGAAGAATAGGCCCTATAGGAGCTTAAGGTAAAGGATTAGAATTAAGTAGTAATAATAATAAGGAGGAAAGTATATTAGTATAACCTAAAAATAGATATTAAAGAGTATTAAGATATAGGCGTCCTAGCTAAAAAAATATAAGGCTAAGTAATAATAAAGTAGATTAAGTAGTAGGAGGTATATAAAAATACTATCCCTAAGTACTTTTATATACCTATATAAAATAAATTATTATTTAGAGAAAGGTATAACTACTATCTAAAGCTTAAAAAGGTAGAAAGCTTAATAGTAATCTAACTTTAAAGTAGGAAGAATAAGTTTAACTACTTTCTTTATAAGGTAAGGGTACTAAGGGTCTATAGTACCTACTATAATTATAAATAGAGGAATTAGGATATAAAGTATATTCTCCTATACTACCTAAAGCTTAGCGATACTTAAAGGGAGCTTATTAAAGAGGTAAAGACTTATAATATTAGGACTATACTAGTTAAGATTACTAGTATAAGAGTAGCTATAAGATAGCTAGTTAGGTTAGGATTCCTAATATAATATTAACTTACTAGGGAATAGCTCTCCTAGTCTAAACTCCCTATTAAAGTAGAACTAGTAATAAAAACTCTAAAGATAAAGAAGCCTAAGTATAAGTAGAAGCTAAAGGCGGCGGAGCTACTAAAGTATTATAAGGCTTATTAAGGTAGTAGAGATTATTATTACTAGTATTATAGAGCCTAGTAGTAAGGTTAGATAGGTAGAGTAAAATAATAAGTAAGTTAATAAGCGAAAGTTTTTAGCTAAAAGGGGTAACTCTAAAAAGGTTTCTTTCGCGTTTAGAGGGCCTTTAACCCCCCCTAGATTTCCTAATAATATAAGAGAATACCCTTATTAGTATATATAGATACTAGAATAGGCGTATAAATTAATCAATTAATTAATAATTAAATAGTTAACTACTAGTTAGATAATAGTCTTTATTTAGTTGGTATTCGGTTTATATTTGGTTGGTATTCGGTTTATATTTGGTTATAACAACGTTAGAATATCTCTTCCTAAAACTAACAACCGTTACAGTTGGTAAACGGTTATAGTTAGTAAACGGTTGTAGTTGGTAAACGGTTATAGTTAGTAAATAGTTAGTAGACGGTTGGTAAACAGTTAATTAATAATTAATAAACTATCTAGGTATTACTAATATTAGATATTACTGATATTACTAGTGCTACTAGATGTTACTAATATTGCTAGATATTACTAATATTACTAGTATTACAGGTACTGCTGATATTACTAGATATTGCAGGTGTTGCAGGTACTATAGGATATTGCAGGTGTTACTAATATTACTAGATATTATAGGTGTTACTAATATTGCTAGATATTGTAGGTATTGTAGGTATTGTAGGTACTATAGGATATTACAGGTGTTGCTAATATTACTAGATATTGCAGGTGTTATAGGTACTATAGGATATTACAGGTATTGCTAATATTACTGGATATTGCTAGTGTTACTAATATTACTAGATATTATAGGTGTTACTAATATTACTGGATATTACAGGTGTTGCTGATATTGCTAGATATTATAGGTGTTATAGGTATTGTAGGTGCTATAGGATATTGCAGGTGTTACTAATATTACTAGATATTGTAGGTGTTATAGGATATTACAGGTGTTACTAATATTGCTAGATATTATAGGTATTGCAGGTGTTGCAGGTACTATAGGATATTGCAGGTGTTACTGATATTACTAGATATTACAGGTGTTACTAATATTGCTAGATATTATAGGTGTTGCTAATATTGCTGGATATTATAGGTGTTACTAATATTACTAGATATTATAGGTGTTGCAGGTGTTATAGGTACTATAGGATATTATAGGTGTTACTAATATTACTGGATATTACAGGTGTTATAGGATATTATAGGTGTTACTAATATTACTAGATATTATAGGTGTTATAGGTATTGCAGGTGTTATAGGTATTATAGGTATTATAGGTATTATAGGTATTATAGGTGTTATAGAAGTTATAGGATATTATAGGTACTGCTAATATTACTAGATATTATAGGTACTACTAATATTACTAGAGTTATTAGAGTTACTAGAGTTACTGGAGTTATTAGAGTTACTAGATATTACTAGAGTTACTAGATATTACTTTATAGTTAGGGTTATAGTTAGGGTTATAGTTAGGGTTATATAATTATTATCTAATAGTTATAAAATTATTAATAGTTCTTATAGTTTTAGAACGGTTATATTCTAGTATTAATAGCGTTTTAGAACTAGTATATACTTAAATTAGTTAAATAACTATATAAAACTTATATTATAACGAGATTAATTCTTAGTAAAGAGCCTATATAGTAGTCTTTACGCGTTAGTTAGCTATAGTACTCCTTCGTAGTATATCTTTTAGCGATATTCTCCTATATATACTCCGTAATCCTTTCTACTATATTTTAGAAGAAGCCCTATATAGTCTTATTTATATTTACTTATAGTATCCCTTAGACCTTCTTTATAAACTTTAGTAGCGCCTACTCTATAGCCTTTATATATTATATTCTTTCTTTAATTCTTTCCCTACCTTAAGGGCCTTATAAATCTTTAGTAGGTTTCTACTATTATCGCTATTACCTTATTATCGCGTTAGGACGCGTTCCTTATCTACCTTTACTATTAATACCTCCCTTCTCTCCTCCCCCCCTATCTTATATTATTATACTAGGTTCGTAACCTAGTATAATCGCTCGTCTAGCCTAGTAGGCCTATTCGCTCGTCGTACTTATTATTATCGCTATCTTTTTACTTACTTCTTAGTTAATATTATTACCTATAATACCTATAATACCTATAATATCTATTTGACTAGTACTAAGTTCTAGAATAGCGACGATAACGAGTACGACGGGCGAGTAGGCCTATTAAGCTAGACGAGCGATTATACTAGGTTATAAACCTAGTAAAATAATATAAGATAGGGGGGGAGGAGAGAAGGGAGGTATTAGTAGTAAAGGTAGATAAGGAACGCGTCCTAACGCGATAATAAGG
>JAEUBA010000317.1:0-10246 GCA_018257865.1 Stereocaulon alpinum | reverse complement strand
AGATTAAGCGGTAGGAGGTATATAAGGATACTATCCCTAAGTACTCTTATATACCCGTATAGAATAAACTATTATTTAGAGAAAGGTATAACTACTACCTAAAGCTTAGGAAGGTAGAAAGCTCGATAGTAGTCTAACTCTAAAGTAAGAAGAATAGGTTTAACTACTTCCTTTATAAGATAAGGGTACTAAGGGTCCGTAATACTTACTATAGTTATAGATAGAGGAATTAGGATATAAAGTATATTCTCCTATACTACCTAAAGCTTAGCGATACTTAAAGGGAGCTTATTAAAAAGGTAGAGACTTATAATATTAGGACTATACTAGCTGAGGTTACTAGTATAAGAGTAGCTATAAGATAGCTAGTTAGGTTAGGATTTCTAACGTAGTATTAACTTACTAGGGAATAGCTCTCCTAGTCTAAACTCCCTATTAGAGTAGAACCAGTAATAAAAACCCTAAAGATAAAGAAGCCTAAGTATAAGTAGAAGCTAAAGGCGGCGGAGCTACTAGAGTATTATAGGGCCTATTAGGGTAATAGAGATTATTATTACTAGTATTATAAAGCCTAGTAGTAAGGTTAGATAGGCGGAGCAGAATAATAAGTAAGCTAATAAGCGAAAGTTTTTAGCTAGAAGGGGCGACTTTAGAAAGGTTTCTTTTACGTCTAGAGGGCCTTTAACCCCCCTAGATTTCCTAATAATATAAGAGAATACCCTTATTAGTATATATAGATACTAGAATAGGCGTATAAATCAATCAATTAAGTATATATAGATAGCGTAGTAAGCTAGTTAATTACAAAGCCTATTATATTAATAATATCCTTCTTCTTACGCGATATTAAAAAAGAGTACCTAGCGGTATAGTATAGAAGACTATAGATATATCTACTAAGCCTTAATCCTTTAATTTATAGTACTCTTTCTAAATATCTAATACTTCTTAAAAGGTCTTAGTCTCTTAGTATAGTCCTCTTACGTATAATATAACTACTAGTAAGTATTTATAATAAGAATAGTCTCCGTCCCTTAGTTAAAATAGATTATATTAGGTATAGTTTTTACCTCCGCTAAATAGTTTAAATATTACTTTACTATACTAACTATTATATAAGCTAAGACTCTAATATAAATCTATAAAATTTTACGCGAATACGCGTTAATTATAGCGTAGATTTAGACGCTAAAGAACTCTAGCTTATAATACGCGTTAATAGACTAGATTACGTTAGGTCTTAATATAATATATTTTAGTATTTATATTATTTCTTTTTAAATCTTCGCTATATACTTTCTAAATCGACTAATCTTATTCTATATATTAAATTATACCTAGAGGTATATAAGCCTAAAGTCTATAATAGCGCCTTTAGCTAAGTATTTCTATATAATATAGAATATCTTACTATCTTAAAACTATACCTATCTAATCTTACGCCTCTACTAGTAACCTATCTTAATCCTAATTCGCTAAAGTAATCTAAGTTATATAGGTATTCCTATATCTTTTAATTTAACTCTTATCTCTTAATCTATTACTAGGCGTTTATAGAAGAGAAAGGTAATTATTATATTATAGAGTTAAGGGTCTTAATATTAGGTGATTATATAGAGTAAGTCGATATAGATAGTATTCAACTAGAAGAACTAAACTAAGGAAGGAAAGCTATATATATAGAGCGCGTATATAATATATTAGGGACGCAGCTTAGTAGGCGCTAAGGCTAAAGGAGCCTAGCGTTAGACCTAGCTAAGTCGGATATAAGTCGAACCGGACTTAGTCTAAGTCGGATATAGGCTATAATATATAGATACTAGTAAGTAGCGAAACCTATATATATATACGTAATATCACCCCCCCCCTTAATAAGCGACGTCTACGGCGCTAGTAAGGTACTCGTATATATTAGAATATAGGCGACGTTTAGCACTAGTATCTATAGTAGCTATAGTAACCGTAGTAGCGGGCTTCGATTTTCGTAAGTTTTTTCGATAATATTTAGTAATAACGTTAGCAGCGCTATTAAATTCCCTATTATTAGTATTATACTACTCTAAGTTATTATCTTTATAGCCTCGTTACTTAATACGGTATTTAACCTTACCGCGCACTAGCTTACTATCTAAAATATCGTTAACCTTATACTTATTAGCACCGTTAATAATAATCGGCGGTAGTAGAGCTATTATCTATTAGGGGATCATATAGAACAAGTCGATATAGATAGTATTTAACTAGAAGAACTAAACTAAGGAAGGAAAGCTATGTATATAGAGCGCGTGTATAATATATTAGGGACGCAGCTCGGTAGGCGCTAAGGCCAAAGGGGCCTAGCGTCTAGTTTAGGCGGAATCTAGGCCAAACCTAGGCTAAGGTTATATAAATACTAGTAAGTAGCGAAACCTATATATATATACGTAATATTACCCCCCCCCTTAATAAGCGACGTCTACGGCGCTAGTAAGGTACTCGTATATATTAGAATATAGGCGACGTTTAATATTAGTATCTATAGCAGCCGTAGTAATTATAGCGGCGGGCTTCGGTTTTCGTAGGTTTCTCCGGTAATATTTAGCGATAACGTCAGCAGCGCTATCAAATTCTCTATTATCTATATTATACTACTTTAGGTCATTATCTTTATAGCCTCGCTACTTAATACGGTATTTTACCTTACCGCGCACCAGCTTACTATCTAAAATATCGTCGACTTCGTACTTATTAGCACTATTGATAATAACTAGTAGCAGTAGAGCTATCGTCTACCCTAGTAAAGGGTCCTTAGCGGCCTTCTATAATAAGCTAGTATAGAAGACCTTTTTAGTCTTTATTATTACTAGCAGTTACAGCTCGTATAAGTAACCCTTCTTTTTAATAATTCGGAACGGTCCTAATATTTTGTTATCTAATTTCTTCGATAGTCTTACCGTCTTAATATTGCGACTTAATAGGAATACTAGATCGCTAACCTTATATACTACGTCCTTTCTTAACTTATTAGCTTATACTATTATAGTCTTACTAGCCGATTCTGCCCTAGTCCTTATATATTCTAAGACTCTTAATATTATTCTAGTAATATCGTCTGCCTTAGCTACTTATAGTCTCGCCTACGTCGATTCGTATATCGTAGTAGTATTATCAGGTCTAAAATTTATACGGGGGTAGAAACCCTTATTTATAAAGAACGGTGATAATCTAGTTATAGCGGATATAGCGTTATTATCCGTAAATTCTACTATTAGTAGCTAATTCAGCTAATTATCTTATATATAACAAGTTAGTGCCCGTAATCTTTATAGAAGATTAATAATTAAACGGGCTATATCTCGCTTATTTAATACTCGATTTACAAAATTTACTAAGTAGATTTAAAAAGTTTTCTATTTATAGTCTAAGCGGGCTTCTAATTCTAAGTAACAGCTATATTAGACCTCTATACCGAGCAAAATCTAACCCCTAAGCAACTCCTACTAGCTATAACCGTCCTATAAGCACTAGACCTATAGCAGTACCTACTTATAGACTAGGTTATTTATAAGCTTATACCTATTATACTCGTCCGAATCCGGACTAATTATATACAGGTTCGACTCTATAGTAACGCGCGAGTTACCGATATAGAATTATCTATAGGTAAACGCTAGACGTGACCGTAGGTTGAGTCTTATATACTTTATTAACTAGCCCTACGACTTATTAATAGTTATTACGAAGGCAGGGCGTATAGGGAACTACTTATAGGTAAATAGGATAGGGATATACTTATTACTATCCTTAGACTATAAAGGGATCTTATATAAGACTACCTCGCTACTATCGAAACTCCTACCTATAATATTACCCTTAAGGACGTATCTCCTATATTTAGTAAGTAAAATACGGGTCCTATTATAGAGACGGGGTATATTAAGGTTCCTTATTAATATTACTAGCGTCCCCACCTTCAACCGTAGCTTATATAGTAGCAGTAAGGGCTTATAGAATTTATTCTAGTACTTATTAGGGAATATCTCGTTTTCCTTAGGGTTTACCGCTTAATCGAAACTCCAGTATTTATAGTAGTCGCCCCGTATACGGTTAAGAATATAGTTATTAACTTTCTAGATATCCTTATTTATAATAGCTAGAATTACTTATTTAGTTAGATAGCGCCGGTCTGGAAGATCTCTACTAATAGCGGGGTAAATTTTATTAATTAGTATATCTATAGTATTCCCTAGTAGGTATCTATATTTCTAGGAAGACTTCTTATCCTTAGTAATTAGGTCGACTATATTACCTTTACCGTTACTAATATATAGGAGAGCTTTAGCAAATTCTGCTATTTACTACCTACCTTCTTTAGTAAGACCTCTATTACTTAGACGTATATTAGTAGTAAGCTAAAGAATAGTTACCTCGTCCTAAAACGCCGCCTTCTAGATATAGGTATTAATAATAATACCTATAGTCCCCCCTAAGACTACTAGTAAGGTCTAATAGAAATTGCTATAAAAGTAAATAACCTTACTACTAAAGTAAGCTCCGTTATTACCGCAAATATCCTATAAAGAACGGCTGACGTATTTAACGGTAAAACGACTCTATATAGGTACTTCGTTTTAGAAGATAATATAAGCCCGCTTAATTAACTCTGCGAGATTAGTCCCTTTCTAAATACTATAACTAAACGTACTCTCAGCGTCTAATAGGATTTTAAATCGCGAATAAGTAATACGTCTACTATCTAATAGGGTTGTAGCGATACCTAAAGAGGCTATAGCTAAAGTAATATACTTCTAAAAATAGAGCTTCTTTAGAATAGTATTTTAGACTATAGTCTTTCTAGTACCGCTAGCGCCGTTTAAAAAGAATAGTACGTCTATACTAAATTTATTATTATTATTCTTATCTACCGCAGCTATAATCTTTTCGGCTGCTAGGCGTTAGTCGGTATTAAACTTCTACTATTTAACTTCTATATCTTTTAGTATAATATTATAAGATATCTCCTTACGGAGTAGACGGTTCTAGATTCGCGATTTATATAGAAGATCGAATAGAATAACGACCGGCGGAAGGTTAAATAGCTCTAAGCTAAGGCTACTTTTAACGGTAGACTAGTAGTCTAACTAGCCTAAAATTAAATATAGAGTATATTACTTAGCCTGAAATACTAGGTCTTATATACGTTCGTCCTTATAGCCCTAGAGGATATCTATATAGTAGGCGAAATACTTATTTAATATATAGGTATAGTCGTCTAATATACTATTTTAATAATTAGAATATATAGGCTAGCTTAGATAGAGAATATAGTTTAACTTAGTTAAATATAGTCTAACTTAGATATAGAATATAGTCTAACTTAGATAGAAAAATAATTACTATAGTAATAAAAATAGATATATACCTTACTTTAAATTTCTCCTAAAGTACTAAAGGGTCCTCTAGGTATAGTTCTAATAGAATAGTTATAAAAAGACCTTATAGTACTACTAGTAAGTAAAGAGTCTTTACTTCCTTTAGTACCTTAACGCAGTGCTTATTATTCTCTACTAATCTAAGTCGAACGTAGGTAACTTTATATATTAGAAGCTCGCCGTTAATAGTCCGCAGATTATTAAATAATATTACTATAAGGAGTAGGTCAGACTCCGGGCTAGAGCCCTACCCCTCTACCACCTAGAAGTAGCAAAAGTCAAGGATATCGGGTCCGATACCTAGAAGGCCCCTATTAGGGTCCTTATAGCGTATCCACCCCTTACAATTACCCCTCGACGGTAGGTAAGAAGGAGTCAGTAATAGTATAAATTACCCTACTTAGGACTAATTATATATATACGTCTAATTACCTCCCCCTTTTCGCGAATATACTATATCCGTTTCCTCTTATCCTATATAAAATATATAGGAGATTCGTTATATAGGTAATTAAGGGGGTTTATATCTAGAAGGTATAGTTACCTATTCCTTCTCCTAAATAGTAGAGGCTAATTATTCTCTAAGGCTTCCTTTATAAGATAATTTATCTTAAAGAACTCCGTTAACTATATCTTATATAATAAGTCCTTATTAAGAATAGTCTTAGTAGTATCCCTATCTAGATCGACGCTAATCTACTACTCCTTAGGTAAATAAATCTATAGCTATTTAATATAAGGCTTAATCCCCCCTATACTAAACCTAAAGATCTTCTAGCAAGCTTCGGAGCTTCCTATCTAATAACTTTTATAGAATTTAGTAACCTTATTAACTAATAGAGGCTCTAGCTGTTACTACCCTAGTAGTATAAGGTTCCCCTAAGGTACTATTATTAATTAAGTAACCGAAATATTTGCCTAGTCTAGACCCTTATAGATATACTTAAATAAGTAAAATATAGACTTAATAGAGGCGTAGATCTTAATATTTAGATAAGTATAGTACTTCTTTAGAAGCTAGGGGTTATAAGGAATAACCTATTAGTTAGTATAGCCCTCTAGGGTAGGCTCTATATACGGGCGTCGATAATATAGGTATACTCCCTTAGGATTAAATAATAACTTATTATAAATATCCTTAGGGAAGAACTTAGAGCACTAGTTCTTCTCTTTATCCTAGTAGATATCAGAGGCTGAATAACGGCGATAGATTATATAAGTAGTTACTAACTTATAGAGCACTAGGTCCTTCGTCTTATTAGGAATAACAGCTTAGACGGCGTTATTAATCTAAGAGATATATCTAATTTTATCCTCCTTATAAATAATAAGAAGGATATAGGCGTACGGTAGACCTCGCTTTTAAAATTTAACTATATAGTAATAACTAATATAGACGCCTAAGATATATCTTTTAAAAAGATCCTTAAGAAGCTCCTAGAGCTTTATATTAAAAACCTATACCTATATATTATAAACCTCCGTCGTCGATAAACTAGGTCGAATAGAACGGCGGACGTTAGCTTAATTCGGGTTATATATAAAAGTTATAAAGAAGATAGGATTACCTTAATACTATACTACTATTAAAGTATCCTCTATATCTACCTTTATAGCTTTAGGGCTACTAGCTATATTAGATAGTAGAATAGTAACCTTACTACTAAGATCGCTAAGCCCTAGATTTAGATTATTATATAGTTGATCGATTAAGCCTTTATAGCTAAGTACCCGAATTTTATACTAATACTTAATATACTAATTTAGGTTATTCTATTTAATAGTAGCGTAAGTATTAGTAATAAAGTAGCTAAGGAGACGCCTAGAATAGAGTAATTAAGAGAATCTACTATTACGGTATTATTATAGTATTAGCAGAAGAATTCTTTAAAATATTAAATCTTATAAGGCCTACCCCGTAGGGAAATCTTATTTTAAAAACTTAAAAATACGGAAAATATAATATATACTCTCTAGTAGTCGATTATTTTAGTACTATTTTAAGTAATATATTAATAGTTCTATAAAAAAATATATTTAGAACGAAATTCTTCTCTATATCTAGCTTACTTATACCGGCTAATAGATATCTTCCGTAATTATTAACGGCGATATCTATAGCTACTATAATAAAGCGCTATATATCTAGCACTTATAGGGGTATTACTAAGATAGTATAGAAGGGGGGCGGCGCTTTTTAGAAGAAAAATAATAGAAGATCGTAATATCCTATATAAAGATATAAAGCACTGGAAAAGATAATCTTACTAATATAAGGGTAGATGTTTAAAAGATATAAATTAGGCTTACCTATAGCTAATAGCGATAGATCTAACTCTTAGTAACCTATATAGACCCTCTATAACCTCTTAGTATAGCTCTATCTCTTTTAGGCTCTTCCTCCTTATTACTATACTTAGGCCGGTCGGGGTCCTAATATATACTATAGTACTAAGTAGTTCTCTACCTTATATTTAACCTATAAGTAGCGAGGAGATATCCTTCTAGGAGCCTATTATATCCCTATAGTAGTAGACTATCGTACTAGCTCTATTCCCTATAAGGGAAAGGTAGGATATACCGTAGGGGTATATAGGATAAGTACTATTTAGGGACCCTTATAAGGCCCCTACCCTTAACTTTAATACGAATATCTTATATAATACGTCCCTTCGCGCTATTAGGAGGAGTAATTATAATATAGGCTACCTTACTAGATATAGGGCGATTATATATACCGCGATTAATATACCTAAGGTTATATTATATAATACGGACGTTTATAGTCTATAGAGGGTGTTTTACCTTATTATCTAATAAGCGTTCCCGGTAAGTCTTAAAGCTCTATATATAGGGGTTAATATCTTAAAGGAGTCGCTGAAGAAGAAGTACTATATCCGTATTAATAGATCTTTTAACCTACTTAGTATATATTATATAGGTATCTACTTAATCCTAGCTATTATTAATAAAGTAGTACTAAGTATATCTCTTAGTAACGCCTTCTTTAGGCAAAAGTAGACTAATAGCGTAATATATCCCCCCTTAGATCTTATATATAGTCTGCCTAACCTAATAATCTATCTTATCTACGCCCTTACTAGTAAAAGAAAGTAGGTTATTATAGTTTAAGGCTCTCTTAATAAATATAGTACTGCGGGTAGTCTATTTTATCTTATACTACCTTAGCTGATAAGGGTCTAGGATATAGTCCTAACTATCTAATATATATTCTACCTTATAAAATAGCTTATTTGATACGAGAACTTAACACTTAGGGTTACCTTTAGGTAGTCGTTTAAGGAATTTAAAGTTAGGGGAGTTAGGTACTTAGATATTAATTATACTATTCTAATAGTACTACTACTATTTAGTAGAAAGACGCTTACCCTCGAAAGAGAAGGTATAGTAATAAGGATATTTATTAGTTAAATTAAAGAACTACGGTAATATAATATACTCTAGGAGATTAATATATACTTGCGGTAGCTAAGTATATAGATATATATTAGGTAAGGTTCTACTACCCTTATCTATAGTATTATAGCGCTAATACGGTTAACGGCGACGCTACTAACGTAGTATATATTCCTCGCTATTCTCCTATACCTATAGGGCGTATCTCTATTACTAGCGGAGGTTATATCGTAGTTTTAGTAGGGGTACTTCCTCTTTAGAAGAAGAATCTTAGTACTTAGGTAGACTTAAATCCTCTAGATTATAGGGCGGTATAACTACTTAGATAACTAGTTAGATATCTAATTAGGTAGGGCGAGGCCGTTAATAGGCGATATCTAATTAGGTAGGGTAAGGCTATAGATAGGCGTTCTACTACTATAGTCGAATAATTAGCCTTCTCTACGTATTATAAATTTATACCTACTAACTTATAGTAGTAATATTAAGGTTCCTAGCGCTCTAAGCGGTCCTAGCGCGTTTCCCCCTACCTTAACCTTATATTCTGCGGTTAATAGTATTATTTAGGAGGTCTCTAAGTAGTATAGACGAATTCTGCCGCTTTTAATTAACTAGACGCGTAGATTACTTAGTAGATATAGAATTAATATATATATATACCTAAGGCTTCGGAGCTTAATTGCTTATAATATATACCTCGTTATATATACTACCGGTACTAGTAAAGACGTTTCGAGGTCGTAGGGCTATACTATAGTAAGATAGTAGAGTAGTAGTAAATATAGGAGTTACCTAAGTTTTTTTAAGAAGGGGCGCTAAGTATTAAGCTTAGTAATTACTAGCGAGCGGTACCTATAAAATATAGTAATAACGCTTCTTTTACTTATAACTATTACGTAAATAGGCTGATTCTAATAATTCTTAATACGTAAGTAATCTAATAGCTGACTTTAAAACTTATAAAGTTATCTTAATACTATATAATATATATAGCGCGAGGTATTACTACGAAGAAGTTATAAAGTAGATTTAACTTTTAGTAGTTAAAGGCGCTAGGCCGAAAAGCGTACTATTAGGGGGGAAGAAGTATAGGGGTAATCTAATTAGCTATAAAGGCGGAATTACTCCGAAAGTCGCGATATTCTGTTATTATAAGAAAGATTGGCTAGCGATGGAGACACACCTGTACGCGGTGCTAGCTACGAACCTGAATACCTATTTAGAGCTGAGATGTCTCCCCTAATATATTATAGGTTAAACGATGTTAAGACGTCGCGTAGTTGCTGAGAACTCCGTATAGAGTTTTTTAGGTAACGCGATAATACCTACCCTAACTCTACTACGACTATTATACCTCCCCTACGATCGAGACTAGACAGCAAGAATTAGTATTAGGTATAGTATCTCAGCCTAATAAG
>JAEUBA010000316.1:0-10300 GCA_018257865.1 Stereocaulon alpinum | reverse complement strand
CTCTTACGGCTAGGAAAGGTATACTACGTATACTATCTACTAGTTTTACAAATAATATAATAGAACACCCTTATTAGTATATATAGATACTAGAATAGGCGTATAAACCAATCAATCAATCAAAGAGCTTTTTATATCGAGTATAAAATAAGTAAGATATAGCCGGTTTTATAGTAATCTTCTATAAAGATTATAGGTATTAACTTTTATTGATTGATTGGTTTATACGCCTATTCTAGTATCTATATATACTAATAAGGGTGTTCTATTACATTATTTATAAAACCAGTAGATGGTACACGTAGTGTGCCTTTCCTAGCCGTAAGAGAAACCATAGTATAGTGCCTGGATAAAAACTCCCGCTTATCCTTAACGATATAATTGCTTTTAGTCTAGGGATTATACCCTAGGCCTCCTTAATACCGGTAACTCTTAACTATGTTCTTTAATATTATACTGAGCGCTCTATAACATTATTTCTAATACTAACTGTAATATACGCCCTTCGCACTATACTCAGCTCTTAAGGACCCTGCTGTATTCTTTTATATCCTTCGACTTTATTATAGCGCTGAGCGCCCTATAACTTTCTTTAACCTTTACTGTGTTAATACGGGGGGGGGGGAGGAGGGGGTATATAGCCGTCCCGTAAGGGTTCGAGTTATTAGCGCTGATTAGTAGTGTTTATTAGTGTCCGTAGTAGTACCGGATTTGGCTGTTCGGTGGTTTACTGGTTGAGGATACGAGAAAGGGGGGAAGCTACATACACCGCCTAGGAGGCCTATACTCGTATAAAGAATCGGATAGTATAATATCCCGCCGGTCGTATTAGATAGTACTTACTTCTATCCTTATACACTTTGCTTCAGGGGGGAGCCAACCCTTCAGCTTATAATTATGGTTATACGGCGCCGCTTATACTAAAGGCTCGCCTAGCTACTTAGATAGGGGCCGTCCTTTTCTAAAATACGCCTTCTAATTTATAACTTAGTATATCCTTCTCTTAGTCCTATATACCTATAACCCCAGCCTTCCCCTAGGATAGACTGCGCGTTAGTCTTAACTAGTAGATACGTATTAAGCGCACGTAGATATTAGATTTTTTAAATTAACGGCTGGGTAGGTATTACCTATACTCTTTACTTATTAGGCTGAGATACTATACCTGATACCAATTCTTACTGTCTAGTCTCGATCGTAGGGGAGGTATAATAGTCGTAGTAGAGTTAGGGTAGGTATTATCGCGTTGCCTAAAAAACTCTATATAGAGTTCTCAGCAACTACGCGACGTCTTAACATCGTTCAACCTGCAATATATTAGGGGAGATATCTCAGCTCTAAATAGGTATTCAGGTTCGTAGCTAGCACCGCGTACAGGTGTGTCTCTATCGCTAGCCTATTAACTTTTATATATATAAAATAAAACTCTATTACTTATAATAAGTCGATCTTCTATTTAAACTAGAGAAATATAAATTCTATAGAATATTAATTAGTATAGAGTTAACTAGCTATAGGAAAGAACTCCCCTTTTAGTAGAAATAGTAGGCTAATAATCTTCCTATTATCTACTAATATTTTACGTATTCTTAATACGATTCTATATCTATAAGAAGTACGAACCTTTAAGAGATAATTACTTCTAAATCTAGATAGTAAGTACTAAGTTTAAAGAGAACCCTTCCTTACTAAGCCGCTATATCGACTACCCTATTATAACTATAATATCTTACTAGCTACTAGATTCTAGTAGGAACTATAGGCTAATAATTTTAATATAATACGTATATAATATATATATATCTATAAGGACTCTAAACCTATTAGCTAATTATAATTATCTATAAATATATAAAAGTAATAAATAAAAAAACCTTAGAGAAGAATTAATATTCTAGAGGGTAGCTTCTACTAGTAACTATAAATATAAACTAACTAATCTAATTCTCTAAAGAGTGTTAAGCGGTTAATTAGCTAGATTTTTTATACTTAATACTCTTCTACGTCCCTAATTAGCTATAGAAAAGAACCCCTTTACCTCCTAGTTATATTATTTAGCTAATCTAACCTAAGTATTTAGCTATAGTAGTCGATCTACTAATATTACGCCTAGGTTTATCTAAATATAATTAGTCTTTCTATTATTTAATATTTACTTCTAGTTTCCCTAATATCTATTATTAAGTATACTTTATCCCTTAATTCCCTTCTCCTATCCTTAGCCTTTACTACCCTCTATTCCTCCCCTCTACCCCCTTACTTCTTCTAACTTAATTTAATAATATACCCGCCTATACTATAGATTTAGAAACTTAAAATGCTAATACCTACGCTTAATATTAATAATATTAAAGCTAGAGGCTTACGGCTAATTAAGTACTATCCGCCTCTATAACTACTAAGGAAAGCTAACCCCTTAACGCTAGGAATAGAGATAGCGATATAGTCTAAGATAGAAATTAAGATTAGGACGATCTTACTATTAACTAGTTAACTACTATAGTTAATACCTTAGATATCTAAGAAAATATCCTATTTACCTCTAGAACTATAATTCCGCCTAGTAAGTTACTCTATCCTTCGCGCTCTAGTCTAGATATCTTTAATCTAGAGTACTAAGTTATACTTATTCTAATCTTTCTTCTATCTAGGATCTAATTTATTACTATAATAGCGCTAGAAGGATTAACCCCTAATTAATTAACCTACTCAACCGATCAGCCCTATAGGGCTAGCAACTAAATATAGTTTAGAACATTTATTTTTATTATAGATATCGACGTTTTATACCCTACTAAGTCGCTATATACCTATATACGCCTTATAAGGCTGTCGAGTACGTTGCCTACGGCCTAATTACTATCTAATAGGGTTACTACTCTATTCCTTAACTCGCTGCTATCGCCTTACGAGCTCCGTATTAGTTACCCTAACTACTAATCTTATAATAAGCTTCTATAAAGGAGTTACTAAGATCTCTAGGGCTTATATAGCTAGTAACTATATCTTTAGCGATCGCCTTACTAGTATAGGTAGGGCGTATACCGCTAGCGGCGTTAGGTTATATATTATTAGTAGTACTAGGGTATATATTATTAAAGCTTATCTTTTTAGTATTGCTATTACTCGTATCGCTAGAGCTTATCTTTTTAGTATTACTATTACTCGTATCGCTAGTCTTTCTATATACGATTCCTTCGACTTTTACCTCCTAAAGATATCCTTAGAGATATTACTAAGTCTTCTCTATACGGTATCCTAGTCCTAAGCTTCTCGCCTCTCGTCTAAGACCTCTTAATTTATCACTTAGGCGCCTGTAAAGAAGTCTTTTCTACGTTTCTTTTTGGCCTCTTTCCTTTAAGCTAGAGCTATTAAGTCTAAATTAGTATATTATAGTAACACGCTATCTACTATTACAGATATCATAGATTTATATACTTTTTAGATAATTATCTTAGCGTCCTACCTATTAAGTGCTTATTTTATTAAAGCTTAGACTTATTACGTATTTCTAGGAGTTAGAATAGCCTCTAAAGTGTTACGGGCTAGCCTTTTATTACTTGCTAGTCCTTTATTACTTGCTAGTATTTATATACGTTGGCGTTAATCTAACGCTAGGCCCCTTTAGCCTTAGCGCCTACTAAGCTGCGTCCCTAATATATTATATATACGCTCCCTATATATAGTTTTTCTTCCTTAGATTTATTCTCCTAGTCTAATAACACCCCTATCGACTCGCTCTAGGTCGGCCCCTAATATTAGAATAAATCTTACCACTTACCCCTACCCTCGTAAGTATATCAGCGAGGTTAAATAAATAATATAAACTAACTTAGTATTCGACCCTACTAAGGTAGTAGAAGAAACTAAACAACCCGCTAAAGGCGAAGATTATAAGGAGTAGTTACTAGTAGATAAAGCTGAAGAGGTATAGGCCTATAAACTATTAATAATTAGAAGAGGCTACGGCCTACTATCTATAATATTACTAGTACTAGCGGGTGTTAAAGAAAATTTCTATAAACCTAAATTATACCTAATAATACGATTCTAATCCTACTTACCTAAATACTAAGTACCTTAGTCTTTATCCCTCTACCTACCTATCTACTACTTATATACTATCTTATAAGAGTATACGCTAAAGCGTACCTCCTAACTATCTAAGATTCTTATTTTTAAGCTAGTCTCTAGTACCTATACCCTCTTCTTTAAATCCTAATAACCCCTTACCCTTAATTAAAACTTCTAAGCTGGAAGACGTAGAGAACTTAAGCTTTAAGGAAGATACTAAAAAAATAGTTACTATACCCCCTCCGTTAACTACTAATATAGGTGATACGCTAGCCTTTACTAAGGCCTAGACTACCTTTATAATAACTACTATCTAAGCTGCTATAGTAGCGGCCCTTATAGCGAATACCCTCCCGCCTACGCCTCCTAATTCTTAACGTTAGTAGAGATCCCTTACTGCTAATCTCTAGCTATTAATAGACTATTACCTTCCTAAGCCTACCCCTAGTAGCTCTCCCGTTAATCTATCTAAAATTAAGTATCCCTATAATTATTTTAGTAATTATAAAGGTAAGGTAGAGTATAATTTATAGAAGATAGTAATAAAGCTATTTATTAAGGAATACCCTATTAACTTCTAGGAAGGATTAAAGTAAGTCTTAGCCTACTTTAAATACTACTCTAGCGAAGCTTAAACCTTAATCCTTTAGTATATAGATCCTAATTATATAAGCCCTACTAAAAACGCCTCCGATATCTTAAAGATACTTAACTAGCGTTTTTTTAATTATAATTATATCTAGTCTACCCGCCTCGCCTACTATAAGCTTAAAATAGGATTAATAACTTATAATAATTTCTATATTAAATTTACCTAGCTTATAACTACTAGAAAAATTAATACTAAACGCTAGTTCGAGGATCTATATAAGAAGATCTCCCCTATACTAAAACGGGATATCTATACTAAGAAATATAAGATAAATAAGGACTATAGTACCCTTAATAAGTTCCTTATAATTACTAATAGGGAGATATATAATATCTAAGCTAAAGAAGCTGCGATAAAGCCTTCGGTAAATACTAACCCTTATAGTATCCTAAGAATAAAGAGCTAGCGAGCCCCTTTACCTACTCTAAACCCTTATATAGATTACTAGGTTATATTTAGAAGTACTACTACCCGCCCCCTATCTAACTCCTATAAAGAGGAACCTTATAAGGAGGAGTATCCCGTATTAAAGGATAAGCTAAGGTACTTCTATTATAACGAGGAAGGCTACTTCGCCCTAGAATACCCTAAGTGTCTCCGCGAAGTAGTATAAGAAGTTAGTAGCGAAGATAAGGATATTAGAGATATTAAAGAAGTTAAGGAGTCGTTAGATTTAGAAAACTAGCTATCCTTAAGGAAGTCGCCTCTAAAGACCTACTATTCTTATTATCCGTAGAATTCTATAATCCCTTTAATAGGCGTTTATTTATATATCCTATTACCTTAATAGCTTAGGATAAGGAATATAAATTAAAAGCTTTTATTAATACTAGTACTACTATATACTTATTTATTAATAAAAAAGAAGTGTAAATCCTTTCCGATACCCTTAATATTATCCCTATTCCCCTTTCGAAACCCCGATACCTTTACGGATATAATAGTAAAATAAGAAGGAAGCCTATTACCTATATAATCTACCCTTCTATATAAGTTAGCGATTATATAGAGTCTACCGTACCTATACTTATTACTAACTTAGGTAATTAATATATTATCCTTAGTAAGCTATAGATAAATAAGTATAAGGTCCTACTAAATATAGTAGATAATCGTATTATCTTTGTACTAAGGCGTTACGACTATACTAGTATACCTACGCCTAAGCTATCTACCTCTAGTCTAGGAGTTAAAGTTAAATTAACTACCTTAAAGCTAGCAAAGCCTACTAAGATCGCTATAGCAAAACCTAAGCTAAAGAAGGTTAGTACCCCTCAGCCTACTCCTCCCCCGCCTAAAGAAAATAAGGCGTTAGATATTAGTTAAATTAGTATAGCAGCTTTCCACCTGCTAGCCTAGAATCTAAAGAAGTACTATATCGCGCTTTCCCAAAAGTTGCTGGGGAACCCCGAGTTACCGAGCGCGCCGGTAGGGCTGACAGCAGGATATAGCGGAATTAGTAACTTAATATTACTAACAGTATTAAATCAGCCCGATCTGTAACTCTTTACTACTAATTTAATAATATTAGTCCAGCTAGCAACTAGATATTACTGTTAGTATAATATCTAACTAATTAGTATATCTATTACGCGTTTAGCTAGCTATTAGCTTAATTAGTAACATAACGCTACTAATATACAGCTACCAGTCTTCTTTTCAAGTTATTATAATTAATAAACTCTTATATAGTCTATATATATCTACTAATTAGTAGCTATATATCTTTATATATAATTTAAGTAGGTAGTTAAAGCTAAATAAAGTCTTCTATATATATAATCCGTTTGAATTATAGCTACTGCTGATAGCTCCTTTAGTATATAAAAGCCGCTTTCGAGTAAAGGCTTAACTCTATAATAACCTATTATCTACTAATATAACTATATCTTCTACTCCTTATAATTTAAGCAAATAATTAATATAGAGAGTTACGACGTCTAGTTACTAACTTATCAGCGGCACCTTACAAAACTTTACTAGATTAGGGGCGTATATATTTCGCCCTTTTTTACACTTATCCGATTAGTATCCAGCAGCTTAATTAGGGGGGCTCTAAGAATAGTATCTAAGTATATCCTTCTTACTATTATCCTAGCTAGTATACTATATAGTCGCTTATTATAGACGTTACTATTTCTAAGGTAGTACGTTAATATAGAGATATACTACTACGTATCTCAAATAGTTTAGGACGAGTACTTAAGGTTCTTAAAGCTTTATTATACATTTGCAGCTGTATAGACGTAGTATATTAATATTTTAAAAACATAACCTTACTACTCTGTAAGCTTAATATACTAGATTCTTAAAATTATGATATTAGGACCCTTTAATAGATTGCTAGCCGCTATTATAAATAGAAGTAATAATATTAGCGTCCCCAGCATATATAGCGGCAGAAATTCTATCTAAAGACCGAAATAGAACCTATATACTTAATACTTAAGACGATAAAGTATAGGAATAGCTTATTAAGTCTATTCTATATTAGTATACCTATCAGATATTTCTAAGTTAGTATTAACCTTTCTTAAGCTAGGAAAATATTACTACTAGATATAGCTTAGCGGTACTTAGCTATTAAAGCTTAATAAGCTATAGATATTTAAGTTAGGTTTTATACTATCTAAGTAGTATCTAACTTAGGGTTTACCCTATCTAAGTATTATCTAACTTAGTTCTACTCTATCTAAGTTAGATAAATATCTAGCTAGACGTTTCTTAATAACTCCCCTTATAGTTTATAGTCTTATCGCTATTATTTTAGTAAAGTATCGCTATAAAGGCTTAATATCTAACGAATTTGCTCCCTATCTTCCCCGTTAGACTCTATATACGACTCCGCGAGCTTAATAACCTCTCTACTCCTCAGCTTACTAAAGTACTCGAATATTAGTAATATATAAGGGCTATAGACCTAATACTAAAGTAAGTAAATATTATACGCGTAAGACGCTATATAGCCTGCTGACGTAATAAAGCTATAATTAAATATACTAAAGAGCGAATCGATACCGCTGCGGTAATTAAAATTATAGGTTAGTTCTTTATATTAGAGGTTTTCCTTAAGACTAAAGCCTTAGCTTTAGACGCTGCGAGGGTAGTTAGTAGCAGTATTTCCTCCGCTCTATTAACCTAGATATATCTATAGTATTATCTCTCCTCCTTTTATAGTATTATACTTAGGTTTATAGCGTTGCCTAAGAAGAATTTGGTAGGAATTTAGTATAGATTCGTTACGCTGCCTTAGTATTAATCATTAGGAATTTAGGGTAATATACCATATTATATTAGTCCTAGTCGATAAAACTATTAATATAGAATATCTCTTTTCCTCTAACCGTTCCTAGTACTAGATAAGTACTTCGCTTAATATTTAGTAGTCTATAGAAGCGGCGAGCGCCTATTATTCGAGGATTAAGTATAAGCGACGCCTATACCTTTTTAACTTTAACTATTCTATAGCACTCTTATACCTACCCTAGATATTAATAATTAAAGACTTCTATAAAGGCAGCTTAGATATAACTAGGTTATTACTTAAAGTCCTTAGTACTAAGATCCTTTACCTCTATAATAACTAAGACCTAGCTAACTAACTTTCCCTCCTATATAGTTTCTAAGTTTCAACTCTTATAGTCTTATTCTTAGACTTATATATAATCTCTACGCTAGGTTAAATACTGCGAATATTTATAAGGTCTATAGACTACTAAATCCTTATAGAGACGTCCTAAATTAGAGGAGTCCTCTCCTATAGTCTTCTAATATATAAGGCCTAAATAGATATAGACTAGGTAGCTCTTAACCTAGCTATAGTCTACCTCCCTTCTATTAATATCTAGGTTTAAGGTTATACTACCGTAGCTTAGCGTTTTCGCTCAGTACGCCTTAAGAAACGCAGCTAGGCTTTAGAGAAACCTAGCTATATTTAGCTATTTAGCCATATCCCTCGCCGTTCGCTAGTAACAACTATTATATCTATATAGGTATTTTAGTATATAGCGCTCTTCCGCGTCTGCTCGCTATCCTAGTTAATATAGATTTAGGAGGATCCTAGCCTTTATACTTTTCTCGTCTTCTTATTTTCTCTTTTAATAAAGTAATATAGGCTCCGTCTCTTCGAAAGTTTTAATATCCTATATAATCATTAACTTAATATAACGTTCGTTATATTCTATTAATTACTCCTAGTAATCCTTATACTTATTTATTCGATTATAGTAATTCTTAAGTAATATTAGATATACCCTTTTAGAGGCTTAGGTACTATATCTATCTAGTAGACTATAGTATCTAATTATATTAATATAGTAACTAATACTATAGAATTTAGGAAAGTTAAAGGTTTGCTCGCCCGTTTACTTATTAACCGGTCTATACTTTCGAAATACCTCCTTAAGTAGATCAATCCTTTCTAACACTATATCTATATATTCTAGTATCGCTTCGTCGTAGGATCGGTATCTTACGAGTATAATAAAGTTAATAATAGCTCGTCCCGTATATAGTACGTCTAAGTTTTTTTCGGATAAAAGAGACGTAAAGACGGGTATTATAATCTGTAATATCTCTTTACTCTCCTCTCCTATCTATTAGCTTAGCTTACTAAACTCCCGAAATCGCCTCAGCTTAGTAAATTTAGGTATAGCTTAAAAGCAGGCGTTAATTAAGGCTTATACCTTAAGCTTTATTTATCCCTCTCTAATATACTCCCTTAGCTAGTCTAGGAGGTAGTTTAATAGCCCTTTAACTATTAATTAGTATAATATATCAAACGTTTATAGTTAGTAGACGTTAACTGCGAAGTAGCCGTCTATAAAGTTAGGCCGGTTATATACTATTATATCTAGTAAAAGCCTAGGCGTATTCTTATTATACGCTTTTTATATCTATAGCTGCTCTATAGTATTTTTAGGTATTCGCTTTAGATACAGTATTTCGGGACGTAGTCGTTCCCGTTTATTTAGTAGTACTAAGCAGATCAGATAGTATTTACTACTCTTAATTAAGGTTATTAGGACTTATTCCTTATAATCGCCTAGTATAGACGCGAGTATTAGGTAGTATTATTATATTCGTCCGTCTGCGTATATAATAAGGATCCCCTTAGGCGCTAGCTCCTTAAGTACTTTAATAGAATACTATTAGTATATTAAGTAAGATCCGTACTTCAGCTGGCTTACCCTTAACTATAAGCCCTATAGTATAGTAATACACCTTAACTTTTATACTATTATAGACTAATAGTATTAGTCTAAGTAATATTATCCCTAGCTAAACCTATACCCGCCGAATACCTTAATTAAGGTTACTAATAGTAATATAGACTAGCTACGCCTACTAATCTCCGTATATCTATAATAAATAGGTCTTATCTAACGATATTATAACCGGTACTACTATTAAGCTATTAGGGAGCTTATCTTATATCTCCTACTACTAGCGGGCTATATATATCTTACTAATAATTAGACCCCCGTTAAGGTTTCGCTAGCGTATCGGTATATAGTTAATACTCGAATTAAAAGGTTTATATCTAATAAGAGTTCGTATTATACCTATTATATT
>JAEUBA010000314.1:0-10373 GCA_018257865.1 Stereocaulon alpinum | reverse complement strand
CTAAGAATTACTCGCTATAGTAGCGGTAATAAAATAGTAGTAGTACTACCTAGAAGGTAGCCCGTTTACTATTAAGATCCTTACTAATTATAATAATCTTAAGGGCTTTATAAAGTAGAAGTAATTAAATTCTTAGTAAGCTAGATAAGCGCTAAAGCTCGCTACTTTTAATTTAAAATTATTTATTATACTAGAAAGACGAATCCTACGGACCCGCTATTATAACGCTCTAATTATAAAGGAAGTTCCCCGCTAAATACTAAGTTATTACTAATATTATAGAATAAACTCGCCCTTTAGGGAGGAAGTAAGGAATATAAGGATATTATTACTATAATATCGCTAGCTTTTTAAATTACTAGACTCTAAGTTATTATCCCTTAGAAGGATATAAGAGGTATTATTAAATTAGTATATAAGGAACCTTAATATTTAATTAAGACTTTAATTCGGGATTTATAGGCTACTAATAATTAGGCGAAATTCTTTTTTATAAATAAGGGTACGCCGTCGCAGCGCTATCTCTAAAGTAAGGTATAGGCTTTAGACTTAAAAGACTTATTAAGAAATAATAACTACTTATATATCCCTAAAGATAAAGTCTTAAGGGAAGAACTTATTAGTAAATACTATAATAATCCTTTAGTAGGGTATTTTAGCGCTAATAAGATATATAAGTTACTTACCTATAAATACTTTTAGTATAGGAGTTTTAAGTAGGTTAATAAGTATATTAAGACTTATAATATATCTAATAGCGATAATAACGAGCACGACGGGCGAGCAGGCCTACTAGGCTAGACGAGCGATTACACTAGGTTACGAACCTAGTAAAATAATATAAGATAGGGGGGGAGGAGAGAAGGGAGGTATTAGTAGTAAAGGTAGATAAGGAACGTATCCTAATATAATAATAGGGTAATAGTAATAATAGTAGAAACCTACTAAAGATCTATAAGGCCCTTAAGGTAGGGAAAGAATTAAAGAAAGAATATAGTATATAAAGGCTACGGAATAGGCGCTACTAGAGTTTATAGAGAAGGTCTAAGGGATACTATAGGCAAATATAAATAAAACTATATAGGGCTTCTTCTAGAATATAGTAGAAAGGATTATAGAGTATATATAGGAGAATACCGCTAAAAGATATACTGCGAAGGAGTACTGTAGCTAACTAACGCGTAAAGACTACCTAACTAGAAGGGTAAATAATAGCTAGGCGGATATAGCCTATATAGCCTAAAGGGGCTAAAATACTATCTACCTAGCTATACCTAAGGTAGAAGATATTAAGAAAGCGAAGTAGGTAACGGTTAGGATTAATAATACTAGCGAAAAGATATAGATAGCTATAGTAACTCTTCCCTAACTAATATAAATATTTAGGGGAGTAGGGGGAGTAGCTAGGGAGATTATTATAATAAGGAGGATTATAGGGGGGGATATTATTCTCTAGATAGCCTTAGTAAAGGCTAGGGAGGAATTAGAGAAGGATAATAGATAGATAAGGAGACTCTATAGGTTAGTAAGAGTCCTTTAGAAGATAGTAATAGTAGCGATCTATAGAGTAGAAAAGATAATAAATATAAAGGACTAATAGGGGATCTTTAAAACCTTAAGGAAAGATAATAGGAAGCTCTACTTAGAGTTAGAGATAATAAAGGCTAAATAGCTTATATTTATATCGAAGCTAGATATACTTAGGAGGGAGAAGAGATTCTCTATACTAATAATTAAGGTCCTAAGCCTAAAGGCGGCGAACCGGCTTATTATAGAGGGGATAGTAGTAGAGAATAGCCTCCTCTTTTATAATTACTAGGAGAGAGAAGCTACCCCTAAGTAGTACTTTAACTACTATAGGTATAGATATATTACTAAGGTATATAAATACCCTACCTACTATAAGATATACGCCTAAAACTATATAATTAATAATTATATAGAAAGAGCTGGCAGCAAGCCTAAGTATATAGTATATAAGGGGGAGTACTTAGTATAGAGTAAAACCTACTTAATCTAATAGAAGGAGAATACTAAGGCTAGGTAGAGAATTAAGTATAAGCCGAAATACTTTAAAGAGACTCTAAAGTAATACTTAGTAGGGCCTATACTAGCGATACTAGGAAGGACTAGCCTAAAAGGGTAGTATAAAGTAATCTCTAAAGGGAAGAGGAAGGCCTTAGAGGATATAATAGATAAGCCCTAGAAAGGAACTAAGGAGGTAATAAAGAGGGGATAACTAATAACCCTCTTTAGAGCGGAATAAGGGTAATAGCCCCTATCTATAGAGAGGATTAATCTAATAAATACCTTTAAGTAGACTTTAGGAGTAGTAAAGACTACTAAGACTACCTAAATATAGGAGAATATCTAAGTAGCCCTTACCTAATAAGGAATATACCCTACCTAAAAATACTATAGTATAATATATAGAGGAAGAAAGATATAGTAATAGCACTACTTCTTAAAAATAAAGATATAAAAGATATAGACGTATTAGCGATTTAAGAGCTAGTATATAACCTAATAAATAGAACCTTATATAATATAAGTATAAGTAGGTTCTACCTAGCCTATAGGGGAGACCTAGAGGCTAGAATATACTTCTATATAAATAAAAGGATAGATCCTAACGACTAGGGGGTAGAGTACTAAGAGGGCGACTTATACTTATTATAGATTTAGACTAAGAGAACCTAAAATAATACTAACGCTAAGAATAAAAATACTAAGGAGCTAATAATAGAGAGGGTATAGGTATATAATATCTATAACCCTTTACTAGTAAGCTATATATTAGTAGATAGCCCTATAACTATCCTAAGGCTAAAGGAGGCCTTAGAAAGCGAAGGCGAATATATTATAGTAGGGGATTTCAACCTATACTACCCCTAATAGAATAACTTAGGACGAGCTATATACTATATAATAGTAGATAGGCTACTAGAAGTAGTAGGAGAGAAGGGGATAGTCCTTAGACTACTGAAGAAGTTAGTTATATAGTAAAGTAGGGGCTTAGAGAGCGCTATCGACCTTATATTCCTAACCGAAGGCGTATATAATATAATAGCGAAGTGCGGAGTAAGAGAAGACCTTAATATAGGGTTAGATTATATACTAATTATAATAGAGCTAGAATAGACTTAGAGCGAGCGCTAGGTATACTAGAAGAGAGCTTAGAAAAGGATAGAGACGGAGGCGACTAGCGAAGAGATCCGGAAATATATAAAGATCCTAAATAGGGTTATAGGTAGATACTTATTAAACTTAGAGGAAGTAATTAACCTATATATTAATAAGCTTATAGCTGCGCTATAGGAGGTAGTAGAGAATACTATCCTATTTAAGGAACCCTACGCCGGAGCTAAACTATACTAGAATAGGGTATATATAAGAGTTACTAAGGTATTATAGGTAGCGCTTAAGGCCTACCGCTATAGTAGAAATATATAGACTAAGGAGGCTCTCTACTAAACTAAAAGGAAAAAGGTTACTATCCTATAAAAGACTAAGATAATAGCTTTTTAAGAGGGGGTCTATAGAGTATTACTAAAGCTAGGAGGAGTATAGTAACTTATTAAGTAGGGAAGGGAGAGGAGTATACGCCTTAAAGAGCTACTATAATTCCTAGCTATTAAAGATAGGAACGGGAATAAAGTAATAGACTTTAAAGGGAAGATAGAGGCCTTAAGAAGGGTCCTCTTCCCGCTCTTACCCCTAGTAGACTTAACGGATATTAAGGGGGCTAATTACCTAAAGCCTATTATAATAGATAGCGAGATTACCGTAAAGGAGGTAAGGGACGCGATTTAGTACCTAGTAGTAAATAAGGCCCTAGGGATTTTAGGGATCCTAAATAGGTTCCTAAGAGTAGTATATATAGAAATAGGGGAGACCTTTTAAAGGGTATTTTAAGCGTACTTAGATTATAGATACTACCTAAAGAAGTTCTACGAAGCGAATATAGTAATATTAAAGAAGCTAAAGAAGACTAATTACTCTAAGCCTAAGGCCTATCGACCTATTATACTACTAGATATACTTAGGAAAGTATTAGAGATAGTAATAGTAAAATAACTTAGTAGAATAGCCGAAGTAAATCACCTACTCTTAGAATACTAGATAGGAGATAGGAAGAGATATTTAGTAGAAATAGCCCTAAAGACTATTATAGACTTAATCTATATAATATAGAACTAAGGTAAGAATAATATAGCGAGTTTACTATTACTAAATATAGTAGGAGTATTTAATAATATATCCTATAAAAGGCTACTCTATAACTTAAGGATAAAAGGAATCCCTAAGGGGATTATCTAGTAAACTATAAGCTTTCTTAAGGATAGAGCGATATTAATAACCTTAGGGGGTAGGACTAGTTTAGTTAAGGCGGTAGAAATAAGGATCTTATAAGGATTACTAATATTACTAATCCTATTCCTCTTCTTTAATACGCTACTAATTAAAGTATACTTAAAGGTAAAGATCCTAGTATAAGTAGGAGGATTCGTAGATAATATATACCTACTAGTATATAGTAAGATAACGGAAACGAACTATAGGTAGCTAGAATAGGCCTATAAGCTCTACTAAACGTAGGCGAAAATATATGAGGCGACGTTCGCGCCCTAAAAGTATAAACTAGTATATCTATCGCACGCCCCTAAAAGGTTTAATATAAAGGAGACGGTATAATTTAGTAATATAGAGGTTAAGCTAAAAGCGAGTATTAGGGTCCTAGGGTTATATATTAATACTAAACTCCGCTAGGGCCTATATATAGCGTAGGTAAAGATAAAGGCCGCTACTTAAGCCTAAGCGATTAAGTGCCTAGTAGGATTAACTTAGGGAGCTATATTTAAGAAGTATAGGAAGGTATATAGTATAGTAGTAAGGCCTATACTTATATTTATTACTCTAATATAGTATACCCCTACTAAGGGGTAGGGAGCTATAGAAAAGTATATTAAGACGCTCGTAATAATATAGAATAACTGCCTATAGATAGTACTTAGAGTATATAAGGTAATACTAGTCTAAGTCTTAGAAGTAGAAGTAGTTATTATACCTATCTAAACCTATCTAGACGCCCTAGTTATAAGATACTAAGTACTAAGGGGAGTATACCCCTTAATAATTAAAGGTAACCGCTTAATCTGTAGGAGACTATAGGGAAGGAGAGGAAGGGCGCGCCTAATACGCTTAACCCTATTACTAAAAAAGGAAGAATAGGCCCTATAGGAGCTTAAGGCGAAGGATTAGGATTAAGCGGTAATAGTAATAAGGAGGAAGGTATATTAGTATAACCTAAAAACGGATATTAAGGAGTATTAAGACGTAGGTATCCTAGCTAAAAAGATATAAGGCTAGGTAATAGCGAAGTAGATTAAGTAGTAGGAGGTATATAAGGATACTATCCCTAAGTACTCTTATATACCCGTATAGAATAAACTATTATTTAGAGAAAGATATAACTACTACCTAAAGCTTAGGAAGGTAGAAAGCTCGATAGTAGTCTAACTTTAAAGTAGGAAGAATAGGTTTAACTACTTCCTTTATAAGGCGAGAGTACTAAGGGTCCGTAGTACCTACTATAGTTATAAATAGAGGAATTAGGATATAAAGTATATTCTTCTATACTACCTAAAGCTTAGCGATACTTAAAGGGAGCTTATTAAAGAGGTAGAGACTTATAATATTAGGACTATACTAGCTAAGGTTACTAGTATAAGAGTAGCTATAAGATAGCTAGTTAGGTTAGGATTCCTAACGTAGTATTAACTTACTAAGGAATAGCTCTCTTAGTCTAAACTCCCTATTAGAGTAGAACTAGTAATAAAAACCCTAAAGATAAAGAAGCTTAAGCGTAAGTAGAAGCTAAAGGCGGCAGAGCTACTAGAGTATTATAAGGCCTATTAGGGTAATAGAGATTATTATTACTAGTATTATAGAGCCTAGCGGTAAGGTTAGATAGGCGGAGTAGAATAATAAGTAAGCTAATAAGCGAAAGTTTTTAGCTAGAAGGGGCGACTCTAAAAAGGTTTCTTTCGCGTCTAGAGGGCCTTTAACCCCCCTAGATTTCCTAATAATATAAGAGAATACCCTTATTAGTATATATAGATACTAGAATAGGCGTATAAATCAATTAATTAATCAAGACTTATAATATTTACTAAAGAACTAAGGCTCCCCGCTATTAGCCCTATAGCGAACTAAGTTCGCTTTCTATTACTAATAAGCTATAGAAGGAGCTCTTAATAGACTTTATTATAAGTCTACCCCTAAGTAAATATAAGAATATAGTCTATAACGCTATTCTAGTAATTATTAATTAATTTATAAAGATAATAAGGTATATACCTACTATTACTATAATTAACGCTACTAAGCTAGCGGATATTTTTTATACTAAGGTAGTATACTATTACGGTATACCTAATAGTATTATTAGCGATAGAGGTTTAGTATTTACTAACGCCTTCTAGTTAGCTATTAACGTTCTTAATAGTTTAAACCGTTCAGTTTTAAAGCTAAACTAGACTAACTACTAGGATTTAGCGTTAAGCAGTATAGTTTAAAAGTCTAACCGTTTAGACTTATAAAACTATTAGTTAACTATTAGTTTAAACGGTTTAAGTGCGGGGGTATTAGAAAGGAGGCGTACCTTACTAAGATTAGGTAAGGTACGGCTTAAGTTAGGTACTAACTTCCTTAAGTAATTATTCTCTATGCTAAAATATAGTATATTTCTCAACTCCGCGGACAGGGGTAGCGATAATAATACTATAAAATCAGTGTATAGAAATACTATAAGGAGTTAATAACTATCTAAACACTAACGGCGTATATTAGGCTTATAGGTAGATTAACCTAAAATAGTAAAATATCGTATTAAGTAAAAGTATAAAATAATAACTTTATAAAATACTAGTAGAATATCGCTAGATATCTAAAAGCTTCTAAATATTTAATTATAGTACTTTTCCTAGTTGAAACTTCTTTATAATACTAAGTAGTAATAGTAAAGCGTTAGTCTTATATATACTTACTACTTTACTCGGTATAGTCCGTCTCTAAGTCTCCTTAGAGCCCTCCCTTACTATTAATTATATAGTCCTCATCTCTTTCCTTGTTAATAATATGATATAGGTCTTCCTTAGTAAAGATTCTAATACGGAACTAAGACTTTAGGCACTCTAATAGCTTAATAGTCTCGATCTTTAACCTATAGCGCTAATCGCTAAGTGTATACTTAGTAGAAGAGAAGACTCTCTCAGGCTTAGAGGATATAGGAGGGATTAAGTAGATATTAATTACTATCTTAGATAGTAGTAGAAGACGCTAGCGCTATTTTAGGAGCAGCTACTATTAGATCGCTAATAACTTTTTAGTACGTATTAGTTAAGGTTCGCTTAGATATTAATCTAACTTATCCCTAGTAGTCTAAATACCGCTAATCTTATTCTTAACCTTCTACCTGCTAAGCGCACTGAGTGGCTCTGTAGTAACTATAGTAGGGTATACTAGCAAGCCTATAGAAGACCTATATATAGTCTCCTAAAAGACCCTAAGATCTTATTTTATATTTAGACGCTAATTAGCCTACTATTTATCAAAATACGTCTACTTAATATAAGGATTAAGGATAACCGCCGCTATATAGACTGGAGATCTCGTAATTCTATTCTAATATTTTAATAGCTTCGTATAGCCAGCTTGGACCGATTCTCTAAGTATATTATAATTAGCGAATTGAGTAGAAGCTTCTTCGAAGGATTCTAGGATATAGTCTATTAATAGTAGAATATCGTCTAGTATTACTTAGTGACCTTCGGATACCTTAGTAGTCTTATAAAAGTACTCTAGAAAGTCTCTAATTTACTATAGTATTCTCTATTCGTCTACGGAAAGATAGTCTTTTGATAAAAGCTCTTCTTCGCTAATTAATTAAATAATTATAGGTTTAATCCTCTAGATTATTTAGTCTAATATCTTAAACTAAGAATTCTAGCGCGTCCTATTATCTTAATATAGTATAATACTACCGCTGAGTTCTTTAAAACGTTAGACCCGCTGAGTACTTCCTATAATATACGTATTAATATTATGTAATTTATTAAGAGGACTAAGTTACCGCTATTGTTTTATCTGTATATCTATAGGAGAAGTATAGGTCTCGCTAACGTACTCGTAGTTATCTACTACTTAACCGAAAAGGAAGGCTTGCGCTGAGAGATTAATAATATAACTAAGGCAGCGTAAGCGGTGTATATAAGGATTATAGTTAACTTAGTAATCTTCTAATAAAGCTTTAGCGATAATTTTAATAAGGGTATTATTTCAAGACGTATTATCTATAATATAGTATCTAAGTCGTCTAGTAATCCTATAGTCCTAAAGTATATATAGAAGGATAGTAGCTTAGTTTTTACCTAAGTATTCTCCTTAGAGTTCTCTTATAGCGAGTATAATTTATCGCCTTTCTAGACTTTCCGCTATAAAATAGGCTACTACCGCTAGGATTCTAAGGCGGTTAGGAGACGTCTATATATCATAAGTAATATAAATATCTAATATAGCGGAAAGTATAATATAACGTAAGCGACGTTTTCCCTTAGCGAAAAGTTAAAAAGTATATATTCTAATCGTTACTATAGCGTTAGGAAGTAAATTATTTGCTAGCGCGTTAATATATTATAGTAATACATAGAACGCTTTATAAGTTACTTAGTAGAAGGGAATATCGTTTTCGATAATCTATTATATATAGAGATACTTAAGGGTTCCTTAGTAAAGTCTAGTAGCTAGAATTTGGTTTCGTTTTTCCTTATCCTTAGTAGATTTAACTACAGCGCCCCGACGTAACGCTGCTTCGATAGTAGTACTATCTAATTAACGTTTTTTAGCGACTCTAGTAGCTTCTAAATCCTAGTAATAATTAGCTTTTAGGTAGCGAGCTATATTAGCGGTCCTAGCGCTTCGCTTATAGGCCTTAGAATAGTAGTTATAGATAAAATAATAGTCGTCTCTACGGTATTATAGGGTATATTAGCTTTAGATACTAGAGATCTTCTATTAAGACCTTCTATTACTAGATACTAAGCTCTTAGTAGAGATTTAAGAGATACTAGATCTAGGCTTAGGTATAGGTAGGGATAATTCTTAATTTTCCTCCTTTAGATCCTTATCCCTCTCTTAATCTATTAATAGTATATCCTCCAGCTGTTACTTAATAATTATAGAGATAATTACGAGTAGCTAGTAATTATCTAGGGCTCTTTAGCTAGGTAGAGCCCCGAAAGATAATTAAGTCTGAGTTAAATTCTTCTTAATTATAGCCCCTTTCCGCTGAGTTCGAAAGCGTATACGATCGGTAGGTACGGAGGGCGCTATAGACCCTGCAGCTGGGCTTAGTAGATTAGTAAAAGCCTTTAAGAGAATTAATTCGACGTTAGAATAGTCTATAGTTAATAGTAGAGTTAGTTTATTAATAAAGTTATAAGATTAAGAAGATCTATAGAATAATAATAGGATTTTCGGCTTAATCTCAGATCTAGGGCTAGGGCTTACTAACCTTTCTAAGCTAGATATTACCTATATAGGTTAGGCGTCTAGCTAAAAAAAGAATCGCTATATCTCCTAAAAACTAATAGTTATAATAGTTATAACGGTTGGTTTAACACCCCTAAACGGTTAAAACCGAACTAATAAGGACCTTAAACTAGACTAACTACTAAGGAAAAAAGGGCTAACTAACGGTTAAACCAACTATTAACGCTAATAGTTGGTTAACTATTAAGAACGTTATTAGCTATTTAGGGTACGGATATATTACTAAGGCGTGCAAACACCCTACCCGCTATAGGATATACGCCTAAAACTATACGACTAATAATTACGTAGAAAGAGCTGGCAGCAAGCCTAAGTGCGTAGTATATAAAGGGGAGTACTTAGTATAGAGTAAAACCTGCTTAATCTAATAGAAGGAGAATACTAAGGCTAGGTAGAGAATTAAATATAAGCTAAAATACTTTAAAGAGACCCTAAAGTAATACTTAGTAGGGCCTACGCTAGCGATACTAGGAAGGATTAGCTTAGAAAGGTAGTATAAAGTAATCTCTAAAGGGAAGAGGAAGGCTTTAGAGGATATAATAGATAAGCCTTAGAAAGGAACTAAGGAGGTAGCGAAGAGGGGATAATTAATAACCCTCTCTAAAGTAGAGTAAGGGTAATAGCCCCTATCTATAGAAAGGATTAGTCTAACGAATACCCTTAAGTAGACTTTAGGAGTAGTAAAGACTACTAAGACTACCTAAATATAGGAGAATATCTAAGCGGCCCTTACCTAATAAGGAATATACCCTACCTAAAAA
>JAEUBA010000313.1:0-10563 GCA_018257865.1 Stereocaulon alpinum | reverse complement strand
AGCTTAATATATTACTAGAGACTCTCTATCTCCTTAGTATACTTAGTAATTATTTATTAGAGGGTTCCTAACTTAAACTACTAGTTAGCGATAGTTTACTTAAGTTCTATAACCTACTATCTCACCGCCGTAAGTTCCTATTAGAGATTAGTAATTATTATAGGAGCTACTCTACTTATCGCTATAGTTTAGCCTTACGCTTTTCGCTATTAGGTAATACACTTCCTGATTTTCTTACGCTTATATTATACTTAATAAGTCTAGCCTTCGCGCCTATAATACTATACCGATCGCTATATAGACTAACGAAACGGCTCTAGGATTTAGATATATTAGGAGGCGACGTAGTAGAGCTATTAGAATAATATACCTTATAATAACGATTAAGCCTATAGTAGCTATCCTTATAATATTAATAAGAAGGAGCGTCGCCGTAATCGTAATTATTATTCCCCGTATAGAAATAAGTCCTATAGGGTAAAGGTATATTAGTAATATAGTCTATAAGTATTAGTAGCTAGTAATACGCGCCGGCTACGCGATAGCGACGTATAATATTAAGTATATATATAAGTTATACCTATAAGTAATATATTAGTAGCTAATAATATACGCTGATTACGTAATAGCGATATACGATCTTAAGAGAATATTTAGATATTATTATAATAAGAGGAACTATTAACTATATTAGTAATATTAATTACGACGTAGGCACGCTAATATTAGGGAACGCACGAGTTATATTAGGAGTTATAAAGAGAGAAAAGTTAGGGGGAAAGTTATTATTTATATACTTATAGATTATCGTCGCTACGACGTCGCTATACGTTAAAGCTATTCAAAATAATAATAACTAATAATATAATAACGCAGCTGTTACCCGCTAATATAGCCGGTAATTAATTATATTTATTAATAACTACGCGTTACTACTACGCCTACTACGTATTCTTTTTATATTATAATAGATTTGGGCGTTACTGTAGTTAGATAATATTCTATATATATAAGGCGCCGCCTTAACGACGTCGCCTTTAGGTTAACTCTTTTCCCTTATATTTCCTACTAGGTTTAAAGGGTTTTTAACGAGCAGTCTATTCTATATACTCTAGCACTTAGAGACTAAGGCCTAGAGGGGAGGATACTATTAACCCTTAAGCGTATACGCGTTATAGCTACGCTAGCGTAATAATATTAATTAGGGTCTAAGGGCTTAGTAATAGTATTACTACCTAGGACTCCCCCGTATTTTAGGGATCTTTAGAAATTAGTTCTGCTACTACTCTATTACTAAGTAATATAATTATATCTATTACTTAATACCTGAATCTAGTAACTTTACGTCTCTTATACCTTAGTACGCTAGCTTAGAGCCGGCGTCGCTAGCCTTTACAATTCTTTAGTACCGCCTTATTTTATATACCTATTATAATCTAGGGGCTAAACTAGGATTAATCTAAATCTTACTATCTTTAAGTAGGTGTTACGGGTAACCCCGTAAGGTTATAGGTAAGGCACGTGATAAGGGTTAGTAGGTAAAGGATACTTAGGAGAGGACCTAGTAATATAAGTAATCTAGGGTATATTAGGTAGATTACGGAGTAATATAGTAGATATAGGGCTAGATTACCTAGATTATATTAGGACTTAGTATAATTAAGGTGAATATATAAGGAAGGGTTTTCCTTTAATAGAATATTTTCTTATCTCCTTATATTTAACTTATATAATAGAGAGGAGTCTTAGCTAAAGATACTTTAATAACTATCTATCTCTATTACCTTCTAGTACTTAATATACTATATAATTTACCCGTAGGAGTTAAACTACCCTATTATACTTTAAATACTATACTTTAGACTATATAGTATAAGTACTTCTAGTTTTACCTTAGGGGAGAGACGGCGTATTATATTTAAAGTAATAAGTAGATTTAAGGGAAAGGAGGTAGCTCCTATTCTTAAGGACGGAATTACTATTAGCGAAGGAGGAATAAAGTTACTTACCCCTACTAAGTTCTCTAGTAGGAAGGGAGGATTAAATACGTTTCTCCGATAAATTAACTTATATATAATATTTAATATATTAAGCTTCTATACTATAAAAGCTAGGAACGTTTTTTACTTATTATACCTTAAAGGTAATATAGTAGTAGTACTTTAACCCTAGCTAGAAGAATATCTCTTAATCTAAAACCCTAATATAATAGAGGACGATTCCTTAAAGATTATCTCTAATAAAATATATATTAGGAACCTATTAAGGTTCTACTTTAGGGATAGTACTAAAGAAAGAAGGCTAGAGTATAAGCTTATAAATCTCTAGTAAAAGGGGCCTATAATAGAATATATAGTATAATTTAGAGGAATTACCTATTAGCTTAAATAGTTAGAGGACGCTTAAGCCGCTATGTATTAGAAAGGACTAAAGGATAAGGTTAAGGATAAACTTACCTATTCTAATAATATTAGATACTTTATATAGTTAGTATCTAAGGTCTACTCTATTAATAATAGGTTATATAAAAGGAAGATAGAATAGAAGTCTTTAGGCCTAGTTACTAGGTTTAGGAGAAAAGAAAATATTTCGGCTATAAAACCAAAATTCTCTAGGAAACCTTATAAAGGGAAGAAGTAGAAGAAGGACTTATCTAACGTAGAATACTATAGTTACTATAAGAAAGGATACTATTAGAATAAGTACCCTTAATAAGAGTAGGTAGCTATAGTAGGGGATATAAACCCTAATTATAATAAATTAGAGCAGCCGGAACGACTAGAGTAGTTAACTAATAAGGAGTATAATTACCTAAGTTAGATAGCTTACTATAATAATTTATACCGAATATATTTTAGTAAGAAGGATAAATTAGGGTAGTACCCTTAGAAGCCTAGATATTAGGTATCTATAGTAAATAGTAAAGAATACTTTAGTAAGGATTAAGTTAATAATCCCTACTAGAAACTATCCTCTAGAAGCGAGTCTAGAGAGCTTATAGAGGGAGAAGCTTTATTAGATAATAAAACCCTTAATAGAATTAAGGCTTTAAGGCTAGATACCTAAAGGACTTAAGAAGAACTACTAGAATCCTATTAGGGCTCCGGGGTATACTACGGGTATACCGCACCCCTAGACTACTAAGCTATATACAGTCTAATAGTATCGCCCTAGTAAGCACCGAATATTTTGAGTTTTACCCTTAGGGGTTTAGCGGTAGACTGCGCCTATAGTTACTAGGTTAATAAGTATATTCGGTATAATAAAGCTTAATAATCTTAACCCGAATCGTAAAGGTCTAGGGTTTAATACTATTAAGGGGGTAATTTCTAAGGGAATTTTTTAGGGGGCGGTAGCTATAATTAGCTATTAAGCGACCTAATAGGGTTCCTACCCGCCTAACCCTACTATACTACTTCGGCGCGTAGCCTATAGTAATAAATTTTCGCTAGGGGCCTACTATAGAGTACCTTTTAGGGGCTTTAATTATTCGTTAAGTCCTTTAGGTACGAATATTCTTAGTAGGGGCGCCCTATAGGGGCCTACTATCTAGCGGAATCGCCCTTTATAGGGGCTACTATCTTTATTCGCTAAGTCCTTTAGGTACGAATAATCTAGTAGGGGCGCCCTTTAGGGGCCTACTACTTAGCGGAAGCGTCCTTTAGGGAGGCTGCTAACTAGAAGTATCCTTTACGGGCTTTAACTTATTATTTCGCTAAGTCCTTTAGGTACGAATAATTCTAGTAGGGCGCCCTTCGGGGGCCTTATAACCCGACTTACACCGAATATTTAGGCTTGTTATAGGGGAATAATATTTTTCTGCCCTACTAGGAGGCGCTATAGACGTCGCCCTAGGGGGGGGATAATTATTAGGGCTTTAGGGTATACTGCGGGTATACCGCACCCTTAGACTACTAAGCTATATACAGTCTAATAGTGTCGCCCTAGTAAGCACCGAACATTTTGAGTTTTGCCCTTAGGGGTTCAGCGGTAGACTGCGCCTACAGTTACCGGGTTGATAAATCCTATTAATAGCGACTAGAGTACGTAGAATAGTAGGTAACTAATCTTTATAATAGACTAGATAAAGCCGACGAGTACGCTAAAAAGGTTACCTTAGAATTTCTAATATAAGTATTAATAGTATTAATAAGTTACGAGGAAAGATAAAACCTATTACGATCCTAACCTAGCTAGATCTAGTATCTAGCTAGACCTAGCTAGATCTAGGAGGCCAACCTTAACCTAGCGACTAGATACGCGGATACTTTCCCTTTTAGGACTAGGGATACGGCGCTTAACTAGCGCTAGGGGTATTTAGGCCTACGAGCTCCTAAGCTCTTACTTCTTTTCTTCCTTATTCTATTTTCTAGATACTAAGCGTAGCCTATTAGCTAAATCCTAATATAAGGTAGTTTTCTTTAAAGCTACCTTCTCCTACGATTACCTTTAGACGAGCTATAATATAAAATAGAACTAATACCCCCTCCGCTATAAAGCGTTATATCTTACCCGTTCTTCTAGACTAAGGCTAAGCTTAGTAAGCTACCTATTAATAAAGAGTACTACCTACTTAATAAGTAGGTACCTACTAGTTAAATAATTAGTATATCCTAGAGAAAGCTAGATTCCTATTTTTTTAAAACCCCTAACTACTTTCGCGTTAATACCTATACTTAAAAAAACTCTAATAATACGCGTAATACTATACTTATATACCCCCTTATAAGAGTATATACTAAATTATACCCCTTAACTAGCTAGGATTCCTATCTACCTTAAGGAGTTAATCTCTAGTAACTATACCTTCCTCTTCTAACCCTAATAACCCTCTACTATTAATTAAGACTCCTAAATTAGAAGCCTTAAAGGACTTAAGTATAACGGGGTGGTTTAACTCCTACGGGTAAATCACACAGTGTATTAAGCACTAGAAGGTAATAGAGATAGATAGTCGTTAAAGTATCTTTAGCTAAGACTCCTCTCTATTATATAAGTTAAATATAAAGAGATAAGAATATATTCTGTTAAAGGAAAACCCTTCCTTATATATTCACCTTAATTATACTAAGCCCTAATATAATCCGGGTAATCTAGCCCTATATCTACTATATTACTCTATAATCTGCCTGATATATCCTAGATTACTTATATTACTGGGTCCTCTCCTAATAGTCCTTTACCTACTAACCCTATCACGTGCCTTGCCCGTGACCTTGCGGGGTTACTCGTAACATTAAGCTTAAAAGAGATCTTTAAGGACGCTAAGAATAACCCTACTACCGAAATTACTATTACTATTCCCCTATCTAGTAATAAGATAGCTAACTAAATACCCCCCTTTACTCTAGCTTAGTAAGCTGTTATTACTACTATTATTATAATAGCTTTAGTAGAATCCTAATTTAAGTAGGCTACCTTTACTCTAACCCTACCTCTAAGTAATCCCCGCTAATAGAGATCCCTTACTACTAACCTCTAGCTATTAGTAGACTACTACCTCCCTAAGCCTATACCTAGCGGGATAGCTATCGAACTATTAAAAATTAAATACCCTTAATCCTACTTTAGTAACTATACGGGGGAAGTTAAATATAACGTATAGAAAATAGATATAAAGATCTTTATAGAGGAATACCCTACGAACTTCTAAAATAGAGCTAAGTAAGTCTCTATATACTATAAGTATACTATAGGAGAGGCGAAAACCCTAATCCTTTAATATATAAACCCGACTTATATATCTCCTATATATAATACCGCTAATATTTTAAGGGTACTAGATTAGTATTTCTTTAACTATAACTACGTTTAGTCTACTTATTATATATACTATAAGCTTAAGATAGGTTCTATAAACTATAACGATTTTTAGGTTAAGTTTACCTACTTAGCGACTACTAGAAAGATTAGTACTAAGCGTTAGTTTAAGGATCTATATAAGAAAATCTCTCCCGCCTTAAAGAGAAGCGTCTATATAGAAAAGTATAAGATAAATAAGGATTATAGTACCTTAGATAAGTATCTCGCTATCTTAAATTAAGAAATACGAAATATTAGGTCTAAGGAGATAGCTAGTAGGCCTTAGATAGGAATAAATACTAACCCTTATAGTATCCTTAAGATAAGGAGCTAGTAAGTCCCCTTACCCCCTCTAACCTCTTATATAAATCGCTAAGTTACCTTTAGAGGTATAACTACCCTTCCTTATCTACTATCCCCTATACTAGTAGTACTAGCTTCCCCTAAGACGCCCGCTAACTCGCTATATAATAACTACGGTAAAATTAGCTACTAAGCGAATAACTGCCCCTAGAAGCGCAGCTAATAGGCGTTAGAAAAGAAGATCTCTAAGATTATAGTTAGAGAGGAAATAGAGATTAATAAGCTATTAAAAAACTCTTAGGCTATAATAGAGTCTTTAGCTATAGTAGGAGCCCCGATCTATAGAAGGACTTATAATTTAACTTTTAGGCTCTTATTAGAGGCCGCTAGTTCCTAGTTAATATAGAGCTAAGATATAATAGATCTTTCGTTAAAACCCTTTTATATATTAATAGTAGAGCTAATATTTTTAGTATAATTAAAACCTCCCTTACCTTCGCCCTTTCTAAGTCCTTTAGGATCCGCCTTATTAAGCTTTTTAAGCTAATTATCCTAACTAGCTATAATAGCTAAAGCGGCTCCCCTATTATAGTCGCTCTACTTCTTATAATAATAATTAACTATTATTATATTAATTTTCTATTCCTTATTACTAACTTAGGTTAGACTAACGTTCTTATTAGTCGGAAATTCTTAGAGTACTATAATATTAAGTAAGTCTATACTAAAGGGAAAAATAGCCTTAAATAGCCTGCTAATATAGCTATTTAGTAGTACTTTAATAAGAGAGTACTCCTCCTAATAACTCCGCCTAAGAAACTAATTTCCCTAGTATACTAATAAGATACTAAGCGTTAGGACGCCCTTTTTAAGGTAGATAAGTATTACTATAGCTAAGCTAAGCTTACCTCTATTAACCCTAAGCTTTTAATAGATAGCTAGATTAATACCTTATCCTAAAGCGTACTACCCTCCCTACGGTTAGCTTTAGTTTCCCCTCCTCGCTTAAGGTTACCTAATTCGTATAGCAGTAGACCGTTAAGTTTTATATAAGACTTAGAGAAACGCCTCGCTAAAATAGAGGATACCCTCTAAGGGCTAAATATACTAGTTATATTAAGTCTAAAGATATTACTAGCTAAGACTTAACGCCTTAGCTATAGTACTTATATAATAGATATTACCCTAATTTCCGCTATTATAATATCCTATTTCTACTTTAGTAAGAAGTCTAAGAGACTTCCTAATTCTAATACCTTTATCGCCTCTATATAGGATTTAGAGCGTAAGATTAACTATAGGGCGGACTAATACTAAGAGCGTCTTTTTCTTAAGCTTACTATAGTAGATATAAGTCTCTCCCCTTAAGAAGTACTTAAGATTAAATACTAGGCTAATAAGGACCTAGTAAAGGCTAAGCTTCTACTATAGTACTAAGAGTTCGCCCCCCTTTTTTTATAAAGAGACTCTAATATATTACCTAATAGAAGATTAGGTATTATAAAGGCTAGCGACGCCGACTCTAAGCTGGCGCACTAAGGTATAAGAGACGTGAAGTTACTAGATTCAGGTATTAAGCAATAGACATAATTATATTACTTAGTAGTAGAGTAGTAGCAGAACTAATTTCTAAAGATCCCTAAAACACGGGGGAGTCCTAGGTAGTAATACTATTGCTAAGCCCCTAGACCCTAATTAATATTATTACGTTGGCGTAGCTATAACGCGCACACGCTTGAGGGTTAATAGGTATAGACTATAAAATTAAGCTTACTAGCCTAAATACCTTAACCTTTAAGCCGCTATAAAAGATAACTAATAAGTAACTCTCTAAGGCTAAATACTATATTATAGACTACCTCTATAAGGGATTTATTAAGCTATCGAATATACTATATATAGCTCTAATACTCTTCGCTAGAAAGGAAGATAGTAGCTTATACTTTTATATTAATTTCTAAAAGTTTAATAACCTAACTAAGAAAGATCTATACCTACTCCCCTAAATAGATAAGATAATAGCTTAAATCTATAAGGCTAAGATCTTTATAAAGATCGACGTCTAATAGGCGTTTTATTAGGTAAGGATCTACTAAGACTTAGAGGACCTTATTAGCTTCCGTAGTTGATATAGTACCTTTAAGTATAGGGTAATACTATTTAGGTTAACTAACGCCTTAACTACCTTCTAGCGCTTTATTAATAATATCTTAATAAAGTATCTTAACGACTTCTACTTAGCCTATATAGATAATATTCTTATCTACTTTAAGACTCCTAAGGAATATAAGATTTATATAAAGAAGGTTATAAAGATCCTATAGGCTAATAACCTATAAGTAGATATTAAGAAGAGCGAGTTTAACGTTAAGAAAGCTAAGTTTCTCAGCTTTATTATTAAAGTTAATAGTATTAAGGTAAATCTAGAGAAGGTCGCTATTATTAAGACCTAGTAGTATATAAGTAATATATAAGGTATCTAAAGCTACCTAGGCTTCTATAACTTCTACTAAAGGTTTATTTAAGGATATAGTAGGATTACGGCTCCGCTTATCCGCCTAATAGCTAAAGATATACCCTTCTACTTTAATAACGCCTATCGCTATATATAGGACTCCCTCTGCTAAGTACTCCTCTCTACCTTAGTCCTTAAGTATTACGATCCCTATAAGGAAACCCGCCTTAAGACGAATTCCTTAGACGGAGTAGTCGCTAGTATCCTATTATAGAAATATAAAGATAGCCTCTTCTACCTAGTAGGGTACTTCTCTAAGATAATAGGTAATATAGAGCTAAATTACCTAATCTATAATAAGGAACTACTCGCGATTTTTCGCTCCTTCTAGTAGTATAAGCTAGAGCTCCTTAGGGCGTAGAAGTCGGTCTATATATATACTAATTATAAGGCCTTAGAATACTTTATAACTACTAAAGACCTTATAGCCTACTAAGCTCGCTAGGCTAAGTTCTTTACTAACTTCTACTTTATAATTATATACCGCACGGGTATTACGAATACTATAGTAGATATACTATCTTATAGGGAGTAAGATATTACGCCTTTAGAAGCCTATAAACGTACGATCTAAAGCTAGTAACTCCTCCTAAATAAGAAGGTTAACCTTTAGATACTAAAAGAAGTCGCTATCTCCTCCCTTACCGCCTATCTAGACTGCGACCTAGTCTAAATTATAGAAAAGGTTAAGCTATTACCCGTAGCTACGCTAACGGATCCTAAAGAGCTAGAGGAATACTTAGAAGGCGAAGTACCTAAACCCGCCTTAGTAGCCGTATATAATATTAAGGGCTATAATATTATTAACTAGGTAATTAACGCTAATAAGAACTCGCTAATACTAAAACCCTTATATAAGCGAGTCTATAACGACTACCTTAACTATAAGCTAGACCGTAGTAGGCTATACTTCTAAGGTAGGCTTAAAGTACTAATAGAGCTACTAAAGCTACGGATATTTCTAATCCGCTATATCTACGCCCAGCTAGCTATCGCTTATATAGGGATTAATAAAGTTAAAATAATCCTATCTAGATAGTACTACTAGAGGAATATTAGAAATAATATAATATAGTATATCGCTAATTATAGCTATACTTAGATAAAGGCTTATAGAGATAAGACTTTAGGCTTTTTAAAGCCTCTAAAGATCCTAATACGCCCCTACTAATACTTAATAATAGATTTTACTAAACTCCCCTTAGATAAGGCTAGATACGATTTCGCCTTTATAGTAATAAACTAACTATTAAAGAAGTCCCTCTTACTACTATACTATAAGACTATTATAGCTAAGGGAATAGCTAAGTTATTCCTAACTTACTAAACCCGCTATTAGGGTATACCTAACTCTATTATATTAGATTAAGGGGTATAATTTATATTAACCTTCTAAAAGGAGTACTATTATATCTTAGGTACTAAGGTAAAGCTAACTATATCCTATAATCCGAATATCGACAGCTAAATAGAGATTATAAACTAGTACGTAAAGTAGCGCCTCCGGCCTTTCTATATATACTACTAGGATAATTAGAGCTAGATACTACTAATTATAGATCTAGCCTAATTAATATTACCCTATAAATCTCTAGGTATTACGCCTTTCTAGCTACTTAATAGTTTTAAGCTACGCTCCTTATAGGATCTCTATAACCCTAAGCCTCCTACTACCGCCTTAAAGAAGCTAAACTATAAGGATACCCTTAGGGTCGCTTCCTATATAAAGGATACTATTAGATTCGCGCACTTATCCTTATAGTTATAATAAGATAGGATAAGACGAATAGCTAATTATAAGCGTTATAATATTAACTAGGAGGCCAGCGATGGAGACACACCTGTACGCGGTGCTGGCTACGAACCTGAATACCTATTCAGAGCCGAGATGTCTCCCCTAATGCATTGCAGGTTGAACGATGTTGAGACGTCGCGTGGTTGCT
>JAEUBA010000312.1:0-10710 GCA_018257865.1 Stereocaulon alpinum | reverse complement strand
CCTACTAAGCCGCGTCCCTAATATATTATACACACGCTCTATATACATAGCTTTCCTTCCTTAGATTTATTCTCCTAGTCTAATAACACCCCTATTAACTCGCTCTAGGCCGGCCCCTAACACCTTTTTAAGGGAGAGGCCTAGAGTTACTGCGATATTAGGTTAGATACGTAGTTATACTGCTACGACCGTTACTAACGCCGAAGAACTTAACGATATTAATAATTGTCAACCCTCAAGCGTGTGCGCGTTATAGCTACGCCAACGCAATGATATTAATTAGGGTCTAGGGGCTTGGTAATAGTATTGCTACCTGGGACTCCCCCGTGTTTTGGGGATCTTTAGAAATTAGTTCTGCTACCACTCGACTACCAAGTAATATAATTATGTCTATTGCTTGATACCTAAATCCAGTAACTTTACGTCTCTTATACCTTAGTGCGCCAGCTTAGAGCCGGCGTCGCTAGCCTTTACAGTTCTAATTTCTCTACCTTTTCAAGGGAGAGGCCCGGAGTTACTGCGATATCAGGTCGGACGCGCGGTCGCACTACCATAACCGTTGCTGACGCTAAAGAACCTAACAATATCAACGATAACAACGATCCTACGGAGAGCTATAGGACCGACGGAGAGTCTTAGCTAGACACCTCCGATTTAGACGACGCCGATCTTAAGCAACGCTTATAAGAAGCCTAAGCGACGAATCGCCGCCTAAAGCAACTACGCGAATTATTAGTATTGGAAGCTGAAAACGATACAATTTAATACCCCAGGTCGCAGAGTACTATTGGAATACCTATAGGGACGGTTTAAGAGGAGGAATAATATCCTGCTACCGCTATATCAGCACAATTAGTTGATGTTGCTGGCTAAAGGATTCCTTCACGTCTTATAACGCCCGCCTTCGGCGCGCCTACGAACCTACCTATTAGACTCTAAAGACCCCTAGTGCCGAAAAGCTTTCGGCCTGAGAATATACGACCCTATAAGGGAATTAGCGAGGGTGAATACCTGCGCTAGTTCGCTGACTTAGAGAAGAAGTTTCTTAAGAGTCCGGAGTACTTTACTACCGAACTGTCTAGGATAGTCTACTGTATAGACGCCCTAGAAGACAACCCGAATTCCTAGTAGAATACCTACCTAAAGGACTATGGATGGGATAATATAACGTTCGAATTCTTTAAGCAATTCCTACACAATTTGGTTACAGATCCTATTAACCGCCGTCTCCTCGCCTACGAAAGGTTTGAGGAGGCAAAGCAACGTTCTAACCAGAAAGTTACTATATTTAAGGCCTACCTAGAGGAGTTGGAAGCTAACCTACCGCCTATGGCCCCGGAGCTTAAAGCCAACCTCTTCCTAGCTAAGCTGAGACCGGAGCTAAAGAATAAAATCTTAAGCACAGGCAAGGTATCTAATAATAGGGACGATATCGTTACCTAAGCTATTATACAAGAGAATACTATAGGGCGCGAGCGTCGCGGAGGCGGCGGCTTGAGTGCTCATAGAAAATCATCCAACTATAGGGCCTCTAAGTCACAAGGGAGCCGCCCGTTAGAACAACAGATTTCTAAGCCTAACAGACCGGGCCTAAGGGTCGATAGCTCACAGTCAGCGCGAAATAAATCTCGTTTAAGGAGTCTAAAGCGGAAGACCGATTCAGATTCAGTAACTAAGCTTGTCTGCTATTATTGCGGAAAGCTAGGCTATATAAGCCTAAATTGTCCTAATCGCGATAAGCCTGCAACTTATAGCGGTGTCGGTGCAGTATCGGCAAAAAACGATTAGCCCCTGCAACCGCCTTAGAAGCGGGGGAAGAAACCTAAAAAGTAGAGGCAAGTCCTTCTATCCTAACTAAGGGTTAGACAACGCTTGATACCAGCCCGCAGCAGGTTACTACTTTGCTGGATACCGGATCGTAGCTTAATTTGATCTCCCAGAAGTTTATAGTTTAATAGGACCTACTACCTTCTACCGCCGACTTACCGCTACCGGAAGCTCTAAGTAGCTCTAGTATATACGTCTATAGTGCCTATCAATTTAAGTATATACTTGTTGATAGCTGGGGCTGCGGTAAGGAGTATAGTACACTTTTCTATACTGTTGATCTTAAGGGTCCTAATATCGTGGTTGGTATACTAGGGTTGAAGCAAATAAAGATTTTGCTCGATCCTTCGGCGGAGCAGTAGCGGTTCAAGGTTAATACTAAAAAGTTTTAGGTTGACGAGCCTACTATCTTCGGCTATTACCTTAAGAAGGAGCCTAAAGTTTATAGGATTATATACGCCGCTGTGGCGACTAATCACTTAGATAGAGGAAGCCTAGAACAGATTCTAAAGGAACTGCTGGAGTTCTCCGATATCTTCTCAAATAAGAAAGCTGGAACCTTACCCTTATTAAAGGAAGGCGACTATATAATTAATATTAAGGATGGTGAGGAGCCGCCTTATAGGCCTCTCTATAACCTATCTTAATCTAAGCTGGCGGAGCTGCGGCGCTATCTTAATAATACGCTTGTAAAAGGCTAGATACGCCGTTCAGTTTCTTCAGCCGGAGCACCTATCCTCTTTATACCGAAGAAGGATAGTAGGCTGCGTCTTTATATTAATTATCGGGGGTTGAATGCGGTAACTATTAAAAATCGATACCTATTACCTCTAATTACCGAGATATTAGACCGCCTATACGGAGCCAGAAAGTTTACTAAGTTAGACTTAAAGGATACCTATCATAGGATCCGAATTAAAGAAGGCGATAAGTGGAAGACTGCGTTCCGCACCCGCTATGGCCACTTTAAATACTTGGTTATACCTTTTGGGCTCGCCAACGCCCCGGCGACGTTTCAAGCGTATATTAATAGGGCTCTTATAGGGCTTATTAATATTTCGTGTGTTATCTATCTCGATAATATCTTGATTTACAGCGCGAACCCAGCGGACCACTAGCGGCATGTTTAGCAAGTGCTAGAACAATTACGTTAGTTCTCGCTTTTCGCCAACCTAAAGAAGTGTCAGTTTAGTACTGAACGGGTTGAATTTCTTAGATTTATTATATCTACCGATGGCGTAGTAATGGATCAGGAACGCGTAACGATAATTAGGGAATGGCCTAGGCTAGAGACCTTTTGAGATGTGTAAGTCTTTTTAGGCTTTGTAAATTTCTACCGGCGGTTTATTTATAATTACGCCGCTGTTACCGCGCCTCTAACCGACTTACTTAAAGGCAGCAAGGACGGGAAAAAGGCAGGTCAACTTCAGTAGAACGATGGTGCTGAAGGTACTTTTCAAAAGCTTTAGGACATCTTTTCTAGTGCGCTGTTTCTCCGCTACTTTAACCTAGAAGTGAAGTTGCGTATGGAAACTAACGCCTCCAACTTTACTGTTGCAGCAGTGCTTACGCAGCCGGATAATAATGGCTACTGGCACCTAATTGCCTTTTGGTCCCGGAAGATAATTCCTGCGGAGTAGAATTATGAGGTTCACGACTAAGAATTGCTCGCTATAGTAGCGGTAATAAAACAGTAGCGGTACTACCTAGAAGGTAGCCCGTTTACTATTAAGGTTCTCACTAATCATAATAATCTTAAGGGCTTTATAAAGCAGAAGTAATTGAATTCCTAGCAAGCTAGATGGGCGCTGACGCTCGCTGCTTTCGATTTCGAAATTACTTATCGTGCTGGAAAAACGAATCCTGCGGATCCGCTATCGCGACGCCCTGATTATGAAGGAAGTTCCCCGCTGAACACTAAGTTATTACCAACGTTGCAGAATAAACTCGCACTTTGGGGTGGAGACAAGGAAGGTAAAGAAATTGTTACGGTGATATCGCCGGCGTTTTAAATTACAGGCCTCTAAGTTATTATTCCCTGGAAGGATACGAGAGGTGTTATTAAGTTAGCTTATAAGGATCCTTAACGTTTAATTAAGACTTTGATTTGAGACTTGCAGGCTGCTGATAATTGGACGAAATCCTTTTCTATGAATAAGGGTACGCCGTCGCAGCGCCGTCTCCGAAGCAAGGTATAGGCTCTAGACCTAGAAGGTTTATTAAGAAATAACGACCGCCTGTATATCCCTAGAGACGAAGCCTTGAGGGAAGAATTTATTAGCAAATGCTATAACGATCCCCTAGCAGGGTACTTTAGCGCTGAGAAGACGCATAAGTTGCTTACCCGTAAATACTTTTGGCACAGGAGTTCTAAGCAGGTTGATAAGTATATCAAGACTTATAATATCTGCTAAAGAACTAAGGCTCCCCGCTATCGCCCCTACGGCGAACTAAGTTCGCTTCCTATTGCTGATAAGCTATAGAAGGAGCTCTCAATAGACTTTATTACAGGTCTACCCCTAAGTAAATATAAGAATGTGGTCTATAACGCTATTCTAGTAATTGTTGATCGATTTATGAAGATAGTGAGGTATATACCTACTACTACTACAATCGACGCCGCTGAGCTGGCGGATGTTTTTTATACCGAGGTAGTATACCGTTACGGTATACCTAATGGTATTGTTAGCGATAGAGGCTTGGTATTTACCAGCGCCTTCTGGTCGGCTATTTGTTTTCACTCTAAAATCAAGCGCCGCCTGAGCACCGCCTTTTATCCTTAGACTGATAGTTAAACGGAACGCTAGAATCAGGTGCTGGAGCACTACTTACGGGTCTTTGCTAATGATAAGCAGACCACTTGGGCGAAACAGCTGCTAATAGCAGAATTCGTATATATGAATAGTCTTTATTCCTCTATCGGAACGACGCCGTTCTACTTGATGTATAGATATCACCCTGAACTTCGTTAGGAGCTTAAGGACGAGTCCCTTAAGGGGAGGATACCTGCTGTAAATAAGAGGATTAGATTGCTGTAAGTGTTAAGAGACGAAGCTGCGGAACGCCTACGGCGCGCTAGAGAGTCTTAAGCTAAGCAGTATAATAAGAATTATAAGCCTTAAAGCTATAAGGTCGGAGATCTGGTAATGCTATTAACTAAGAATCTTAAGCAAAAACGCCTAAGCAAAAAGTTATCTTACAAATTCGTGGGGCCTTTTAGGATTATTAATAAAGTAGGAGCGCAGGCTTACCGCCTTCTGCTACCGCAAACTTATAGAATCTATAATACTTTTCATGTCTTATTATTAGAACTATACCACCTTCGCGACGGCGATACGACGTCGGCGAACTTTATGTAAGCCCCTGAACTTATCGATGATGATGAGATGTGGGAGGTTGAAGAAATTGTGGATAAGGTTCGAGATAAGTAAGGCGTCTGGTATAAGGTTAAATAGACTGGCTGGGGTGAAGAATATAACTAGTAGTTACCAGACGAAGAGCTTAAGGATACCTGTGATTTAACTTAAGCCTTTAACGAGCAGACGGTTAGCAAGCGTGTACGGTCTCCAGTTCTTTAAACACTACCGACGGCGGCGAGCAAGCGGCGGCGACGACATAAGTTATAATGATTATAAACCTTATAGGTGAATGGTCTTATACTACGAGCGCACTCCTCTGTAATTATTACACTTACTTGCTTATGCCTTGGTGGAATAAAGAAGAGATTAAATTAATTACTAGCTGAATGTCTATCTTGTGTTAGTAAGACGACGCACACGGGTGCGCTGCCAAATATTAGCAGAAGAAAAGAAGAAGGAAAAAATAAATGAATATCCTAACGCCGTCTCCACGCTAACGTATAGCGGTATAATTACTCCTCTAGGAGCTTGATATATTGCTGGAGACTCTCTATCTCCTCGGTGTGCTTAGTAATTATTTGTTAGAGGGTTCCTAACTTAAACTGCTGGTCGGCGATGGTTTGCTTGAGTTCTGCGACCCGCTGTCTCGCCGCCGTGAGTTCCTGTTGGAGATTGGTAATTATTATGGGAGCTGCCCTGCTCGTCGCTACGGTTTGGCCTTGCGCTTTTCGCTATTGGGTAATGCGCTTCCCGATTTTCTTGCGCTTACGTCGTACTTAGTGAGTCTAGCCTTCGCGCCTATAACGCCGCACTGATCGCTGTGCAGACCGACGAAACGGCTCCGGGATCTGGATGTGTCAGGAGGCGACGTAGTAGAGCCATCAGAATAATATACCTTATAACAACGATCAAGCCTATAGTGGCCATCCTTATAACGTTAATAGGGAGGAGCGTTGCCGCGATCGCAATCGTTATTCCCCGTGCAGAAACAAGTCCTACAGGGCAAAGGTATATTGATAATATAGTCTGCAAGTGTTAGCAGCTAGCAATGCGCGCCGGTTGCGCGACAGCGACGTATAATATCAAGTGTGTATGTGTGTTGTGTCTGTAAGTAATATGTTAGCAGCCAATAACATGCGCCGGTTGCGCGACAGCGACGTATAATGTTAAGTGTGTATACAAGTTGTGCCTGCAAGTAATGTGTTAGCAGCTAATAATATGCGCTGATTGCGCGACAGCGATATACGATCTTAAGAGAATGTTTGGATGTTGTTATAATGAGAAGAACTGTTAACTATGTCAGTAATATTAATTGCGATATAGGCACGCTAATGTTAGGGAACGCACGAGTCGCATTAGGAGTTGTAAAGAGAGAGAAGTTGGGGGGAAAGTTGTTATTTATATACCCGCAGGTCGTCGTCGCTGCGACGTCGCTACACGTTGAAGCTATTTAAAATAATAATAACTAATAATACGACAACGCGGCTGTTGCCCGCTAATACGGCCGGTAATCGATCATATTTGTTAATAACTACGCGTCACTGCTACGCCTGCTACGTGTTCTTTTTATATTATAATGGATTTGGGCGTTATTGCAGTTGGACGATGTTCTATGTATATGAGGCGCCGCCTTAACGACGTCGCCTCCAGGTTAACTCTTTTCCCTTACGTTTCCTACTGGGTTTAAAGGGTTTTTAACGAGCAGTCTGTTCTATATACTTTGGCACCTAGGGACTAGGGCCTGGAGGGGAGGATACTGTTAACCCTCAAGCGTGTGCGCGTTATAGCTACGCCAACGTAATAATATTAATCAGGGTCTAGGGGCTTGGTAATAGTATTGCTACCTAGGACTCCCCCGTGTTTTAGGGATCTTTAGAAATTAGTTCTGCTACTACTTAACTACCAAGTAATATGATTATGTCTATTGCTTGATACCTGAATCCAGTAACTTCACGTCTCTTATACCTTAGTGCGCCAGCTTAGAGCCGGCGTCGCTAGCCTTTACAATAATAATAATAATCCTACGGAGAGCTATAGGACCGACGGAGAGTCTTAGCTAGATACCTCCGATTTAGATAACGCTGATCTTAAGTAACGCTTATAAGAAGCCTAAGCGACGAATCGCCGCCTAAAGTAACTACGCGAATTATCAGTATTAGAAGCTGAAAACGATATAATTTAATACCTTAGGTCGCAGAGTACTATTAGAATACCTATAGGGATAGTTTAAGAGGAGGAATAATATCCTACTACCGCTATATTAGTATAATTAGTTAATATTACTAGCTAAAGGATTCCTTTACGTCTTATAACGCCCGCCTTCAGCGCGCTTATAAATCTACCTATTAGACTCTAAAGACCCTTAGTGCCGAAAAGCTTTCGGCCTAAGAATATATAACCCTATAAGGGAATTAGCGAGGGTAAATACCTACGCTAGTTCGCTAACTTAGAGAAGAAGTTTTTTAAGAGTCTAGAGTACTTTACTACCGAACTATTTAAGATAGTCTACTATATAGACGCCCTAAAAGATAACCTAAATTCCTAGTAGAATACCTACCTAAAGGACTATAGATAGGATAATATAATATTCGAATTCTTTAAGTAATTCCTATATTAATTGATTGGTTTATACGCCTATTCTAGTATCTATATATACTAATAAGGGTGTTCTATTATATTATTTGTGAAACCAGTAGATAGTACACGTAGTGTGCCTTTCCTAGCCGTAAGAGAAACTATAGCATAGTGCCTAGATAAAAACTCCCGCTTATCCTTAATAATATAATTGCTTTTGGTCTAGGGATTACACCCTAGGCCTCCTTAACACCGGTAACTCTTAACTGTATTCTTTAATATTATACCGAGCGCTCTATAACATTATTTCTAATACTAACTGTAATATACGCCCTTCGCACTATACTCAGCTCTTAAGGACCCTGCTATATTCTTCTATATCCTTTAACTTTATTATAGCGCTGAGCGCCCTATAACTTTCTTTAACCTTTACTGTATTAATATAGGGGGGGGGGGGAGGAGGGGGTATATAGCCGTCCTATAAGGGTTTGAGTTATTAGCGCTGATTAGTGGTATTTATTAGTATCCGTAGTAGTACCGGATTTAGCTGTTCGGTGGTTTACTGGTTAAGGATACGAGAAAGGGGGGAAGCTATATACACCGCCTAGGAGGCCTATACTTATATAAAGAATCGGATAGTATAATATCCCGCTGGTTATATTAGATAGTACTTACTTCTATCCTTATATACTTTACTTTAGGGGGGAGCTAACCCTTCAGCTTATAATTATAGTTATACGGCGCCGCTTATACTAAAGGCTCGCCTAGCTACTTAGATAGGGGCCGTCCTTTTCTAAAATACGCCTTTTAATTTATAACCTAGTATATCCTTCTCTTAGTCCTATATACCTATAACCCTAGCCTTCCCCTAGGATAGACTGCGCGTTAGTCTTAACCGGTAGATACGTATCGAGCGCACGTAGATATTAGATTTTTCGAATTAACGGCTAGGCAGGTATTGCCTATACTCTTTACTTATTAGGCTGAGATACTATACCTGATACTAATTCTTGCTGTCTAGTCTCGATCGTAGGGGAGGTATAATAGTCGTAGTGGAGTTAGGGTAGGTGTTATCGCGTTACCTGAAAAACTCTATACGGAGTTCTTAGCAACTATGCGACGTCTTAATATCGTTTAACCTGTAATATATTAGGGGAGACATCTCAGCTCTGAATAGGTATTCAGGTTCGTAGCTAGCACCGCGTACAGGTGTGTCTCTATCGCTGGCCGTAATTCCTATATAATTTAGTTATAGATCCTATTAACCGCCGTCTCCTCGCCTATAAAAGATTTAAGGAGGTAAAGTAACGTTCTAATTAGAAAGTTACTATATTTAAGGCCTACTTAGAGGAGTTAGAAGCTAACCTACTACCTATAGCCCTAAAGCTTAAAGCTAACCTCTTCCTAGCTAAGCTAAGACCGGAGCTAAAGAATAAAATCTTAAGTACTAGTAAGGTATTTAATAATAGGGATAATATTATTACCTAAGCTATTATATAAGAGAATACTATAGGGCGCGAGCGTCGCGGAGGCGGCGGCTTAAGTATTTATAGGAAATTATCTAACTATAGGGCCTCTAAGTTATAAGGGAGCCGCCTATTAGAATAACGGATTTCTAAGCCTAATAGGCTAGGCCTAAGGGTTAATAGCTTATAGTTAGCGCGAAATAAATCTTATTTAAGGAGTCTAAAGTAGAAGACTAATTTAGATTTAGTAACTAAGCTTATTTACTATTATTATAGAAAGCTAGGCTATATAAGCCTAAATTATCCTAATCGCGATAAGCCTATAACTTATACTAGTATTAGTATAGTATTAGTAAAAAATAATTAGCCCCTATAACCGCCTTAGAAGCGGGGGAAGAAACCTAAAAAGTAGAGGTAAGTCCTTCTATCCTAACTAAGGGTTAGATAATACTTAATACTAGCCTATAGTAGGTTACTACTTTACTAGATACTAGATCGTAGCTTAATTTAATCTCTTAGAAGTTTATAGTTTAATAGGACCTACTACCTTCTACTGCTAACTTACTACTACCAGAAGCTCTAAGTAGCTTTAGTATATATATCTATAGTACCTATTAATTTAAGTATATACTTATTAATAGCTAAGGCTGTAATAAGGAGTATAGTATACTTTTCTATACTATTAATCTTAAGGGTCCTAATATTATAATTAGTATACTAGGGTTAAAGTAAATAAAGATTTTACTTAATCCTTCGGCGGAGTAGTAGTAGTTTAAGGTTAATACTAAAAAGTTTTAGGTTAATAAGCCTACTATCTTCAGCTATTACCTTAAGAAGGAGCCTAAAGTTTATATAATTATATACGCCGCTATAGCGACTAATTACTTAGATAGAGGAAGCTTAGAATAGATTCTAAAGGAACTACTAGAGTTTTCTAATATCTTCTTAAATAAGAAAGCTGGAACCTTACCCTTATTAAAGGAAGGTAACTATATAATTAATATTAAGGATAGTAAGGAGCCGCTTTATAGGCCTCTCTATAACTTATCTTAATCTAAGCTAGCGGAGCTGCGGCGCTATCTTAATAATATACTTATAAAAGGCTAGATACGCTATTTAGTTTCTTTAGCTAAAGCACCTATCCTCTTTATACTAAAGAAGGATAGTAGGCTACGTCTTTATATTAATTATTAGGGGTTAAATATAGTAACTGTTAAAAATTAATACCTATTACCTCTAATTACTAAGATATTAGACCGCCTATATAGAGCTAAAAAGTTTACTAAGTTAGACTTAAAGGATACCTATTATAGGATTTAAATTAAAGAAGGCGATAAGTAGAAGACTATATTCCGTACCTACTATAGCTACTTTAAATACTTAGTTATACCTTTTAGGCTCGCTAACGCCCTAGCGACGTTTTAAGCGTATATTAATAAGGCTCTTATAGGGCTTATTAATATTTCGTATATTATCTATCTTAA
>JAEUBA010000311.1:0-10815 GCA_018257865.1 Stereocaulon alpinum | reverse complement strand
TAATTATAATAACTTAAAAAGAAGACTAGTAGCTATATATTAGTAGCGTTATATTACTAATTAAGCTAATAGCTAGCTAAACGCGTAATAGATATACTAATTAGTTAGATATTATACTAATAGTAATATCTAGTTGCTAGCTAGACTAATATTATTAAATTAGTAGTAAAGAGTTACAGATCGGGCTGATTTAATACTATTAGTAATATTAAGTTACTAATTCCGCTGTATCCTACTGTTAGCCCTACCGGCGCGCTCGGTAACTTAGGGTTCCCCAGCAACTTTTGGGAAAGCGCGATATTAGCGATCTTAGTAGTAAGGTTACTATTCTACTATCTAGTATAGCCGGTAGCCCTAGAGCTATAAAGGTAGATATAAAGGACGCTTTAATAGTAGTATAGTATTAAGGTAATCCTACCTACTTTATTACTTTTATATATAACCCGAATTAGGCTAACGTCCGCCGTTCTATTCGACCCGGTTTATCGACGACGGAGGTTTATAATATATAGGTATAGGTTTTTAATATAAAGCTTAGGGAGCTTCTTAAGGATTTTTTTAAGAGATATATCTTAGGCGTCTATATTAGTTATTACTATATAGTTAAATTTTAAAAGCGAGGTCTACCGTACGCCTATATCCTTCTTATTATTCGTAAGGAGGATAAAATTAGATATATCTCCTAGATTAATAACGCCGTCTAGGCTATTATTCCTAATAAGATAAAGGACCTAGTACTTTATAAGTTAGTAACTACTTATATAATCTATCGCTGTTACTTAGCCTCTAATATCTGCTAGGATAAAGAGAAGAACTAGTGCTCTAAGTTCTTCCCTAAGGATATTTATAATAAGTTATCGTTCGATTCTAAGGGAGTATACCTATATTATCGACGCCTATATATAGAGCCTACTCCGGAGGGCTATACTAACTAATAGGTTATTCCTTATAACCCCTAGCTTCTAAAGAAGTATTGTACTTATCTAAATATTAAGATCTACGCCTCTATTAAGTCTATATTTTACTTATTTAAGTACGTATATAAGGGTCTAAACTAGGTAAATATTTCGGTTACTTAATTAATAATAGTACCTTAGGGGAACCCTATACCGCTAGGGTAGCAACGGCTGGAGCCTCTATTAGTTAATAAGGTTACCGAATTTTATAAAAGTTATTAGATAGGAAGCTCCGAAGCTTGCTGGAAGATCTTTAGGTTTAGTATAGGGGGGATTAAGCCTTATATTAAACGGCTATAGATTTATTTACCTAAGGAGTAGTAGATTAGTATTAATTTAGATAGGGAGACTACTAAGACTATTCTTAATAAGGACTTATTACGTAAGATATAATTAACGGAGTTCTTTAAGATAAATCGTCTTATAAAGGAAGCCTTAGAGAACGATCAGCCTCTACTATTTTAAAGAAAAAATAGGTAAGCCTACCTTCTAGATACGAACCCCCTTAATTACCTATATAACGAATTTCCTATATATTTTATATAGGATAAGAGGAAACGGATATAGTTTATTTATAAGAGGGGGGAGGTAATTAGATATATATATATAATTAGTCCTAAGTAGGGTAATTTATACTATTACCGACTCCTTCTTACCTACCGTTAGGGGGTAATATTATTTAATAATCTATAGACTATTAACGGCGAGCTTCTAACGTATAAAGTAGCCTACGTTCGACTTAGATTAGTAGAGAATAATAAGCACTGCGTTAAGGTATTAGAAGAAGTAAAGACTCTTTACTTACTAGTAGTACTATAAGGTCTTTTTATAACTATTCTATTAGAACTATACCTAGAGGACCCTTTAGCACTTTAGGAGAAATTTAAAGTAAGGTATATATCTATTTTTATTACTGCAGTTATTATTTTTCTATCCGAGTTAGACTATAGTCTATATCTAAGTTAGACTGCAGTCTATATCTAAGTTAGATAGTAGTCTATATCTAAGTCGGACTATATTCTATATCCGGGTTAGACTATATTTAATTAAGTCTAACTATATTCTCTATCCGAGCTAGCCTATATATTCTAATCTTTAAAATAGTATATCGGACGACTATACCTATATATTAAATAAGTATTTCGCCTATCGTATAGATATCCTCTAGGGCTATAAGGACGAACGCGTGCGAGACCTAGTATTTTAAGCTGAATAATATACTCTATATTTAATTTTAGACTAGTTAGACTACTAGTTAACTGCTAAAAGCAGCCTCAGCCTAAAGCTATTTAACCTTCCGCCGGTCGTTATTCTATTCGATCTTCTATATAAATCGCGAATCTAGAACCGTCTACTCCGCGAGGAGATATCTTATAATATTATACTAGAAGATATAGAAGTTAAATAGTAGAAGTTTAATACTAACTAATACCTAGCAGCCGAAAAGATTATAGCCGTAGTAGATAAGAATAAGAATAATAAATTTAGTATAGGCGTACTATTCTTTTTAAATAGCGCTAGCGGTACTAGGAAGACTATAGTCTAAAATACTATTCTAAAGAAGCTCTGTTCTTAGAAGTGTATTACTTTAGCTATAGCCTCTTTAGGTATCGCTATAACCCTATTAGATAGTAGACGTACTACCTATTCGCGATTTAAGGTCCTATTAGACGCTGAGAGTACGTCTAGTTATAGTATTTAGAAAGGGACTAATCTCGCAGAGTTAATTAAGCGGGCTTATATTATCTTTTAGGATAAAGCACTTATATAGAGTCGTTTTACTATTAAATATATTAGCCGTTCTTTATAGGATATTTACGGTAATAATAGGGCTTACTTTAGTAGTAAGGTTATTTACTTTTACGGCGATTTCTATTAGGCCTTACTAGTAGTCCTAGGGGGGACTATAGGCGTTATTATTAATACCTATATCTAGAAGGCGGTGTTTTAGGATAAGGTAACTATCCTCCGGCTTACTATTAATATACGTTTAAGTAATAGAGGTCTTACTAAAGAAGGTAGGCGGCGAATAGTAGAATTTACTAAAGCTCTCCTATATATTAGTAATAGTAAAGGTAATATAGTTAACCTAATTACTAAGGATAAGAAGTCTCTTTAGAAATATAGATACCTACTAGGGAATACTATAGACGTACTAATTAATAAGATTTACCCCGCTATTAGTAGAGATCTTCTAGACCGGTGCTATCTAACTGAATAAGTAATTCTAGCTATTATAAATAAGGATATCTAGAGAGTTAATAACTATATTCTTAACTGTATACGGGGCGACTACTATAAATACTAGAGTTTCGATTAAGCGGTAAACCCTAAGGAAAACGAGATATTCCCTAATAAGTATTAGAATAAATTCTATAAGCCCTTACTACTACTATATAAGCTACGGTTAAAGGTGGGGACGCTAGTAATATTAATAAGGAACCTTAATATACCCCGTCTCTATAATAGGACCCGTATTCTACTTACTAAATATAGGAGATACGTCCTTAAGGGTAATATTATAGGTAGGAGTTTCGACGGTAGCGAGGTAGTCTTATATAAGATCCCTTTATAATTTAAGGATAGTAATAAGTATATCCCTACCCTATTTACCCGTAAGTAGTTCCCTATACGCCCTGCCTTCGTAATAACTATTAATAAGTCGTAGGGCTAGTTAATAAAGTATATAGGACTTAACCTACGGTCCCGTTTAGTATTTACCTATAGATAATTCTATATTAGTAACTCGCGCGTTACTATAGAGTCGAACCTATATATAATTAGTCCGGATTCGGATAAGTATATTAGGTATAAGCTTATAAATAACCTAGTCTATAAGCAGGTACTACTATAGGTCTAGTACTCGCAGGACGGTTACAGCTAGTTAGAGTTACTTAGAGGTTAGATTTTACTTGGTATAGAGGTCTAAGATAGCTATTACTTAGAATTAGAAGCCCGCTTAGACTATAAATAGAGAACTTTCTAAATCTACTTAGTAAATTTTGTAAATTGAGTATTAAATAAGCGAGATATAGCCGGTTTAATTATTAATCTTCTATAAAGATTACGGGCACTAACTTATACTAGATATATTAAATTATAGTCCGCTAAAACGACTAATTTGCTATATACTAGTTATAACTGCTTTTCACCCTAAATACCCGGTATTTAGTAGGATAGTAGAGCTTATCTTTTACTACTACTACTAAAACTTTCTAGAAAAATAGCAAAATACAGTTATTTAAATTTTTATTCTAATAATTATCTTATATATACTAATTTCCTACTAATAGTTAGTTAGGTAGTATATAGGGCTAATAGATATTATAAAATATAATAATAGCTTTAGGGATAATCTAAGTATAGTTACCCTAATAGAGTTATATTTATACGCGATCCTTAGAGGTACTTTTACTAGATTTAGGTAGTTACTCCTACTAAAGCTCTACCTTAGGCGATATATTCTAAGCCTAAATTATTATAGAACTCTATAAATTTATCCTTATAGAGAGGTTTAGTAAGCCTATTAGTAACTTAATACTTAGTAGGTATATAGTAGAGGTCTATTATACTATTTATAACTTACTCCCGAATAAAGTAGTAGCGTATATTAATATACTTACTATAAGTATAGAATTCCGGATTCTTTATAAGGGCGATCGCGCTTTAATTATTTCTATAAATAATTACTACTTAAGGTTCCTAGCTACTAAGCTTAAGCTACCTTAGTAGGTTTTAAAGCTATACCGCTTCCTTAGATACTAAGGTTTAACTAATATATTTAGCCTTATAGGTAGAAAGGGCTATAATAGGTTATTATTTAAATAACTAGCTAATAGCCCCGCTACCTATATTAAAGATATAACCTAAGGTAGATTAGCGCGTATTATAATCTCCCGCTTAATTAGAGTTAGTATAGCCTATTAGTACCTAAATTAGTCCTAAAAAGGTTAATTAGTATTTAATTATTAACTTAAGATATTAGAAGATTTATTTAACTACTCCTTAATAAGCTTACGTTAGGTTTATACTATAGTAACTAACTACTAATATAGGGTATATAATATTAGGTTAAGTCTTTAGTATTACGTATATTAGCGACCTAATAGCCTTCTAATATAGTAGGCGGTCTTAGGCGTTAGCTTAGAAACTATTAGGGGCTTTTTTAAGATAGTAAGTTATCTCTATAAGGGTTATAGTTTCTTTATATTCCTAAAGGCTAAAGTCCTAAAGTACTTTCTTAATATAGGCCTCTTAGCTTAGTTATAGTATTTATTATTAGCGGTTTTAGGTAACTATTATCCCTAAGTAATAGCTATATAGCCTAAAATCTATTATATAGAATTAATAGTTAAGGGTATCTTTAACCCTTTAAATAGCTTCCTTACTAGGGCCTATAATTAGTAAATCGTCTATATATAGGGTAATTAGCGTCTTATCTTTAGGGTTAATAAATATACTTAAGTTAGCTTCTAATAGGATAATACCTAATTTAGCGTTTATAAAGCTAGCGAAGGTATTATACTATACTTAAGGGGATTATTTTAGGCCGTATAGAGCCTTATTTAGGCGGTAAACTTTTACCTCCCTTTAAATAAAGTCTTTAGGCTATTTTATAAAGATCTCCTCTTCTATATCCCTATAGAGGAATACTATTTTAACGTCTATCTACTCTAAGTCCTAATCTATAATAGCGGTAATTATAAATATAGCCTTATAGCTTATAGGTTTAACTACTAAGGTAAAAGTCTTATTATAATTAAGACCTTTTTATTATTTAAAGCCTTAAATAACCTAGTGTATCTTATAATATATAATTTCCCCTTTAGGGCTATACTTTAAGGTATAGACCTATTTACCCCTAAGAACTTTCCAGCTATCTAAGGGTAACGTTAGTATCTAAGTATTATTAGTTATAAGGGAGTTAAATTCGTTATTTATAGTAAGCTCCTACTATATTTTATATATATTATTAGCTATTACTTTAGCGTAGGTTTTAGGTTTATAGGGTTCCGCTAAATTCGCCTAAGCTAGTAGAGAGATTGCTAAATACCTATAGAGGGGATCCGGCGAGAGGTTCTATATATTAGGGATATTAAGCTTAAGGTATATTACTAGGACTTAAGTTATCTCTTATTCTTCTATAGTACCTATTATTATTAGTAATACTAGCTATAATAGGGCCGAAGAGCTTAGTATTAATAGTAAACTTAGGCTTAGAGAAGGAGAATATATTATTTCTCTAGAAGTTAGGGGTAAGGGAGGTAATTCTCCTTCTAAAGGAGGTAATTCTCCTAAGGATTCTTAGTTAGGTAATTATACTAGGGATATATCTAAGTTAAAGTTAATAGAATTCTAATTCTTATTATATACCTCCCCTAAAGTAGAGGTCTGTTAATATTTAGCTAGGGGTTCTTTACCCCTATAGAAGCAGGGCAGTTTCTCCTATATATAGATATTAATAGCGCGGATAATAGCGCGCTATTTTAGTAACTATAGGTAAAAGATATAGCTATCCCCTTTATATCCTAAGAGGAAATAGGGGTTACTTTTATCTATAAATTTCTTTTAGAGACGGTTTCGCACTTATATTTTAGAGCTAAGGGTTCTTAGGTACCTAAGATAGGGCTTATACTTATAGAAGGCCTTATATAGGGTCTTTCTAAGCTTTACGACTAAGCTCCGGATAGTAAGGTAATTAGCTATTTTTATAATTTTAGGCTAAAAAGACTTATTAAGTTCGGAGCCTAATAGTAGAGGGTAGGTATATCTAATAAGGACCTACCCGAAATATTTAGTAATCCTATTTTATTCTAGGTTTCTAAGTACTATAGGCTTATAGATAATCCCTTTAAAGTTAAGGTATTCTTAAAAGGTTCCTTTAATATATTCGCCCCTATTATTTATATATAGGTATTAGATTAGGCGCCCTACTCGCTTATACTTATACTAAAACTATTAGAATAGATCGCTAAGCTCCGATTTATATTTTATATAATAAACTTTAGAGTAGTAGGTAAAGTTATCTTTAAAGGTAACTACCTATTTACTACTATTAAAGCTAATAGGCTTAATAGGTCCTATAATATTACTATAAATAAATTCTATTAGGCGTATTCTAAGTTTAATAAAGTCCTTATATAGGGTAGACTAATAGTAGCCTAAAATATAGTATTTATAGGTTAATTTATTTAAGAATTTCTTTAAGAAGTCTATTTTAGTAGCTATATTAAGTAGCTAATCTATATTTTATTAACCTATATAACCTATACGGGCGTACTAAAGCTAGCGGATAGCGTCCGGAGGTATATTATACGCGTTTAATATAAGTTATTACCCCTAAGGAAGTTCTAATATATAGAGGCCGAATTATTATTTAGTAATTATATTACTAAGCTTAGGGTATAAGATTATATAGCCGTTTTTAATAAATTTAATATAGATTCTAATATCTATTAGCTAAGAGCCTAAGAGGAGGTTTACCCCTAGCTTAGGTATATAGAGGATATTATATAGTAGTATATTCTTCCCTAAGTATAGGATCTTTACCGTCCTACGCTTAGTAGGCTTAAGCTATACCCTACTAATTCTAGTAATTAGAGTACTAATAGCGGGCTTAAAGGTTATAAAGTTAAAGTACTAGTAGAACGAGTACTATATATATCCTATATTAATAATAGTTAGGCCTAATAGATTAACTTCTAGCGTTATTACCGCTATATATCTAATATTAATTATAGGGACCCTATTTATATTAGTACCTTAAATATTAAAGTTACTATTAGTAGTAAGGGTCCTAAATATTAGCCCTTTAATAAGGCTATTATTATATTTAAACTTCTATTTCTTAGACCTTTTATCCTTAAACTTAAACTTTTTAAGTTTTATTTCGGGGTAAAGCTACTAGTACTTTATAATTAGATAAGTATCCTTTCGCTTAAGCTTCTTATAGTAAGGGTAGTATTCTTAGGGCTTATTATTCTTAGAGTTATAGTCTTTAGCGGACTTCCTACCCGTAAATATTACTAGTCCGGAGTACTTATATTACGCTCGGATTCGTTATTCTTTATTAGCGGTAGCTAGGGAGACCTTATTAAAGTTAACTTTATTAGCGCCGAATAGGGCGTAGCTTTAAATATAAGCTATTTTAAAGATATTATAAGCTTTACTAAGTCCTAAAAGATAGAGGTAAATTAGGTATAGTTCCGGTAGGGCTACTTTAGCGTTAAGCTCCTTAAGTTTAGTATTAACCTCTTAGAACTTCTAGGTATATTCGGCGATATCCTTAGAGGATTCTAAAGAGGTTAAATAGAGGTATTATACTAATTCGATATAGATACTAGTCCCTTTAGACTTAAAGTTTAAGGAGACTTTAGTTAGAATCTTATCCGCTATAGTAAGGTTCTTTATAATTTTCCGAGCGTTAAACCTAAGTCGGTTATAAATCGCAGTATAGGCTTTTACCTAGGTTTTAGTAGTTAAAGGCTTTAAGTTATTAAGTATAAGCTAATTATCTATCTCCTTAACCTACTAGGAGTACCTAAAGTTAGACTTTAAGATAGAGATAGAGGTAAGTAGGAAGCTCCTACTACTACTATAAGATTCTTTAGCTACTATAATACCGCTACTACTATAAGATTCTTTAGCTACTATAATACCGCTACTGCTACGAGACTCTTCAGCTGCTATAATATAGGTATTTATATTTTAGAAGAGAGTTATAGGCTTTAGAGGTCTTTAAGTTAGCTAAGTCTTTTAGGGACGAGCGGTAGTAGTAGTTATTTCCTTATACTATTATTTCGCTAGGGGACCTAAGGGAGCCTAAGATAGTATATATTTAGCTTAAAGGCTAAAGATATTAGAATTACTAGAAGGTTTTAGGGTCGATTTACTAGCTTTAGAATCGGAGTTATAAGGAGATAGTAACTATTCTAGGGGTATATAATTAGTATTAACGTAGTTAAGAGGTAACTTATTAAATTAGATTAGGTCCTAAAGAAGGTACCGGAAGTACTTATATTTAGAGCGGTAGTATACCTAGGTAATAGTATTTATATACTAGATAGGGTTTAGATTAGTAGTAGATAGTATTAAGTTAGAAGATAAAGAAGATAATAGATTTCTAGCTATACTAATAGCAGATATCTTATAGATATCTCCTAAGGATTTCGACCTTAGTATTCTAGCGGCTAGGGTAATACCAGCCTCTAACTTATTAGGAAAGGTAGCGGGGGATACTAGCCTTTAATAATAGCTAGGGATACTAGCCTTTAGGAAGAAATTAAGGGGTTAGGACCTAGCCCCCTTAGTAATCAACGATTAATTACTTTCTAGCGTCTAAAAAGTCTTATTTTTAATACAAAATTCGATAATTCTACTTATATAGGTTAGTGTTCTTACTATAGAAGCTAGATATCGCTTTTAGGGGCTTAGCTTCGGAGTTTATAGATACCTACTAAGGTACGCTAGAAGGGATTACTTAGTAGTACTTATTAGCGTGCTTTTTAGTAGTAATAACCTTAGAAAGAATAGAATAGCTAGGAGTTCCTAGCCTCCTCTTTTTAGTCGATTATTATTACTATAAGTTAATCTTATAGTACGAAGATTAAAGAGTTATTACCTAAGACTAAGTATTAGAGGTTTAGTATATATATACGTAGCTTACGTTAGAGAGGAGTTAGTAACTATTTTTAGAGGAGTATAATTCTAAAAGAAGAGCTGTTCTTATAATACCTAGCGAACTAGGCTTATAACCTATTAAAATATAATAGGTAGAATACTTAATTATCTAGCTAAGTGCGACTATACGAGATATATATAAGGGTTAGGGCTAAGCCTTAGTTATTAATAACTAAGCCTTAGGATATCGAATACCCGAATTTTAATAGTATTCCTAAGGCTTATTATTCCTAAAGTTATAGTCTTTAGCGGACTTCCTACCCGTATATATTACTAGTCCGGAGTACTTATATTACGCCTAGATTCGTTATTCTTTATTAGCAGCAGCTAAGGAGACCTTATTAAAGTTAACTTTATTAACGCTAAATAGGGCGTAGCTTTAAATATAAGCTATTTTAAAGGTATTATAAGCTTTACTAAGTCCTAAAAGATAGAGGTAAATTAGGTATAGTTCTAGTAGGGCTACTTTAGCGTTAAGCTCCTTAAGTTTAGTATTAACCTCTTAAAACTTCTAGGTATATTCGGCGATATCCTTAGAGAATTCTAAAAAGATTAAATAGAGGTATTATACTAATTTAATATAAATACTAATCCCTTTAGGCTTAAAGTTTAAGGAGACTTTAATTAGAATCTTATCTACTATAGTAAGGTTCTTTATAATTTTCTAAGCGTTAAATCTAAGTTAATTATAAATTATAGTATAGGCTTTTACTTAGGTTTTAATAGTAAAAAGCTTTAAGTTATTAAGTATAAGCTAATTATCTATCTCCTTAACCTACTAGGAGTACCTAAAGTTAGACTTTAAGATAGAGATAGAGGTAAGTAGGAAGCTCCTACTACTACTATAAGATTCTTTAGCTACTATAATACTAGTATTTATATTTTGGAAGAGAGTTATAGGCTTTAGAGGTCTTTAAGTTAGCTAAGTCTTTTAGGGATAAGCGGTAGTAGTAGTTATTTCCTTATACTATTATTTCGCTAGGGGACCTAAGGGAGCCTAAGATAGTATATATTTAGCTTAAAGGCTAAAGATATTAAAATTACTAGGAGGTTCTAAGGTCGATTTACTAGCTTTAGAATTAGAGTTATAAGGAGATAGTAACTATTCTAGGGGTATATAATTAGTATTAATATAGTTAAGAGGTAACTTATTAAATTAGATTAGGTCCTAAAGAAGGTA
>JAEUBA010000310.1:0-10971 GCA_018257865.1 Stereocaulon alpinum | reverse complement strand
CACGCGACGTCTCAACATCGTTCAACCTGCAATGCATTAGGGGAGACATCTCGGCTCTGAATAGGTATTCAGGTTCGTAGCCAGCACCGCGTACAGGTGTGTCTCCATCGCTGGCCATATTAGGTAGATTATAGAGTAATATAGTAGATATAGGGTTAAATCACTCAGATTATATTAGGGCTTAGTATAATTAAGGTGAATATATAAGGAAGGGTTTTCCTTTAGCAGAATATTTTCTTATCTCCTTATATTTAACTTATATAATAGAGAGGAGTCTTAGTTTAAGATAATTTAATAACTATCTATCTCTATTACCTTCTAGTGCTTAATACACTGTGTGATTTACCCGTAGGAGTTAAACCACCCCGTTATACTACTAAGATACTAAAGTTAGCTTTCTTATAATTACTAGTCGCTATACCTTATTATAGAAGTATTCCCTCTCTACTCTAGCTACTTACTCTATTATCTAGTTATCTTCTTTTAATTTATTATATAGTAATATATACTACTACGATAACTACCTTAAATAAAAGAATTCTAAGATATCTTAATTATAATTTCTAATAGAATCCTAGAGGGCTATAAAGAGATAGTAATCTATAGTAGAATTAAAGTTTAAAATATAAGAGAGTAGCTAAGTCTAACGACTATAGCTTAATATCTAAAATAATACTATCTTATTTTTAATATTTTCGCGTGATATAGTCTCTTAAAGTATAGATTAAAACCTATTTTTAAACGTAAGTAAAAGTAATATATTAACTTTATATTATAATTGCGGTAGACTAAGGGCGGTAAGGAGTATAGATAAAGGTATAGAAGAATAGAATACTTAGTTAATTATATATATAATATTAAAATCTTTATTAATAAAAATATTATCGACGCTAAAGTTAGGATAATAGATCGAGAACTAGTATTAGTAGTTATTTAAAAGGGTATTTAATATATTATTTATCTACCTTATAATTATTTCTAAGAGTACCTTACTAGTAATAATATAGTTAGATCTATTTTCTAAACTATTAATCTTAGACTATATAGTAATAAAGTTACTCTACTAATCTAATACTTTCTAAAATCTAGTATAGTTATTATACTCGCTTTATATAGGAATAGGCGTAAAGAAGTAGTAATAACCTAATTAAAGATATTTTATATATTCTAAGAATACTAAGATATAAGCCTTATAATAGTACTTCTTAAATTTAAAAGGTCTATAATTAATATCTTCTAGTAATTACTATTTATATAGTAGTAGGCTATAGGATAGATAGGTTCTAATTTAAAATTCCCTATCTTCCTTAAAGAGTAACTTAGCCTTATTAAAATAAAGTTAAGATAGTTACTATATAATAACTCCTAGCTAGAATATAATTTTTATCTTTTTTTCTTAGGATATTTTAGGCTTATCTTTCTCTAAGTCCTTCTATATATACTATAGAGGCGAGCTATAAGCTTTACTTATAAGGATATAAGGGATATTAATATTATTATCTTTAGAATAACTATCTAATTATTAGCTAGCTCTAAAATTAAATAAGGAAAATAGTCTACCTATATATAAAGACTTTAGGAACTAAGATAGTACTATTAGCCCTAATATATATAAGAGTAGTAGCTTTACTAGCTAATAGCGAGAGGTTTATTTTATCTAACTTAATTATACTATTATCTTATAGGGAGCGGAGTACCTACTCTACCCTAATATAGAATAAAATTAGGATTATTTAGTTAAAGCTACTATATACTAGTATCTAAGAAGTATTATAAAAGTAATATTACCCTCTATATAGACTACTAACTAAGTAGTAAAGAATAGGCGTATTAAATTCTATATATTAGAAGGCGGTCGCGCGTTTATACTATAATTATATAGCTTATAATAGAATTATAGTTATATAAGAAAGTTAAGTTAGTTCTACCTACTAAGGATAGCTTAGTAGGGTAGAATAGCTAATCTATTATAGGAGCTTTATTAAAAATCCCCTAATTACTTTAACTTTTAAAGGATTCTACGAACGTAGCGAAGTCTAAGTAGTAGGCGGAGCTTAAGGTATTAAGAATAATAAGGGTAGCTTAAATTAAAGGCTAGAGGATCTATTTTAGGCTCCTATCTACTATACCCCTATACTACCCTATAGTACTCCCCCTTATTCCCTTACTACTCCCCCTTACTCCCTCGCTGCTCCCCCTTACTCCCTTACTACTCCCTCTAAAGCGGCCCTACTCCCTTTCCCGTCCCAGAACGGCAATTCCCAATCCTAAGTTCGGGGTGTATATAATATATATATATACCTCCTTCCTATCCCTTACTCCTAAAGCCATGCCTATCTGACAGACAATTAAGAATAACTACCAGTAAGGTTGAAAGCTCCCGTCAACTTCCCGTTTCCTCCTCGACTTCCGCTCTACCATCCTCTAAACATTACGCAACGGTTGAGACTGTTTCTTTGACGGAACGAATTCAAAGTAACCTATATCGGCACCTGGATCTCGGTCTGCAATCATGTAGTACAGTACAGGCGTAGCATTGGCTACGATATTATCAATGAAGAGTTTGGCAAGGCTGTTTGAGAAGAATTTCCAACCCGAGAGAAACATACGTCAATAACTAATGCCTATGAGCTCGTAAGTCTTTAGGGCGTTGAGTGCATTACGACTAGTCACAAGATCGGCCCACGTCTGCTGGGGAACATTCTTGCTGCTCTGCATGGCACGTGTATTCAGGAGCGTGGCAAGCTGACATAAGGTTTTGAAGCCATTCAAGTATCGATTGATACGCACAAGATAGGCCTCAATTTACACCACCTGCGTTTGACCCCGCAGAACCCAATATTGACAGACGCAAATTCGTCGGGCTTGGCATTACTCCTGCACCGCCTTGCGATCCGATGCAGCAATGCCCATTTCCTGCTGTCCTTCCTAATACTTCACCTTATCCCTGCCCTTGACCAACCCAACGAAATCAAACGGATCGACGAGCGTGACGAGGAAGTTCCTCTTATCCTTATATCCAGGTCCCTCGATCTCAGTGACTCTATCCTCAGCTAGGTAGATCTTATTGTTGCGCGGGAGAAACCGTACGGGGTGTCTCATATTCAGGAGAGCACTATTCGTGATTATAAGCAAGGCCTCGAACACCCAGAAGAACTACTTATAGCGAATGATTAGTAATATAGATATTAGATTGAGACCGGGTTGGGGATAGATATTGATAATAGAGAAGTATTTAACTGTGCGGTAAATAGTGCGGACGGTGATAAGGGCTGTGCTGCTATATAACGTATAGAGCACAGCTTTAAGGTTCTGGGGGAGTAGGTTGGCTTTGTGGCACCTCCTATAGAAATATATAGCGAGCAGGAAGAAGCTTAAGATAACGCTGAGCTAGATGATCAGGGCTGCTTTGATCAGGTCCCGTCCCATCTTTTGCTTAGATTCGGGAAGATTGGCGTTTGAGCTGTATAAGGCGCCGTTCGCGTTGAGGGCTTCGACGACGGCGGAGATGGCACCAAAGGTGGTGAAGACGCGACCTGGGTGGATTGGAGAGTGGTAGGGGACGTAGTACAAGATGCGACCCAGGATGAAGTAATTCGCGAGTTCGTAGATTGGTCTGCTTGGACTTAGTGGAAGCGCGGTGGGCCACTTAGGTAGAAGAATGCTCACGGTGCTGCATAGACCAAGCATACACTTGAAATGAAGACGTCGACGTTATCATAGTGGAAGGCACCTATCTCCCGCATAATATAGCCTGCGGTGAAACATAGAGCTGCCCATGGAAGCAGTCCGGTGAACTTCCAGGCCTTGTAACGACTTGAGTATTTGTAAGTCTGCAAGTGATAGAAAATCTGTATGGGAGGAAAGACTGACAAACACTGCCAGATATGCGCCCCACATGAGACGGCGAAGAATATCGACCAAGCCACTGGGGCCCCTTTATTCGGGGCATAGAACCAGATGCTTCCAGGTACTTTGAGAAGAATCAGCAAGATCCTAACATGGGGTTTTCCTACTGTACCGTATTGACCACCCATACCTATCGTGACCAGTGCCCAAGGCTTTCGCCTAACCGACTCGAGATCGGAGAACTTTCGATGCGCTTAATTCTCGGCTCTAGACTGCTTTGATCGATGGGTGATTCGATCCTTGAGACTTCTTTTGCTATGACTTGTCGGAGAGTACAAGGAATCGGAAGAGCGGCTGTGATTAATGGATAGCTACCACTGATAGTTCCTTATGCACTGGCAAAAGTAAGGAAGTGGAATGTATTCTACACCAATACTGCTGTATGATCTGAACGGCTGTGGCAGAGCTTTGACAAATTGAATCAATGTGTGGTAAAGCGGTGCAATGCAAGTTGAGTTACTATGATATTATGATACTGAAAAACAACATTGGCGAATTGAGCACCTTAGAGATGGAACATATGTGAAATAAACAAATGAAGGGAACGTGAGGCATTTATAACCGATCTCAATCATCACCGTGAGCCATGCAGTCTGCCCGGCAAAGGCTACAGCTTCACAGCCTTGTAGAGTAGCATGTCTTTAGCAGAGCGTGACTTGACGTTACCGACAAAATCCAAGCCCTAATATTAGACTAGCATTGGCAACGGTGCGAGCGACCAATGATGCGGCAAGACGATGAGGTTACCCCTCCCATGTTACTTAGCTCAGCCCTATGATACTAGTGGACTGACGTTTGAGGACGTTCTCTTGAGTGGACGGATTTTCCCGAGACGTTTCATCGTGCCATCCCTAGGGCGGCGCTCAAACGATGCCAAGTCGGGACTGCCGTTGAGGCATTTTTTCCGCTTTGGACTTTGGCCTTGGCATTTGAAGACGACAAGGCAGGGTGACCAATAATGAAAACCCGGAGATCGAACGAACATGATTATGTACCTAAATATAGTGTACGAATGTGAGGAAATCGGAACTCAAGTTGAACACAGTCGAATAAATATAAAGGTTGGGTAGCATACCTTGACAAGCCACAATTGGAGGACCTTACTGGGTGGTTCAAAGTGGTTCGAAGGGTAGTAGCAAGGAGAGCGGTCTGCCTCTGTCGACTACGAAGCGAAGGAGATGACCCGCTGTCATGAAAAGCGTGCTTAAAAGGGAACAGTTGATGCCTCAAGCGACCCACATTCTTTAGTGGATTCCGACTTCCATGGCCACCGCCCGGCTGTCTAGATGAAATGGCATCTTTCGTAGTGTCTAATGTGCGTGCTTTCCTATCGACACCACGACGGCAGGCCTAGCAGTGCTACATGGAGATAAGCCATGACCTGTGAACATATTCAAGTTGCGTTTAGCACGCTCCATCCACTAATCTATGGGTGCAAATGCGGCCCAGAGGAGGTCGGATGGTGCCACATTAGAGATGGACCATGTCCTCGGATCCGCACCTGCATCCATTGACGAAGTGGTGTTGGTATGCCCTTTCAAATCATAGAAGTAAGTCACCGCTTTGTCGTCAATGGACAGCTTTTCCTCTTCCCAAGGCGTTTCTACCTCCACGTATTTAGCGGTGAACCTAAGACCCCATTAAGCTTGTTGTTAACGTAGTCGGAAGATTGGGACATACTTTGGTTTCTCTTCCTCTTCACTCGGTTCTTTGGCTGGCGCATCATTGACCGCCTCATCCAACATGTCCAACAGCCAGTCGTCGGCATCCAAATCCCCGTCTCGCTCCTGAGCAATCTCTTCAGCGGCCTCAATCAAGACATCATATAAATCGATCGAGCCCAAGCTGAGATCCGATATCATGGCAAGCACGGCATTATAGATGATTAGAGCTTGTACGTCACGATGATGTCCTAGCGCATCTGCGACTTGGGGATCCATACAAATGCTCGGAATGTAGAATATTCGCTCGTCAACTGCATCTCGGACTCGACGTAAGAACACTTCCAGGGCTTCAGGAACGAGCAAAGACTGTCCATCTACCAGAATGTGTGAGTTCCTACGGTAGCGCTTCAGGGTGGAATTGCCGACTGAGATGAAGGGTGGCTCATCATCATCTTCAAAACGAGATATTAGAGTTCCTTGGATGACTGAATCGCCGCTGTTGCCGTGCGGGAAAAGTACGAACAGGCTTATAAACCCTCGCTTTATGGGTCTGTGCACATAGGGAGCTTGATATACTGGATCAGGAGCGGGATCCAATACTCCACGAATGGGAGGTGTTGGTCGCGAGCTTGAGCTTTCCAGGTTGGCGAGCGTAATGGGAGAGTGCCCTCGTTCGTCTTCCTCGGCGTAGAATTTTCTAATACTTGGCCACAAGGCCTTACGGATATCGGATGTCATGCCAGATAATTCATCTATCGCACCCCCAAAGCATGACACATTATTTTTCCGTTTGTCGATGTCGCTTTGTCCTTCAGGAAACTGGTCTCTAAGCCACATCGCCTGAGCTAAGAGGTGGAGTGTGCTGAATCCAAAATTTTCGCGAGCTTGAATCCAGTCTTGGATACGTGCGTCAATCTGGAAGATCTCAATACAATCATCTACGAGAAGATGTGGGATTGGCTCGATCAATCTTATTCTGTCTGCCGCGATCTTAATACTCACCCACTTCTTGAGCCTTGTACCACATCCGACCATAAGCGAAGGTATGTCGTCCAAGTAATTGGTTGTTAGGATAGGCAATTCGTTGAAAGATGGCCTATAAAGTAAGTTCATCAAGTGACACAACTTCGCTCGCTGACTTTGCGCCGACTCCACGGTGATGTATTGACGAAGGTCTTCCTCTGAATCTTGGACTTCCACTATGCTCTGGCAGATCTCGAAGGCACTTTCTGTCGATGAGTCAGTTCCTGGTCCAAGATAACCTCTGAGGATGTCATCGTCTTCATGGTCTCTTCCGATCCACATGATAACCATTTCGGCCTTGGTACGGATCTTCTTGAGTAGCCGAGAAAGTTGCTTCGAATCCAACAACTGCACAGAGTCGTGACAAAGCGATTGTGTCCATAATTTTTGTGATCTGTCGAGATGCTCCCAATGTGAGAGAGCATGCTCTAATGTAGATTCCACAATGGCTTCTTCGCCGTCGACAAGGATCGATGAGGAAGAGGAGTCTTGACTTGACATAGACGTATATTCTACGACATCATATGCAGGGCAATCATGCCATGAATACTCCTTCATCTTGTAGTTTCTGCCTCCATCCCTGCAACTACCAGGCGATGATTCCAAGAGTCTGATGATGTCTCTAGTATCGAGTACGGAGGCCATTATTAAAACACTATATATGGTGAGTAGGCATGCATCAGGAGAAGAGGGGAACAAAGACTCCGTTACTGAGAATAACAGTGTCGTAGATATGGAGGCTTCCATAGAAGGTAGGTACTCGGGAATCCTCACAAGTAAGCAATGACGTCACCGATGACAAGTTTGACGTTTCACTCAGTCAGCGGAAATCTACAGCATACCAAGATTCTTCCTCTTCCATCAAGCCAGCTTCGACATCACATCAAGAAGGAAACGGCGTCCGGACAAATGTGCTGACGATTATCGTCACTTTGATGGCTAGCAAGTCCTATCGAAGCCCGGACTTCCCGTTCTATCTTGTAGCCAACCAGTGACGAGTCAAACGCTCTTCTCTCCTTTTTTTCTTTTCAAGAATAAGTCATCATCGAGATGGCAGAAGACATCATCCTCTCACATGCATTGATTCTCTCGCAGTACTCACAGCAAGATCTGGATCACAAAGTCCGTCAGACAGACAGACCAGAGGACGTCAACGAAACGACCAAGCCGACAGAGGCACAAAACGCACAGCTGCGGAAAGCTTTGGAAGAGCTGCTTCCTCAGACCGAGTCTAACGTAAAATACAAGTATGATTTTTTTGAGGCTTCAAAAAAGTATGGCTCAGCATCAGAGGAAAGAACGAAACGTATCTACGAGAATGCACCTCGTCCGCCGGTCCCGCCCCTTTCAGAGCATATGGCAAAGGTCTTAGCGCATATCGTGAAGAAAAAGTACGAACCAAAGGCTTCTCATGCAAGCAGAGATCTGACCATGTCGGATCTCAATACCCATTTCTGCAAACCATGCCGCCGAGTTTTCGATGGTAATGGGAGCTTTGTATTCCCAATGACAAGTTCTGAAAGAGGACATTATTATAGTCATTGGGACCGTCGAATGCTGGAACGATCTGCTAAGAAGTGTCCTATGTGCTTCCTACTGCATAAGTCATTGGACACTCCTATTGCTACGACCGAGTCAATTCCAGGACATTATGACTTTGTTGAATTTGCCCGAGCGAAGAACCTGTACGGGGTACGATTCTCGTACTACGTGACGGGCTCAGGCGAGGACGGCTTCGCTCCCCGCCACACGACCAGCAATGTGATTACCATGGAGGCCTTGCAGAGTGAGTAGGATGGTTCCCCTCAGAGCACCCATCCTGACACTTCCCAGCAACTAGTCCGCTGGCGAGATCTTCGAAGGAGCCGCAACTTACATTGAATGCCACAACCTCACCCAACGATCACAGTCATCTAAATGAGTGGTTACATATATGTGACACATCACATGACTGTACAAAATCTACGCAAGATACTGATCAAGACATGCAGTTCCTCCCTACTCGTCTCATTGACGTCAGTATGATAGACAAGGACCTGGACATTGTGCGTTTGACAGACACCAGGAACTTAGTATCTTCTCCCAGATATCTGACCCTCAGTCACTGCTGGGGTACTGTAGAGATGCCAATGACTTTGCAGCTTACGCGGCAGAACATCTCTGCTCTCAAGCGCCGCATACCGTTGTATGAATTACCACGAACATTTAGGGACATGATCTTGGTCTCCCGCTCTCTTCAAATTCAATATGTTTGGATTGACTCTCTTTGCATTGTCCAAGATGACAAGGGAGACTGGAAGACTGAAGCTGCAAAGATGTGGCAGGTCTACTCTAATGCCTATGCCAATATCGCGGCCACATCCTCCTCTAATTCAGGCCAGGGTCTATTCCGAGAGAGAGGTACACTGACCACCAACCCCTGCGTCGCTGATGTCCGGGAAGGGCATCCTCTCATGCCCGCCGGAAAATATCATTGCTATAATGACGCAGAATGGAACAATCTTATTAGCATGGCGCCTTTAAACAAACGTGCCTGGGTTCACCAAGAATGGCTCTTGTCTGATCGAGTCATGCATTTTGCGAGAGATCAAGTATTCTGGGAATGTCGTGAGACGAAGGCTTCAGAAAGATTCCCACAGGGAATCCCATCGCGGTATGATACCGAAATTGCGAAGCTCTCACTTGGATCAAACAATGAAAACCCCAAGCAGAGACTTCTAGAGATATGGAGCTCCATTGTAGGCGAATATTCAACACGCGGTTTGAGTCACCTTTCGGATAAGCTCATAGCAGTGTCTGCCATAGCGAGATTGTTGTCTCACAAATACCCTGATGCTGGTACCTACGTCGCTGGTATGTGGGGATCTTACATCATTGACCAGTTGAGCTGGTCGGCTTCCTCGTCAGCGCATAGAACGCCAGAATACCGGGCACCTAGTTGGTCGTGGGCATCAATGGACGGTACCATTGAACCCAACTTCAATTGGCGACATATGAGTAGGAGAAGCCGACCCCAAAGATCTCGCTCACCAGTCTCCGTTCTAAACATCCAAACCACTTTCGGAGATGATCCTTATGATTCGGTGAAAGCTAGTACATTGACAGTTGAGACACCGTTACTTAGAGTAGCCATAGTTCCAGGGAAGGCAGCCCCCAACGAGACATCGAATCCCGAACCCTTACCCTTTCGAGTAGCGGCCGACCCAAAAGCAAAGACACTCTCGTACTCAGAAGAACGAGAGATTCCGTTCACAGACCGTGATTTCCTCCTATCTTTCAATACCTGTAAGTTTCGGGAACCCTTCGAAACGAGGGGACGACTCGATGACGATCGTGACATCTCCGGAAGTCCAAAACTGTATTTCATGCCGTTGCTCACTTTCAACCTTGTCGACAGGCGGTATGACGATGAGCCACCAGAGGTCGACGAGATCATCGGTCTCATGTTGGAACCTACTGGGACCGAGAAGGGCCAATTCAGAAGATGTGGCACCTGCAGGTTGGAGAGTGGCATGAATCAAATGGTCACACTTTTCTTGTGCGATTTGGGAAATCAACATCTGGAAGAACCTGCGTACAAAGAACGAAAGGCAGATGCAATTGGGCTTGATGATATAGTTCCCTCGAACTGGTTTGGGAAGGACCTAGATTTCGTTCCGAAAAGATTTGATCGATATGTGATCAGCATCGTCTAGAGCTGCTGGATCCTGAGTACTAGTACATGGGGGTTTATCTTATCCTGTGTTTTCTTTATTGACACTCGGTAGATGACCTTCCCTACGAAATCCTGCGTCAGCAAGGGGACAACCTGTACGCGGTGCTTCTACGAATTCCTACAGGGACCGACGGTTAGTCGATAGTGAAATCAGAAAGTCATCCTACCTTTCTCCTCCATCGTTACGGTCGTACCGAGCCAATTACGCAAGAAACACATGAAGGGGATTTGGTACATTCATTGCTATATGAGCAGTGATCGATACATACGACCAGAACGCGATAGCGTTTAGATAACGTAAATATAGCTTATAGGGTATACTAGATATTATTATAACGAGAGTAATTATATATATATTAGTAAGCTCGCTACTACTATTTTAAAGCTAGTATATCTATTTATAAAGATAATTAAAGGAGTTATAAAAAGAGTAATATTAAAATTAAAAGATTTATTAATATATATTAATTGATTGGTTTATACGCCTATTCTAGTATCTATATATACTAATAAGGGTGTTCTATTATATTATTTGTAAAACTAGTAGATAGTACACGTAGTATACCTTTCCTAGCCGTAAGAGAAACTATAGTATAGTGCCTAGATAAAAACTCCCGCTTATCCTTAATAATATAATTACTTTTAGTCTAGGGATTATAC
>JAEUBA010000031.1:0-316823 GCA_018257865.1 Stereocaulon alpinum | reverse complement strand
AAGTCTTAAAACCTTAAGTATATAGATTAATAGTACGTAGGATACGCTATAGCTAAGTAAGGGTAGCTAGATCTATACCCCCTAAATAGTACTACTAAGTATCTAGTTACTCCTATATACTATTTAGGGTATAGATTTAAGTAAACTTCGCCCGTTCGCTATTATCTAGTATAAGAGGCCTTATATAATAGTAGACTAACCCTTAGATTCGGAACGTAGTACGGCCTATATTAAAGTCGATATTATTAGCTACCTTACTAGTAAAGGAGAGGCTATTATTATAGCTAACGATATTTTAAATAAACTCTTTACTATAAGTAGTCCTACGGCGTATAGGGTACCTATCTATTAGGATATCTTTAATTTTATAGAGTAAGTTATTTATTTTACGCGCTATAAGCTTACGGTCCTTTTCCGGTCTATTAGGTAATAGATCGACCTCTTCCGGCTTATATAATTAATTAGGCGGTAGCTAATTATTCTTCCTATTATTATAGTATAGCTACCGATTATTAGGCCTATATTCTATAGGCTAAGACTAAGTAGTATAGTAGGGGTAGGTATTAGACGTATTATAGAAACCTTTATTAATTATAAAAAGCTTTACGTCTTTAACCGTAGCTAGGTCCCTATATAACTAAAATATAGCCCTATTCCTTAGCTAATATAAGCTACGCCGGCGACTAAGGTAGTCTAGGCTATAGTCTTCTATAGTTCGTTCCTAGCGGGTATAGTAGCGTAGAGTACGCTTAGAGTATACTAGTTTAGATAGGGGAGTAATTAAGTTAATATCTATAAACTTAGTAGGCGCTGACCTAGTAATATCTTTTAGAGTAGGAGCTAGTAGAGGGACTCTTTATAAGATTACTACTTATAACCTTAGATTAATAGGGGTACTATTACGCTATATCGCCGAATAGCTACGAAGGTAGGAGTTATAGAATAGATATTAAAAAAGCTAACCTAAATAGTTCCTAAGCTTTATATCCCTTAGTATAGTATTTAGATTATAAGTATTTAAAGCTACCCTCTACTTCCTCCCTACTCTATCTCTTATACTACCTTAGTTACTACCGTTTATATTATTATCGCGCTTATTAAGGACTATCTGCGCGCTTATCTATAGTTAAGCTATCGCTGGGGAAGGGCTCCTAGGGGAAGGGATAGTATTTTCGCGTAGAGGTTAGTTAGGGGTAGCCCTAGTCTTTCTACTAGCCTTAGGTTATATCCTACCTCTTATCCTACTATTAATAGTATTACTACGCTTAGTAGGAGCTGTGCGAGGCCTCTTTAGAGGTAGTAGAGTTAGTAGGGATAAATTAGTAGGAGTAGACTTATTAAGGACGTAGTTAGGGCGTTTCTAATTCCGTAGCTTTCGCGTAAGGTACAGCTTATCTATAATAGGATAAGTAGGATTAGATTAAGATATTACTAATAGTAGGATATTATTAGCTATATATATAGAAATAATCTATAGAGTAATAAAAAAAGGACTAAGAAGTATAGGTATCAAAAATAATAAACCCTAGGCGGAATAGATCCGTATAGGAAGAACTAGTATAGAAAATATTAATTAGAGTAAAACTTCGTTAAAACTATATTAATTTTAATAATTCCGGCGTTATTAGAAAGCGTATAAAAAGTGTTATAATATATAGTTAAGTAGATAATATTATATAGGTAAAGTTCTAAGTGCGTATAATACGAAAAAATAAAGATATTTTGATAGTTGATAGAGTCTTAGTATCTTAATTCTTTTAAAAACTATTAGTTAGAATGGCTTAGGAGATCTATAGGGTCCTAATTACCGATTTTCTATTATAGTAAGAAAGATAGTCCTAGCTGATATATTTAGGAATTATACTTTATACTATCTTTAATACGAAGATTAATTCTCTAGAGGATTAGATTCGTGATATACTTCTTGCTAATTATAGTACTAGCGCTAAGCTTATCTTTAATAACGTAGTAGGGGTTAATAGGGTCTAGATCTCTCCTAAGATTTAAGGTAATAGTTTATATAGTATACCGGTAATAATAGGAGATACGGCTAATTCTCTAGTATAGGTATATAACTTTATACTACGAATTAGGCTTAATAGAGCTAAGGAGAAAGAGCTATATTTAATCTATAAGATAGCTAAAGACGACCCTAAGGCGGTAGAGGCAGCGGAGGAAGAAGAATATAAGGCGGAGAGGTAAAGATATATTCCGGTAGAGGCTCCTAAAAAGTATATAGTAGCGAAGGTTTTAGTAGCGAAGGTCTCTAAGATACCTATAACTCCGTAACCTAAAGGGAAAGGAAAGTAGAAGGTTAAGGAAGAAGAAGAAGTAGAAGTTAAGAAAGAAGACCCTATAGTATAGGTTATAGAGAAGTTTAGTAGTCTTAAGGTAAGTTACTTCCTTAAGACTATATAAATATCGCTAATTATATATAGGATACTAATAATAATACGATTAATATACTAATAGTATTATAATATAAGAAGCGTCCTTATTCGCAGTCCTCTACTATTAATCCTACTAAGTTGAAGACTAGTGCGCGTAAGAATAAAAAGAAGAAGCCGTAATATTAGGTATAATAATAATAGTAGGGTATAATCGAATATCTCTAAGACTACTCGCCCTTAGTATACTATTATAGTACTACTCTAGGGTCTAATCTAGGGCTTATATATTATATTACTATCGCTACCGACCGTGTTATTATTATTAATGTTTTTTGAAAGTTATAAATATTAACTTGTAGGTAGTAAAGTAGTATATATTAAAGAGTAGTATAGAATATACCTACTTTTCTAATAATAGAATTATCTAACTAATTAACTAATCCTTCCTATATAGTATTACTCTATATAGTCTCTAGCTACTTAGGTGTTTCTAATATAGCTAGGCTAATACCGCTGCTACTAAGTTTACTACTATTAACTATAGGCCCTCTGTAACCTATATTTCTATATATACTTAATAGCGGTATAGATTACTAAGTACTTACTACGTAGTACTTAACTATATCTTAGCTACTAACTAAGGCGCTAGTAACGTATAAGGACCTCTATAGTAATACGTATATATATACTTATTAGTATATATTATAGGCGGGCCTTACCTACCGCTAGCTAGGGCGAAGACTATATAATAGTAGGGTAGATTACTAAGTACTTACTAGGCAGTACTTTAACTAAGGCGCTAGTAATATATAAGGACCTCTATAGTAATACGTATATATATACTTATTAATATATATTATAGGCGGGCCTTCCCTACCGCTAGCTAGGGCGGAGACTTAGACTATATAATAGCAGGGTAGAATTACAACCCGCCCAGCTACTCGCAGACGTAGGATAGTATATAGAAGGAGGGCGGGAGGCTAGTAGGAGGTTATCTTACCTATAGGGAGTAGTTAGCGCAGTCTACTATATATTATTAGTAGAGATAATAAGTATTTTACCTATTTCCGGCGGCGATATATACGGTAGCGGTAGATAACGGCGTATAGTTCTAACTACTAGGAATAGTTTATAATATATAGAGATAACTATACTATGTACGCTATAGGTAATTAGATCGCTGGTGGTAGTGTAGTTACTAGATTATTAATAATTGTAAATATGGTGGGGTAGGTTTTCAAAATAAAAGTTCAAAATATTTGATGTGGCTATTTGCCCATTGCGGCACACCGTAGCGGGCTAATTCCGCTCTTAACGTCGCGCGCAACGCGTTCCAGATTCAATCAGTAATTGACTGTATTTCCAACGTCACATTGCTCTCGTTGCAACCCTCAACTTTGGACATGAATCATGGCTTTGAATTGTCGCTTAAAGCTCGAAGAACGGCTTGCTACCGCTTTGCCCGCAGAATGTCGGTTCATCATCCACCACCTCTCGACTCCGCCAACTCCGCACCCCGCTATATTTGCCGCCTCGCCTGGTGAGAGGCCCGATGATACGTACTGCGAGAGTCACTTCCTGAGTGTATCAATTGACTCCGGCGGTGACGGAATCCAATTGCAAGTCTTCGCTATCGAAGTCCTCATCTATAGCACCGAAATCCTAACTACCCTCTTCGTCTCAAAAGCCGATTCAACGGGATATCTACATCTACTGAAGCTGCCTAAAGGAACGCCTTCACCACTGAAAACCATGTCAACGACTTTCTTGCAGTATCTCATCGAGGAGCGGAGACGGCCAGACCGACGACTCGTTCTCTCACTCTTCGCCAGAGCACAGAACCAATATCTGTTCCCGGGAAGCGTTGAGAATATCCACAAGCACGTACTGGATGACAGAGGCTTGATCAAATGGTGGTGCAAGGTCGTAGACCCAATACTTGGCACGTCTCAAGACCACAGTGAGGTTCCGGTCCATAAGCAATATGGGATTACAGGGAACGGGCAGGAGATCAAGTCTCACGGCTTCCTAAGGGTCCCAGGCTGCGACAGGTACGAAACCCGAGGTTTCTTACCCAAAGGCGAAGATGGACGCGTCGATGAAGGCCGATGGAGCATGACAGATCCGCTTCTTACACTCGGAAAATCGCCGAGTCTGCCAGAGAGATGCTTGATCCCTAGGTTTCCGGATGATCCTAAAGCTCGGTTTGTGTACCAATTGGACGATGAGCTTCCAGATAATGAACTCCAACCCTCGCAACGGCAGGCTGAGGGAGATACACCCGAGAATCAGAATACTGGCCGATGGAGGAGCGTCCAGAGCTTGGAGGAATTCTGGGAGATGATGTCTTTCCGGCAGGAATGCTCATCAGGCCGTCTCGTTGGATTCCTTTGGGCTACTTTCCAGCCAGCGACACTCTACGGCGCTCATAACTCCACAAATGTTGAGGAAGGCGCTCACAAAGCGACCCAAAGCGATTTGCCAACGCTCTTTGATTCTCAACATTTGGAAGCCTCTCGCACTCCTCGTCAGTCACCACTGCGGTCTAATCCCGGCCCTGAAGCACACTCCAGAAGCCAGGCACCACCAATGCCTACTTCCAAAAAGTCACCGGACTCCACCCCTGTCAAATCAAATGGGGTAAGAACCCTACCAGAATGGATAACATCAGAAGAGACGAAAGACTTCTATTGGCCTACATCGAGTCGCGGAGAGCTGGTTGTGCCATCAAAACACTATCAGCGCGTAGGAAACTTGCTCTTGCGTCTTGACTATGCCAATCAAGTCATTGCAGAAGAAAGTACTAAGAAGTGGATCGACGACGTGGCTAAGCGGGCGGGGGCCAAGCATTGGGGCTATCCTGTGATTGGGTCCCTAGCCAACGTGGATGCTACAGGAGACATGAACCCAAAAAAGCGTGCAGCTGAGGGGGATATAGCTGTTACAGCAGTACAAGCGAGTGGCATCAACACGCTCTCAACAGGCTTGGTACGGAAGAAAGCCAAGGTTACGACTATTCCTGGACCATCACTGAATATAAAAGCGGAAATTAATGGAATATGAAACCGAGCAAGTACCAAGATTAACTGATGTTGCCCAATCCGGCTTCCAAGATCTCCCATGATGCAGTTGCTGGTGGATGAGCTGGGATTTATTCCCAAAGACTGACCAAGCGACGACTCCGTTGCTCATCGATTCGTGCATCCGATCTCTATTGATTGAGTTTGCCACAAGGTAATCTTCGGGGACGCTCGTCTGAGTTTTGTAAAGTGCCACGAGCTAGGATAATGTGCACGTCTGCTGGGGAGAATGGCTTTTGCCACCTCCGGATCACAAGTATTGTCCTACAAACCCTTCTCGCTCGGTGCCTATCCCTCTAATTACGGAGGGAGACGGGCTACATCTACGTGCGTGGCTGGTAGGCCGGCGGGATTCTAATTAATGGTAGACAGAGGGAACAGGCTTTCGCAACAGATTACTTTCAATGTGGATATGCGATCTATAAGCGTTGAAAAGCCCTACTCTTCGGGGCCAGATGAAACGACTCCTTCACCTTCCCTTCCCATAGAAAAGCAATGTGGCAGCTTGCACAAGACTTCTTTCAGGAGATGCAGGCCTCAGTATCATCTCCACTGTTTTCCCTGCTTCCAGCTTGTTTGCGGTATTCCTATGGTGTGGTGTAAGGGCTAGAGCAGCGGCGAGCTTCAGTCCGAGCCTAGACATAGGTTCTTCTAGCTACATGACATAGTATGGCCATGAAGTCTTGTTCTGGTGGAATCGAAAAGTAAACGGAGGTAATCAGCGAGGTTTTGGCATTTCAGTCTCAGACCTGATGCTTCATACCGTATGATCTATTCGAACCTCATATCATGCATTAATCGTTTCCTTTATACAAAACGATTAATGCGGCTACTAATCTCCTTGGAATATGCCGCCCGATCCCTCTTATACTTTCTTATACTTCTCACGTCGCGCCTTCTTAGCGGCCGCAACATTGGCTTCCCAATAGGCGAGATCGATAATCTCTCCGTGCAGTTGCAATAAGTCCCCGAGCAGGACAATACATTGGTCAATGTGGATGCGCACGCGTTTGACCATGTTGGTCTCGTTGAACAGTATGTTCGTGGAAGCGACGCCTGCCATACGGTTGGTCACCAGCACGTCAACTTCTTGAGATAGCTCGTCTAGTTCTTCCCATGTAAGGCCGACGCCCATGATTCCCTTAAGAAGTTCGTCGACTCGGGTGCTGGTGGAGGTGTCAGAGGTTGGTGTGGAGGTCTCAGAGGTTGGGCTTGAGGTTGAGGTCGTTGAGGATTGAGACATGATCAGAGATTGTCGAAAATTCGGGCTACGCAGAAAATCTTGTAGGTGTGCTGTTGGGATTTGACTGTATAGAATGGTATAAGAGAATCGACGGTACGTGTCCTTGTGCATGCAGTTTCACATGGCAGCCCTTGTCATCAAATGTTGGGAACATGGTCTTCTGACTTCGATCTTGCATAAATCTTCGCTCTTCTCAAATTCTCTCGTTTTCCCCCTCTTCCTCTTCGTCCAAGCCCGAAGAAAATTCCCGTGCTAAGTGCATCGTGCCAGTACCCACAGAAATACAAATGAGATCCTGCTAGCTCACTCTCCAGCTCGGAAGATAGGAGTGGATCTGGGGGGACAGAAGTACCAGTCAAGATGGCATGAAAGCCAAGAGTGTCTTATGTACAAGCCTAGAAGGTGCTTAACGTACAAAGCAGGTGGAATGCATAGATGCTTGTTGATCTGATGCGAATAAATTTGACACACAATGCTAAGGGTCAATCTGCGCTGCGCTAGTCCGCTCTACGAGTCCAGAAGATGGCGTCCGGAAGACCGACGTCGAAGAAGGCATCTCTCGCAACGCAATCGGTCCAGGTTCATTCTGATTGCACGCTTGCCTTTCAGTCTCCCTGCGCTGCTTTCGATTGCTAAGCCTTCTTTTGATATACGGCACCAGATTGAAGTAACCGCCGCAGATGAAGACGCCAGTCCAGAGTGCCAGTTCAGTGCCATAAATGGCCATGCCCAGTATATCGAGCTTGACTTGAAAGACTGTTCCTCGAGTAAGAAACCTAGGAGACCGGAATGGACAAGATCCTCTCACCGATTGAGATCAATGAGAAGAAATCGCCAGCAGCATCAATACCCACGAAGATGAAACTAATTCCACGCACAGTGCGGTGCGTATAAATGTCCCAGTAATGGCGAAGAACGCCCAGGGCAAGGAGCACTGCGGCTAGTACGGCCATAAACGTGACCGGCCATTGGATGTGCTTATCGGTAGCCGCCTACACCAAGTGGACTCTTAATACTGTTTGGGATGCATCTTGGTACGGATTTGCTGTCTTTCAGTACCTACCCGTAATGCAAAAATCAGCCCCGCCTCAATACTACCCATGAAAGTACACATCCCAACCAAGATCATGGCACACTTCCCCACACTCCACCCTCTTCCGTAATGGTAACATTGGCTCCAGGTCAGCAGACTCAGGAATGTTAGTATCTGCGCCTGTATCCTTAGTGCAACGTTAAATTGTTCAACGATATTGTAGACTCCCAATGGTACACCGGCTGAAGCCCACAGAAGCATCATTGATGGCTGTAAACCCCTGGTGTGATGTCGACGGTAATTAATGATGATCTGGGGTATCAGCTGTTGAAATTTCTGTTAGTCCGCTAATCCTTCCGAAGAAATATGGCGATTGAATACCTGAACGGACCAGCATATGGCGCCAATAGTACCAAGTACATTGGCCGCTATTGGTACGTTCATTGTGCATCCAGTAAGGTAGTCTCCTGCAGGCGTGAGGATAAGGTGTGGTGCGCTTGATCGGCGATAATGCAGGAGGCGGAGATCTGCCGCTAAGATAAGATTGTAGGGCTGAGCTAGCGTATGTAAACAACACGCGAGGTCTCTCCAACTTCAACAGCAACCTCAACAATGCTTCCTACCCGAGTGATTCGGCTGGAAGGACTATCCTACCCTTCATAAAACATATTGGTATTTTCATCTCTACAAAAAAATGTCTGAACCCACATCGCCTTCCCCACCTCCCAGACCTGAGCAGCGCTCCCAGTCCCACCTTCCTTCGTCAATCTTCTCAACCCCGTCATTCAGCTCCACCCTTCCGCTCCCTCGACCAACGTCAGCATCGGGCGCATTTCGCCGCAACTCTGCACAGAGAAGAGGCTACGCTAGATCTTCACAGCGTCGCCGGCGCACGAGATCAGTCGCATCATCAGCGTCGCTATCGAGTAATGGGAGCTTAGGTGACTTCAGCATGGAGAACTACACCATTGATCTTGCGCAGATGGGAAGGAAGGTTGGCGGCGCACCAATGATTGGAACCAAGCCAACCAAAGAAAACGGTGCGAAGCGCAATACTGATGCGGCACCTCCAGAAAAGGATATCTGGGTTGCTGAGGAGGAAGACGGCGATGATGATTTCCTGGACGACTACACAATTGATCTGGAAGCTTTGGGAGAGAAGCCGAGCAGTGTGGTAGTCGAGGACCGTGAGTTGCAGAGGGATGTTGTCGATAGCGAGGACGATGGACCCGCGGATTTTACTCTGAATCTGGAAAAGTGGATGCGAGGGACTGAGAAGTGGAAGAAAGAGAATGGGGAGAATGGTGTTGATGATATTCCGGTTGCAGAGGGTGATCAAGAGCAGAATGCTGCCCAAGCAGGAGTGCATGAAGGGCTTGAGGAGAGCGCATTCGAGCCTGTCGCAGCATCTACACCTGGACCACTGACGAGACATGCGATCATTGAGGAGGGTGTTCAGGAAGAAGCCAGGCTACAAGCTCCTCCTTTGTCGCGGATGAACACTGAAATGATGCAAGACCAGGCAGCGGAAGAGGTCTTTGATCGGATAGCAGCTTTACAAGCAGAGATTGAGAGAATGCGTGTTGAAGAGGAGGAACGCCGCTTGGCTTATCAAGACCTAGAGAAAGAGCATGAAAGGGTGAAGCGGGATTACGAGGTTGAAAGAGAGAATGCGCAATCAAAGCATGCCGCGTTGCAGCAAGAGCACGAGCAATCTAAACAAAGCTACCAACAGACTAACGAGACTTTGCGACAGGACAACGACCAGCTTAGGCAGAACTATGATGATGCAATAGGGCAGCTCCAAGTCCTCGCGCAAGACTCTCCCACAAACCATGACGCGAAGGATGCACAATTATGTCTAGATTCGGAACCTACCAAACAGGAGTTGTCAGCGGTGAAGGCAAAGGCAGAGGCGGATGAAATGGCGGCAGACGCCAGGATCAATGTTCTCAAGGCAGAGCTGCGGACATCCCAGGATAAATCATTAGCACTTGGAGCTAAGCTCGAATTGATCCAGGAAGCTTACAATATCAGGATCGAAGAATTGAATGCGGAGATAGACGTTCGGACGAATGAGGTGGCTCTTGAGCGAAAGGAATCCGTTCACAGGGCCAACGAAGCAGCATCATTGGCCGAGACCATCAGCCAAAAAGACAACTACATCTACAAGCTGAGTAATGAGATCAAAATTCTCAGAACTGAGCTCGAGCACGCCCAGGGGCAGCTTGCAGAGACTCGACGCATCGTTGAGACTGTTGAGGAGGAAAACGATCGCTTTATGCAGCAGAATGACCGTCAAGCCGAGGATATTGCCAGCCTTAAAGCTACAATTGAGAGCAATGTTGACAAGACCACTGAGAGCGTTGATGAGACTCAGACTTCATCATCCGATGAAGAGCCCGACACTGTTGACAAGGCAACACATGATGCCGCACTTCAAGCGCTCTCCCAGAAATATCAAGCTACACTTGCCTCACTCGGAACCACCCACGGCAAGGAGGTCTCGATACTGCGCTCTGCCCTGCTCAAAGCTAGCCAAGCTATGCAGAAGAGGGAAACTAAGCTTACAGAGAGACACCAGGAAGAGGTCGCTTCACTCAAGGCACAGATTGCTGAGTTGGAACAGAAGCTTGCTAAGCCTGCGCCATCATCTCCAGGCCTCGAGAATGAGCTACGCTCTGCTATTCGTGTTCTAAGTAACAAGCTTGAGAAAGCCAATGCTTCACTAGCGACAGCTCGTACAGATGCAGCAGACGCACGTCAGAAGACAGAAGATGCAAAGGAGACTAACGCAATCATCAATGCCGAGCTTGAAGCGCGCTTTGTAGAGACGATGGAGGCTAGGGAGAAGGAGTGGAGAAGACGAGTTGCGCTACTATTCAAGGAGCGAGATAGAATGAGTAGGGCTCTACTATGGGGTTGGGGAAGGGAAGAGATGGGCCCGAAAGAAGCCAAAGAACGAGAGCAAGCGTATCGGTACAAGTACGTCACAAAATGAAGGAAGAATGTATCGTCAACCGCTCTTCGCCAGGCCATTCGCCACCAATTCAAGTCAGCCCGTTGTACAAATCTCCCGCTTTTGGTTATCAACAGATCTGCCCACGTTGAGTAGGCTTTTCTCAACATCACGTCTTGACGTTTACCATACGATGCCATCTAAGCTCAATCCGTTGAAGGAGAGCTGCTTGTGACTAGGCCAACAACACAACCCCCACGGATATAACTCAAATGCCCAACTTCTCGCTTGCCATCTTCGCCCCCTCAACCCTCGCCTTGATCTTTTTCATCGCCACCTCCCTCGCAAAATCCGGACTTCCATGCTTCGGCTTGACATCGATACTAAAAGGACTGAACCCACAGTCGTCCGTCGCGCCCAACTGATCCTTGCTAATATACTTTGCCGCCTCTACCAGATCCGCTGCAACCTGATTCGGTGTCTCCACTTCCGGATTCAAAGGGTTCGTGACCCCAATAAAGGCGACTTGTTTCACGCCGTTGGCGTCGCGGCGGATGGATTTTCCGATCTGTTGATAGATGCTGGACTTGTCCTTTTCAGAGGCTAGTTGGATGAGGAAGTAACCTGCGTTCATGGCGAAGAGGGAGGGGAGGAGGTTAGAGTAGGGGACTTCGCTGCTGTGAACGGAGTCGCAGTCGCCGCCGGGGCAGGTGTGGATGCCGATGTTTTCGCGTTCTTTGGCTGAGAACTTCGCAAGGACTCTGTTGTTTAAGTCGACAAAGGTCTTGAGGAGGTCCGCGCCTGTCCAGGGGTTACGGGGGTCTTTCTTCGAGGCAAGACGACCTACATCACGCTTTGGTCAACTTGGCTAGCCCACGGATTTGAGGATCCAAGAACGATACCTTCAGTGAAATCAATAGAAACCCTCTTCGCCCCAGCCTCAAAACACCCCCTAATATCCTTCTCACACTCCGCCACCAAATCCTCCACAAACCTCTCCCTCGGATACCCCTCCACAGTCCCATTAAGCGGATACAGCAAATACAACATACTCGGCGCAATCACCGCAGTCTTCATACCATGTCCCGTCCCCTCACTATACCCCACACTCTTCCTAAAATTCTCATACGCATACGTCTTGTACCTCAACGGCCCGCTCGTCAATCTCGGCAATTGGCGATGATGTCCGTCGTCGAAGATTGCAAAGTATTGTCCGTCGGCTGCTAGGTTGCTTGCTAGTCCTGCTCCTCCTAGCGTGTCTATGATTGGGTATGTGGCGAATGAACTTGCTCGCTGCTCGCCGTCTGTTAAGAGCTCTTCGCCTGTTTGGGCCATTTTTTGGACGGAGTCTTGGGCTGCGCTGTCTTGGGCTTTTGTGAGGTCATTGCGTTTTATGGTGCCGGCGTCGTAGTCTGCGTAGGCTTTTTGGAGGTCTGCGGGGGTTTAGTGGGATTGATTGAGGTTCTGAAGGGGTCGTGAGGGTAGGGAGGGAAGGCGAGAGGTAGGAGGTAGGAGGCAAGACGTACATTGCGGGCGGGGCAGGGAGCCTACGACTTCGGTTGGGATGGGCATGCTGAGGTCTGTTTTCGTTGTTGGGGGAGTGAGGCTGTTTGTTTACTACTGGCTGTAATGTACAGATCTGGAAGCAATTGATAAAGCCGCGTACTCAGAATAGATCAACATACACAACGTCAAAACAGACAATGAGAATAAGAACAGCGTGCAAAACGACGACGACCCCTCCAACCCTCCACCCTGAACCCTCCAAGACAGAAGTAGTTGGCAGACCTGTTCATAGCCAGGCCATCCAAGCCCTCCCCGCATCTCGATCTTGATGTTCACCCCACGGGGCCCACTAGCCAACTGCAGATCATGCGGGGTGCAGCAGGAAGGGTCCAAGGGACTCGAAGGGGCTCTTGACGGGCCTGGAACGTGCCAAAAGGGGATGATGCTATTGCGGAAACTGCCGTGGTGGGAAATAATAGATAGATGTTAAAACCCGGAGGCAGGATATTAAGAGGTGCGCTAAACCTTATTGAGTTTCTGCTCTTTTGTTGTTGAGCTTCGTGGCAGGTTTCCGGTCAATTTTAGCTGTGAACAAAAAGTGGTGCGCCAAGGAGGAGCAGCACCTGTGAGGTTGCTAGCTCCAAGACGGGAAAAGTAGAAGTAATTGGACTCCAATGCAGCGTTGAAGGCAATATGCTCAGCTTGCTAAATGTGGGAGTCGGCGACAATTTTGCATATGGGGAGAAGCATTTGCAGAGTCTTGCTTGCGACGACCAAAGAGAGTGCAATTGCCAAGGACGTCCATATGCACTTACGCTTAATGCTGTGAAGAATGTTATAACCTCGCCAAGTATAGCAACTTCTTAGTCGAGTGAGGAGCATTGAGAAAGGAATGTGGTCACTGATCGACCAAAATCAAAACACTCCTCAGGTCGTGAGAGGCCCTGACAGATTTCGTAACGTCCTGACCACCTTGTAGGTACTCGCTTGTAGGCCAGTGGCATGCAAGCCCGCTGCATCTTGCTAGTCGGAGAAACTAATCTCAAGAGCAGCCTGATTCCAAACCAGACGGCGCGGAAGCTTTCTGCAAAGCTTACATCCTGGGCGTGATGGCACACTGTAGAGTGACTGTGATGGCTGCCAACTGTCCGAGAGTCTGCTATTCTGGCAGTTTTGAGGACCTGTCGCAAACCTGATTGGCTCCAGGTCGATATCTGCATCGTGAGACAAGATCGCGATAGTAGGAGGTGACAATCAGGGTGGTTAGTCATTCTTCCAGTGACCACTCCATTAAATGGTGGAGAATGCCCAATGTCAACTGGGATCACAGCTTGGCAGGCTCAATTTTGACCAAGCCACCGCCTTCAACCTTGTAGTCCCTACTCCTCTTCAGGCCCGTCCAGCTTTCCAGCACCTCCTCGCCGCCAAGTCCAGGCGACAGACCTTGACTACTCCATGCCTCCTGCTGTGGTATCTCATGACCAGGAGATGATGTCAGTCCAACAGCAGGTCTCTGCTCGTAATCTTGCTGTTCGAGTTCAGTCTGTGAGAGTACTGGTGTACAGCAGGCGTCTTTGCCAGCAAACACTTGTTCCCATTCATGTCTCGTCCTCTGTTTGAATCGGTGAGTGAACGTTTCTTTCATGGCTGCCCACGTACTTCGGTCATTGCGTGTCGAATTTAAGACTATATCGAGCTGTAATCCTTTGACCAACTCTCTGAAGAATTGCGGTTCAAGAGCCCCAACAGCCATGTATCTACCATCTTTACATTCATAGACATCGTACCAGGGACACCCCCCGTCAAGTACATTCTCGCCTCTTGGCTGATCCCACATGGGCGTCTTGGTAGCATATCTCATGAAGCTGCCTAAATACGCACTTCCATCCACCATGTTTGCTTTAACAATTTGTCCCTTACCCGTCTGCGCTCGACTTAGTAGTGCGGCGAGGATACCAAACGCACACATGAGCCCACCGCCAGCGAAATCGGCCAGTATATTGGCTGGTGCGTATGGCAGAGAGCCTCTTCGACCTAACTGGCTCAGTATGCCAGAGACCGCAAGGTAGTTGATGTCGTGGCCAGCCATGTGAGAATAGGGCCCATCGCGGCGGAAGCCGGTCAATCTGGCGATGATGAGGCGTGGATTGTCCGCTAGAAGATGATCAGGAACGAGGCCGAGAGACTCGAGGACACCAGGTCTGAATGGCTCAATGAGGACGTCGGCATGGGCGAGGACGGTCTTAAGGAGAGCAAGAGCATTGGGTGATTTCAAATCAAGGGCGATGGATGCCTTGTGCCGAGTCAGGGAGTCAGTTGTTGGAGGTGGAAGCTCTGAGCTATGAGCATTTGGATGAGCTCGATCAATGCGTAAGACAGCGGCGCCATAGTCGGCGAGGAGGAGGGAGGCGAAGGGTGCTTCCGAAATCGCATGCTGTTAGGACAGTTTTAGTAATTGTATACAGATTTGCATACCTGGAGCCAGGCCAGCTAGCTCAACGACACGCAGGCCTTCCAGAGGAGGGCGAGAGGCAGCCATTCGACTTGCGAAGCACAGTGTGGTCCCGTTGGGCTTCCTAAGCTGCGAGTGAAGGGCAGCGGTGTCGGAATCGTTGGAATAAATGACGAGGCTCAGCCTTACAGTCTTGGCGCGTTGTTTCGCACTCTATCCAAGGAGAGGTTCCACGAGACTAGATTCCTCGACAGCCCCAGACCACGAAAGGAGATACTGCGTGACGCGGATGAACCGTTTCAATGATTTCCCTAGAAGATGTCCTACTTATTGGGTTGCCGTTACTTCCCAGTATACCCATTCTCCGCTGGCTTCGTGATGGTAAACAGATTCAGAGTGGTCTATCCATTCAAAGCCTCGTCTTCGTTGCTCTAATAGGCAGCCGGCCACACCCTCACCGCATCCTCAATGCTGATCAGCTAAGTTCACATCGCATTTGGCCACGGAAATTGTTGTGCTGCACCAGATCTTCCTACTATGCACACTACAAACCCATACTGATAGGCGAGAAGGGCACGTAGATTGTGTGACAAATATAAGGTAGCTATAGTCCTCTCAGCTGCGTATCCCCTATTCACCTATCCTCCAGCTCATTATTCGAGGCCAACTGCTCTTCCCAACAAACATGTAGGAGATTTACCCTTACAATCACATCCACAATGCCGTTATCCCAGCTCCTTATCATCCTCATAATGGTGTTAGCCCTCGCATTTCAAGCTGCGCCTGTGCAAGAGGCATTGCATGTAGACTGCCTATACTTCGATCTTCATCTACTCACCGAATTACCCAGATGCCCTCTGACACCCTCAGGGCGAAGCGATGTGCATGATACATTTGCCCAGGGGAACGTCATTCAACTTGTCCTCAAGTCTCACTTCTGAATTCGGGTCAAACACAATGTCGCAAGTGCAGGGAGGTCCTTGACGTTTTATCAGCTTCGATACTTGCTATTATGTTGCTTATCATGCTTCTATCAATTGAGAAATCTGTGTTTGCAGACTCTAATATCAAATGTACTGTCCGAGCCCTAGCGCTGTGCTTGCGCCATCGTTGATTACTTAAGTACACCCTGGTCACGGCTGTGTTTCTGAGGAGAGTGGTTCCTCGTTAGGTCATTCATGTCTCATATTATGCTCGCAATGTTGGTGTAAGATTGAGCGGCTTTTAACCAGGAATTTTCCTTTTACATTCGCTCGAAGACAAAGAGCGCTTCGTCCTTGCCCGCAAAGGAGGGTAGTGGAATTTGTATGGTCTTTTGAAAGTCCTTCCTCTCTGTCGACATGTATTCAACAATTGTGCGATCCTTAAAAGCTGTATAACCGTTCATATTCTGTGTCCCAGCAACGCAAATGATATCGCCTTTGTAAGCCTCGAGGATTTTGGATGTGAAGCCGGAGCCGACGATTGGGTAGACAAGAAGCAGCACAGCGCCTTTGCAGCCGTTGTCACCTTTGAGAAATCTCTCGCCGTCACTTATGATGGTATCACTAATCCACAAGGTTCGGTATTCGCTTTGTAGGTTATCGACTGCATGTACTGAGACACCTAGTCGGCGGAGCATGTACGACCAGTATCCATTGCCGCTGCCAATCTCTACAACGGACTTCTCCCTAACCTTTTGTGTGATGATTTGTAGACCCTCGTAGCTGGGGACCACGCAACCGAAATGATGCATGAATATTGGGAGAATGTGATGGCTTGTTTTGACGTTGGCTGTAGCTTCTTCAGGACCACCCCACTCGAGATTCTGGCACGACCAGCACCAGAAATCATAGTATGGGTTGATATGCTTCTTTGACTTCGCTATCACCACGTCCGAAGGCAATGTACGCTGGGCTTGCAGATGTGCTGCAACCTTTGCTCGGATCGAACCTTTCTTCGCATTGGCCGCAAAACTAATCAAGACCTTGGAGGTAGCTGTATTTGGGGCAAATATAGAGGTATAGGCTGAGATATCGGTTTGAGGCGGTGGTGGCAGCTAAGGTGGAAGAAGGGAGCCCTAAGGATCAGATCGTCAAGCCATTGAGGCAATTGAATATCCAGTAGATGTTGACTTACCGGCTTCCCCTCCTCACTTAGGTACCACGAGTGAAGTCCCGATCCAGCTCCATGGTTAATTGCCCCTTGCACTTGCGCTAGCGTTACACTTGCCGTGGCATGGTAGACGTAGTCGTCTGATGGGGGCAGACCAAATGTGGTGATAACGGATGACCTCAGATCGTTGTTCTCTGGCAGAGTCTTCTGGCCGTTTCCCCACGCAGTAAAGAGAACATCTGGATCGAATTGAGAAGAGCCCTCTGTATGTGCGCAGTTTTGCTGAGACGCCATTGCTCGAGGTAGGACAGAAAGAGAAGGTCGGTTACCTTGGGGTCTGATATCGCCAAGCCTCAGCCCTATGGCTACTTTGTTCCAATAATGTGACTTAGATTACCATTATTATTGCCAACGCTCGACGAAGTTCAAACTTCTCTAGTTCAAGCTTGCACTATCTAAGAGGTAACTCAATGCTCCTTCTGCTTTCTGCATGTGGGAAGTCCTATGTAGGCGCTTCTGTTGACAATGCGGTGTTTACTGTACGGTGACGTATTTGGCCGAACAAGAGCGATAAGAGAATATAGACAAGATCTACACTCAGCGAAGTCAGAAGAACAGTACATCTCTATTCTCCTCTCGACCATTTCTATCTCCCTCTCTCTCCCTTTTCTCCATCATCGTCATGGCTTATCAGACCTCTCCCGAGAGCATAGCAGAAGGTAACACGGCCGCTCCAGGCGAGGCTCCAAGACAGACTATTAGACGAGAGGATGGTACAAGCGTCGAACTCGTCACATTCCCTCCAGGAGATCCAGAGAATCCACGCAACTGGCCTCTATGGCGGAAATGGTCTATTGTGATTGTCATTGCCTTTATCGACCTCACTGTCAGCTTCGCAGCCTCTGGCTTCTCACCCGCAGCCACAAAATTCGCAAAAGACTTTAAAGTCTCCTCTGAAGTGGCCACCTTGGGCCTGAGCATGACAGTGTGGGGCTTCGCGTTGGGTCCGATGACTTTGGCTCCGCTATCAGAGTACTATGGAAGATCTCCCATATATATTGCCTCCTACGGCATCTACCTCTTTTTCATTCTGGGTACGGCTCTGGTGAAGACCCTTGGCGGCTTCCTGGTCCTGCGGTTCATATCGGGCTGGTTTTGTGCTGTGACAATAGCCAATTTCGGAGGGACTATTGCAGATCTCTTTGAGCCTCACGCGACTGGAATCCCTATGAGTCTGTTCCTCTGGGCAGCTACCGTTGGAAGTCCCTTGGGATACTTTCTATTCTCCTTTGTTGCCCAACATCGAGACTGGCGATATGTATTCTGGGCTCTTTTAGGCATATGTGGCGGAGCCTGGCTCATCATGACCGCGACTTTGAAGGAGACGAGGCACAGTATCCTGCTTCTCCGTCGTGCTGCTCGTGAGAGAAAGGAGAGGGGAATTGACGCGATTGAAGTACCGGACTCAATGAAACAGAGAGGTCCTCGCGAGCTGTTCCAAACTGCGCTAACAAGGCCATTCCGCTTTTTATTCACAGAAGCGATCATTGTTTTCGGAGCCTTGTACAATGGATATTTATATGGACTTAGCTTCCTATTCAATGGTGCTTTTGCGTTGGTATTCGGAAAGAGTGGTCACGGGTTCAGTACTGTCGGCGTTGGCCTTTGCTTCCTTGGTATCGTCGCTGGACTCAGCTGTGGGCCTATCACCAATCTATGGCAAGAACGTTACTATCAACGCAGAATTGCGGCAGCGGGAGGGAGAAATATACCAGAAGCACGTGTACAGCTTGGAAAAGTGGCGGCTGTCGGTAAGTGTATCCCGTCTACGGATTTGAGGATGGCTAACCCAGAGCTCCTCCGTGAAGTGTTCCCTATCTCGCTCTTCTGGTTCTCTTGGACGACATACAAGAGCGTACATTTTATCGTCCCCGTGATAGCGTCTGCCTTTTTCGGTTGGACTTTCTATACTCTTATACTCATGACCTACACATACACTGAAGACACATACAAAGTAAATCCTACTTTCCGCGTACATTCAATGCTAGAGTTGCTAATATTTACATAAGGTTTACAGTGCTTCCGCTCTTGCAGGTCTGGGCCTCGTTCGCAATATTGCAGGTGGTGGTTTTCCATTGTTTGCTGAACAAATGTTTGTGAAAGAGGGCTACCAATGGGCTGGTAGTATCCTTGCGTTTCTTGCCATTCTTTTAGTACCGATCCCATTCATTCTAGAAAGATATGGCAGAGAATTGCGATTGAGAAGCCCTGTAAGCAACTCATCTGCCTCTCTACCTCTCCACCGGGCCTGCGTTCAAGTGACAGGACATGCTACTATATTGATGTGGAAATACTGACTCCGAGCCTTGATAGTGGGCAAAGCAACATATGGATGATCTGGCGGAGGACGAGATGTCTCCGGGCTTGAAAGATCCAGCTCTTGACCCCTGAAAGAGATTTTCTACCCTGTTGAGTCTATCGCTATTGGAACAGGGACACGTATGGCAAACGTACTCATCGTATCTGCTACTCAGGTCCGCGCTTGTTACCAAAGATGCCATCAATATTCATTTGGTATGAGGCTGCCAACATACATGGACAAGCTACAGCGCATGACCCATAAGATCCTTTGATGTGGTGAGTGTTACTAGGTTGCTGAACGTCACTTTGTGTCACCGTCGGTATTGGCTCAGACGTTCGAGGCCAACACACCGAGATGAACCAAGTTACCATCCGTTTGAACACGATCAACTAACACTTCATCTCAAACACGATGGAGCAACACATCTATATCTTCTATCGGTATAACCTCCCTAGCGAACCTGATCGTTGTCGATTAATGCAGAACCATGGCCGCCCCCAACTTCAACACCTCGGACATTAATCCTTCCTGTAGCATCGATGGAAGAAAACGCTCGTCAACGGGTATGCTGCGCTTGCCTGCAACAAGTAGGGAAGCCTTGGTCATCAATAGGGGCCCGCCGCGACCACCACGCCCACCACCTCCGCCCCACAGAGAAGTTTCGGCTGCCAAGTGGAGTCCACTACTGCCACCATCATACGACCATCACCACGATCGACAAGGTAGCTCCAGGCCGCCGGTGGTTTCTAGCAGTCAATACGGGCCCGCTGTGACCAGTAATCTCAAGGTCAACCCCCATACTCAACGTGTCAAACCTACTACACCTGTAAAACCGAAGCCGCCACTCCAGCGTCCAGCTGTCAATTTGTACTTTGACAGGAATGAACTCCAGCAGATGGGCGCCCTTGAATTGCCGGTTGCCAACTGCTCTCTACTGAAGAACAAGATCCACCCTGTTTTTGGACGGCAGAACTTTGAGAATACATGGCACAACATCTGGCCGCATGTACAGCAGATTCTGCGGCTAGCATCTCGATTTCTTGATGACGAAGCCATATTGCCTTTCTGGCATGCATTAATATTTGATAGACGGTTGATGCTAGATTATGCACCTATAGACGGCTATCATCTAGAGCAATTCTCAATTGAAGCACCGCTCAACACCGAGCAGATGGAGAGAACACGAATCTATCTACAGCATTACGGCGCATTAGGAGGTCTCAAGATTAGCTTCTACACCGATCCAAGCTTGGTATGCCACGCTTATTGCTCGAGGGACAATGGCCGACCGCTCACTAAACACACATATCCTGGCACAAACTCCTTTATCAACGTCGATAACAGGTACCGGGAAGTACTAGATTTGCATGTAACTGGAAAGAGAAGCATGACAGATTCTCAACTCCTCAGGTTCCAATTCACAGTTGCGAAAACCCTTGTCCACGAAGTCGCCCACGCTGTCTTTCGCGCCCTCAACATGAGCCCCATGGAACCCTACTGCAACGATCAAATCGTCAGCGAACTAGGCCGAGCATGGGAAGTATGGACTTTCGGCTGTCTACCTACAACGGCGCTCAATCTCCGCGACTGCAGTTATGGCCTCGTATGTATTGCACCGTGGCCAGACAACTTCGAGACAGAGAGGAATCTTAATCCTAGTGGACCACGTCGGCCATTGCTTGGCCCATTACATGAGAGCCGCACTTCTTATGCTTTGCAAACGGAATGGGTGCAGAAGGTGCAGACGGAGGAATTCTGGAATATTGAGGTCAAACATCGTGGGGTAGATGCCCTAAAAATTCCGCTGAAGTTGGGGGTAAAGAGATACGATCCTAAGACTGCTGACTCGGATTTGGTGAGAGGTCGTGATGCTGGTAAAAAGGGTGTAGCTTGGTCGCAGTGGCAGGCTGAGGGCAGTAGTACAGGGTATGGGCATGATCCGAACATGCCTCAACCTTCTCTATCTTCTGGCTGTGTTGAGTTTGATGTGTAGGCTATAGATACGCAGGCATGATCGACGGATCGAACGTCTTGCACTAATCCAATGGTGGAATACTGTCAGAGCATGAACACTAGGACTCGGCAAATCCTGTCGCTACAGGGCTGTTACAGTGCTACTCCAGGGGCTCGCACAGACATATGACTGACCAAAAAGTCACTTTGTTTGCTGCCGCAGAGGCAAATCAAAAGCTTTGAGCCTTGCCTAGTAGCTGTTCGCTTGTAGAAGAATTCACCCTCTGAGTTTGTCAAACCCTCTGAATTGTCTTTTGGCCCCTATAGCCGCTCCTTTTCTGTTCTTGGGCGGCCAGAGCGGGTGACGTCTCAGTGGGTGGAATCTTCTAGGGCTGCGCTAGCGGAATTGTTAGTCCAGGCATCAACCTTCACGCCCGGTCAACGTCCTCTAGTACGATCAGCTTGTTGATACTATAATCGCTGTTACCTCAAGATGGATGATGATTTGCTTATAGATAAAAGTAGGCCAACTCCACTAGACCCTACTACCGACGTCAATGCTACAGTCGAGTTGCATAGGCTGTGCGAAGAATGCAAGTGCATCGGTCGCACCTTGCCGTCTTCCGTTGCCCGCCTTCGTGAACAGGGGTCCGAACCCTGGGAGATACAATTTCAGCACTATGGGAAAGTCGCTGCTCTTAGAGAGTCTATCAAGAATGGATGTCATCTATGTGCAAAGATGTGGAAAAGCATTGGGGACAAGAAGGGGACTATGCAAAGACAAAACTACAAAGTATCACTTCTTTTCCGACAACTTCGCATACACGGCGAGGTCGAGGATCACGTGTCCTTGGTAATTGAAGATGGCCAGAATTGGTTAGGATCTCTCAAGCTTCGACGGTCGAACAGTACGTACATTTTAATACTCTCATCACTGCTTGAACAGGGAATAGGATCATTCCAGCTGACATTCACGCCAGTCGAATATCTAGACTCGTTTAACGGAGTTTCTGGAGTTTCTGGAGTTTCCGCACGGCGGCTTTGCTCCGTGCCTCGCATTGGATAAGTACTTGCCTCAACACACACTCAGGTTGTCGATCCCATGCACGTTCGCAATTTCCAACTCGCCTGATTGACGTTGGTCCAAGCGACGAGTCTACATTGCTTAGGCTTCGCGAATCCGATTTCGGTGCTGAGGCCCGTTACACAGCTTTGAGCTACTGTTGGGGCAAGGTAGATACTCTCAAATTGACTAAAGAAACGTATCGGGACTTGTTAGCTGGCATAGAGATGGACCTACTGCCACGCACCTATCGCGATGCTGTGGTGATAACTCGGAAACTTGGGTTCCAATACTTATGGGTAGACGCACTTTGCATCTTGCAAGACTCTAAAGAAGACTGGGAGCGAGAGTCGACGAAGATGAGCGATGTGTATAGTGGTTCGGTTGTCACCATTGGTGCCGTGTGGGGAAAGGATAGTAATGCTGGGTTGTTCGTCCAAAGGGATACATTATCACAGTGGCCATGTAAGGTGGTAGAGACTCCTGATGAGACCTTTTTTGCCCCTTCCCAAGAGCCCACATTTGGCACAAGGGCCGACTGGGCCGGTTCGTGGGATTTACGCCGTCGAAAACCACTATTTACACGTGGTTGGGCTCTTCAGGAGCGCTTTTTGTCCACAAGGACATTGTTCTATGGATCAGATGAGCTTCACTGGGAATGTCACACAGGTCAAGCCAGCGAGATTTGGCCAAAAATCGGAGAATCTATTTATCCAGTGGGCGGAGTATTGGGAAACTCTAGGGATCAGCAAATGACATTGAAATCGTTCGGCGAGTTACCGTCAATGAGGAATCCACTGAAGGACATCATGCTTGATCTACCTTACCTAAAGACTTTCTTTTCAAACTGGAATGTGATCCTTCAGAGGTATTGGCGAACCTTTCTCACCTACCCTACGGATGGTCTCGTAGCCTTGTCAGGAATCACCCAGTACATTGAAACGCTCACAGGACTAACCTTCTATGCTGGAGCGTGGCTAGAACTCCTACTATTCGATCTTCTTTGGTGGAAAGATCATGGCAAAGTATGTGAACGAGTCTCTTGCAATCCGTCTTGGTCATGGGCTGGCACGAGCGGCGGGACAACCACACTTTCACCGGGTGGAGTGAGCTTTGTCTTACAGAGCAATCATGATACTACTTATTTCTCGAAGTTCCGTCCTTGTGAGCCGAAAGGTGCACTCGAGATCTCAGGGCTTGTACTTCACACTCAACTATCTGATACTTTGAGGGATAGTAAAAGCCACACCCTGCCACTTATTGAAAAGTTCGGACTTGCGGGTGCCTTCCTTGAGATTCCCCACCCAGGGCGCTTGCTCGACGTTGTCTGTCTGCTCCTTGTTCAGTGGAGGAATGAGCACCCCAACTACACGGCGGCTTTCTACCACAGCGAAGGCCTCATTCTAGTGCCTATCAACGAAAAGACGGACGAATACCAACGGATTGGACTATGGACACTCCGGAACAAACACGATAACCGAACGGCAGTAGCCTCTGAATTCAAACATGGAACTATCACTCTAGTATGACCTTGAGCCTGAACGCGGCTATACCAAGAAGATGCTTCATATACTGAATCACAACGATGGAAGGGCAAAGAAACCAGCCCCGCATATTTTGATGTCTCCTTTGCAACAAGCAGCCCACGTTCCGGCACTCCACCATCCAGCATTGCACAATCCAGTACATGATACTCGAACACGAAGCAGAAAAACCAACTCTCAGCTCCAAGTCTCCCGATCGCAACATCACCAACCCACATCCATACCCCTCACCATCAAACAACAAAGTAAAGCAGCAACCGGCCCAACATCTACCTCTAAAATCAGACTAATCCTTCCAAACCTCAAGCTTTCGGCAAGAAACCACACAAATCCAGCTCTAACAGCAAGACCCAACAAGCCAAGAAACGGACCGGACCACCAGAAAACCGGCACGATGCCCAACGGCAAAAATCAGGAAACCCTGATCGGTTAGCGCGGTTGAACTTCGATGCTATCAAGAGCCTGCTGTCAGAGGAAACTTTTACAGGCTTTATCAAAGTAGAATCTCTCAGGCTGGGAATAGGTCCTGGGGGAATCACTCGCTTAGGTGACCTCAGGGGAAAGAACCAATAGCTTGAATCACGCAGTATTCGCCTGAGTTCCTTTCTACTTGGGTTTCGGTGCCTGAGATCTCTCTAGCCACAGGTGTTTCCAGGTTAGTGCAGCGGGAATGTCCAAATATCCAGCTTCTCAGAGCACGAAATTCGCTGGGGTTTGCAGCTTTGGAGTGGAGATGTGCAATTCTGCAGCTCCAAGGGAGGAAAGGAGGGCGCGAGGAAAGTGCCCGGAGGAGCAGAAAACCGGCACGATGCTCAACGCTAGAAGTTGGGGAGCTGGATTAGGTTAGCGCGAAGAGAGTTTGGTGATTTCTGTTGAGTATGCGACGTTCTTGAAGCGATGTATAGGCGTTGTACATTGTTTGAAAGACTATGTAACTTGATCACGTTGCTCTTTGTTCATTATCCATTACCCATAACTATCTCATTACCCCCAGCCCTGACGCTCCGCTACTCCTATACTCCAAACACCAATACCAACACCTACATCTTGCACCTAAGCCCTTGGTGACGGAGCTATCAGAAAGGCGCCTTCCACCTCGGCCCGCCCAACCTACAAGCCCGATGTAACTTCCCCTTCTGCAGATCCAAACCCGGCACCTCCACCACAGCCGGCGGCGACTTCACCCAGCCACCCTCCTCAGGGCACGTAGCCCTACGCTTGACCTCGTGCTTCGAGACATCAACCATAGACTTTGACTGCAGCCCATTCGCAAACTTCTTCGGGCCCTGTGCTTCAGAGATCTGCCTCCTGGCGTCCATGATCTTCCGCTGCGCTTCGTACTCGGCACGCTTTTGCGTTTGCATCCTAACTTTAGCGAGTTTGATAGCTTCCGCATCTGAGCCATCGTTGTTTGCTAGAGGTCTGTGTGCGTCGATTTTGGGTTGAGGGGGGATCCAGGTGGCGTCGCTTTCACTTGTTGTTCGTCTTTGAATCTCAGGCTTAGATCTGGGCTGCAGCTTCACACCGTCGATATCGTTCATGATGCGTTCAATGCGGCTAACTTCTGATGATGCACGTGACGACCGTCGGACTGGGAAGCCAGGTCTCCTGTTCCAGCTCCAGTCTCGTTCCATTGGGACCGGAGTGGCTACTCTTCGTTCTTGGCTAGGGGTCAAAGTGCGCTCACTGGCTCCTGCGAAGCTTTGAGCTTGCGAAGTATGTTTCTGGGTTCGATGGGAGATTTCCTGAGATAGTTGTTGCGAAATCTCTTGGTAAATCTGTTGAGACGTTTGTTGGGGCATATTCTCGCATCCCTGTTCAAGCTGTTCGGCCTGATGTTGAAACCCTGGGAGGAGCTCTAGGTTAGGTGTGGGTTGATACGGTTGCTGAGACGGCTTCGTGTTGGTTTTCTGAGGTGATTGTTGCGATGGTCGCGGATGTAGTTGAGGAGATGCGTGTCGACTAGGCTGCTGCTCCAGTTTCTGAGCCTGTGGCTGGGATGGCTGCTGAGCCACTACTGGCGAGTGAGTCTTTGGAGAATTCTGCTTGGGTGCTAGAGGCGGAACTGTCAAAGCCGCTCGAGCTGCAGCTACTGAGCCTCTTCTTTTCTTTGGTGGCGCTAGAGGGGAATCAAGGATGCAAGCTTGTTCGATGACCTCATTTGCCGTCCTTGGCTCATAGCAGCTTCCGATGTTCGGGTCATTGTAAATCTGTTCCGACAACTCTGAGGCGTCTACAAATACCTTTAGTATGTTCGCCGTCTGTTGATTGATACCAGCTTTTCCAATGCTGTCCAAGCAAAGTGTGAGACACCGCCTCTCGTGATCAAAGAGACGAGTCATTTGCAGGTGTTCAGTAGACGAAATTGGTGAAGACTTTGAAGGTAGCTGATCCAGAGATTTGGGGAAGAAAGCGTTCCTTGGCGAGCCGCTTGAGACGGAGGAAACGCTAGACATTGGCGATACTGGTGACAGTGACTCTTCCGGATATGATGACGAAGATGTAGAAGCTGACGAAACGGACCTACTCAATGGTTGCACGCCACTGCCGAGGCTTACACTCCTGGATTCAACCACTGTCGTCCGAACATGCTGAGGTTCCTCTCTGGCATTGCTCGACATGAAGCTAATGATCGACATGTGGCGGCACATATCTGCAGCTAGATATTGCTGCTCGGGAGTGTCTAGGAAGTCGTGTCTCCGCCCAACACCATCTCTAGAGCTCTGATTGCCTACGAGGCAGCCGAGGAATGCGAAAGTGTAGGAATGAGCAGTCTGATCTGTAGCTGATGAGGCCTGCTGTCCCGACAACTGACTGACACGGCTGAGCAGGAAGGCCAGTAGCTCAGACTTGAGTTGGGCTTGATCCCTTTCGCTGGCCCTAAGCACATACGGATAATTGAAAACGTGTGAGATGAAGCGATATAGAACCGAGCGAACGTCTGAGATGGCGGTGGCTGTCGATGATCGCTCACTACCATGGTCCTCACACAAGCAGTGGTCTTTGCTGGACACCTCAAGCTCCTGGAAGATGCCACATATGATATCCTCAACTTCGAATAGGCAGCCGGAAAAGGTATCTGCCACCAGGTTCTGCATGTAATCGTCGAGTTGCCGGCCGAGGAGCGAAATAGTCATCATCTGGTAGAGGAACTCAGCTCCGATGGCTTGATGATTGAGATTGCTTGCGGCAATCCATATAAATGGTATCGTATCGAAATGTGAATCCTCGTCAAGGCTGTCGCAAGGGAAGACTGCGTGTCGGACATCTCTGATTTGAGGGAGGAAAAGATAGCTCTCTACGAGACATGCTTGTATTAGCCATTCTGGCACACCGGTGAACCATGCTTGCTTGGCATAGTACTTTGTCCGAATTGTGACCTTGGCCAGGGAAACTTCGAAATGACTTTCAATCGTGGGGCCTGAATGTTCTGAGACTGGTGCTTGGAGGGCTGCTAGGACGTACGCTTGGTACAGAACACTCGAGCCCGAGGTGATTTTGCCAGACCATACGTGATCAGGCTTAGCCGAGGACCGGAAGTGCCTAGTCAAGTGATTACGGCCATTTTCGATGGCGTTTGTAAGTTGGAGTTTTATTTTGGGTGCAGAAGTCAGAGAGAAAAGCCTAGTAAGCGTGATAATTGCATAAGTTGTCGTCTCGCATCCACCACCGCCCCAGGAACCGTTCGACGCCTGAGCTTGCAGGGTTCTGGTCAAGGCCTGGAAGAGGCATATGATGACCTTGTCCTGGATAGCTGGGTCGTTCGAAACAGGCACACATCCTCGCGCCCACAGCTGAATGAGGCGTACAAAGACCTCAACCATGAGCATCACGGGATAATTTGGTGACACGTTCTAAGTGCCAATGTCAGTAGCCTATAAATGTTGGGGCAAAACAATACGTACCGATTCGTCTTCGATGCGACCATTAGTAGTCCACCAGTAATTACACAGGAACACGACGAGCTTCTCGATCTGTGGCATTTGCTCACTGTTCTCGGGGACTAGATCGAGCAAAGCCTTGAGTACAAGACAATTCGTCCGAAAACTGGGATTCCTGTCCTGGATATATGTCTTGAAGTACTCTCGAGTCTCGAAACGGTGGATCATTCCTTGTGGTGAGGCACTGGTGCCAAGAAGAGCTAGTGTAGAGATGGCTTTTGCCGTATTGTCTGCATCAGACACTACATACGGAGCGAATCCAGTGACACCGGCCTCCATTTGTAGACAGTCTTGCAGGAATCCGGCCGCAGTCTCTAGAGCTAGAGTTCCTAGCTCCTTGGAAGTGAACCCATTATCTAGCAATGTTGATATGACACCAGTGAGTTCGAAGACTGTTGTAGGGAACTTGGCAGGCACGCCACCGGGGAATTTTCCGTTGCCGACAGATACGATGTGCTGCAGATACGCTTCAGCCTCGTCGTCCCAGACAGAACAATTCATCAGATAAGCTGCTGTGGACGCTGGTGAAGCCATCATCGAGCCAGAAGTCTTGTGCTGGCTGACTCGATCAAAGTCAATTTCTCCCACACGTCCTTCCAAGGAACCAGTAGCTATCGTCCGCGTATTTCCGTAGAGAGCGGCGAGATTGTAATTTCCCCTCCTATTCTGCTTGGTTTGTAGAAATAGCTCTCGTCCCAGAAAGGCAAACCGCACGTATTCTTGTTCGAGCATCTGCAGGAGTTTGGTGATTAGAGGCTGGAAATCAGGGTGTGTGGCTGTCGAGCTGACGTCTAATTGGGAGAATTTGGTTTCCAGAAAGTAAATAGCTCGACTCTTCCGGTGTTCCAGATCTTCAGGTGCTTCTCGCATCTGGTAGGGGCGGGAAATATGCCGGCATATTGCTAAGAGCGCAGCTAAACAATTCAGCACAGAATCCACCTCTGATGGAAACCGGTGTCCATCCCATCCTCCATCATGCTGCTGGGACCGTAAGAGATGTTCGAAGCTGGAGGGAAATAGATAGTTCGTCTGACCGTCGACGGTCTTGGCGATCATAGCGACCCAGGCGGTGTCGTAGATAGAGCAGGTCATTGTTCCGACTCCATACCTCGGATCATGCTCTTCGATCAATTGGCGGACGAGCATACTTGCCTTTTGGGAGCGATCGCTGCCATCGCGGAGGTCCATTGTTGCCTCTAAGGATCATGTGAGCCGCAATGTTCATGTGAGGTCACATTCGAGGATGAAAGGGACTCTGAAAGCCTCAGGGGGAAGAGATGCAGATATACATGTCATCGGCCATCGACCGCCTTCTCCGAGACAAGGCCATTGTCTTTTTAGAGAAGCGTGTTCCGTGCGGCTTCTAGAGAGGCAGTCGGTCATGGCGGGCGAATAGAGTCTTGGAATCATTGGAGCCATTGCGAATAGCCGTGGACTAATCAAAGGTCAAAAGTCCCCTATCTGCCAGCTCTTTTGCTTGAATTGACAGGTGTAAAGTGTAGAGGGTTGTAAGTGGCTGTCGTTGTTTGGGGCTGATGGCGGCGAGCTTCCTCAAGGGGCAGCTGCAAGGTCAAGCTTTTGTCGATCCCCGATACCGCCGCTAATGCGGGCCGAGGCAGCAGGCCGTTTGCCCCTCGTCAAGAACACCCTAAAGATCATGTTTATCCAGGCGGGACCCCCTATAAGCGAGTACTTCAAGCGAGCCCCTCAAATAGCACTTTACAACCACTATCATTCAAGTCCCACCCTTCTTTAGCTATACTGACAAATAGTGGGTCTGGAATATACTCAATAGACCAATGAGTCGTCTGGACAGTGAAGAGCTACGCATAGACTGATCCATAGCGTAAGTAGTATTGTTGCAGGTGTAATACATTTGTGAAATTTGGAGTTGCTTTGGACGTCTATAGGGCCCGCCTCCCGAAACCCTCTCGGGGTACCATGAACTACTGTCTTGTTCTTGAGGAGCCCCGTTTCTACCTTCCACCTTTGTTTCGTCTGCTCCTTCCCAGTCGATGATCCCCCGAGAGATCGACACTACTGTATCATAGCCTGTATCTCACAAGAGAAGACTCCCTATTACCTTGGGTTTCCCATCTGTTGATCGACCAAAGTATCCTAGAGATTGGCCAATTCGCCTCCTAGCACTCCGAAAGACGCAACCACCCTATTTATGTTTAGCTGTGACGATGGTGTAAGCTAGATCTTCTCAAACACCTCAAAACATGAAGCGCGCTTATCCCATTCTAGATCCTCATCCGTCGTTGAGCATCGTAGCGCGCTAACAATCCCGGTGCATTCTTAGCGTCCCTCAATATCCACGCTACGATTGGCCAAGCATATACATGAGCCTTGGCACCGACATGTTCTGGCTTGCAACCATCAATAACCCCAGATCTCCAAATCTCGATCATCAGATCCACGACTGTACAGCTGAAAGGAATGCCTTACCTGATCACTAACGAAGATCAGCCCGAATGCGATACTCCGCTCAGATCAAGAATCCACGCGGCCTGGAAGAATAGTGGATTGTCCATCGACAGCATTGTCCATGATGAGAACACTGCCCCTGATGTTGTCGAAAGCATACTCAAAGGCCCACTGGAGCGATCTGATGACACTAAACATCCAGATGGAGATGTAAGCCAAGACCCTTCAATGGCACAGCGCTCTGTAGTGGTCGACCTGCCCCCCAAGGCACCAATTGAATGTCTATATAGTGCTAAATATATCGGAGACCTCCATTGGACTGAGCCAGATCTGATATTCACACACGGCGCAGGTGGCACGTTGCAATCTGAAGCTATGGCTAACTTTACTCATGGTTTTGTCTCCCTAGCTTCTCGTCCGAAGATATTCTGTTTCAAGGGCAACATGAATCTCAAGTCAAGGGTCAAGATGTTCGCCGCAGTCATCGAGTCCCGGGGTGAGCACAACGGTCATGGAGTGAAGATATCGGCGACTAGCCTAGGGGGAAGAAGCATGGGTGCAAGAGCTGCAGTGATGGCTGCTACCAAGGATACAACTCATCTGGTGCTGGTTAGCTACCCATTGCATACTGACAAGGAGGTCCGTGATGAGATACTGCTTGATCTGCCAGAATTCATCAAGGTCATCTTTGTCAGTGGGGATCATGATAGTATGTGCGATCTCGACAGACTTGAGGCTGTGCGCAGGAAGATGAAATGCAAGACCTGGAGAGTCGTTGTCCAGGATGCCGACCATGGAATGAATATGAAGCCTAAAGCTGGAACGCAGGATGTTGGCAGGAACACAGGTGAGGTTGTGGCCGATTGGCTGGGCAACTGCAACGAGGAATTGAGAGAGGGGAAGATTTCGTGGGACCCTGAGGCCGAGATTGCACAATGGAGCGGATGGTCCTTGGAAGCGTCAGCTCCGTCTACTGCGCATGACGAATACCAGGAGAGTGCCGAGAATGGAGACTCTGGCAATAGAACACCATCAGATCGCAAGACAAAGCCACGCGCAAAAAGAGGCCGTGATGTAAAAGAGCTTCGATCATCAGTTCAGTCCGACCAAAAACCCGATAATCTCAGAAGGGCTAGGCACACAAAGTCTGAAAAAAATCTTGGACCAAAAAGGTCCGCTGAGGTCAACCAGGATACACACAACCTCAACGCTCCGAGGACGAAGAAACGTCGCAAGACCTGAAAGTCGACTCTACCACTTTGATGTTTTCCCTCGCGATGATGAGGGATCAACTCATGATCCGAGGAATGTTGGAAAGGTAAGCTAGGCATCACGCGACACATCGTAACGAGTTGCCGTAGTGATGCATTCCTCCACGCTGAAAAATTGCGTATACTTAAGATCTGGGGTATTGCACATGACATTGTACTTTTGAATCCTTGATCACCAGCCACCTGATTTGTTTGAATAGCTTCATTACCCCTTGTATAATGCAATCGTCGGAAACTTTCTCTTCCCTGAAAATAAACCGTGAACATAATAGCAATCAGCGTTGACCGGAGCCTATTCAAGATACCTCCGTCAGTATGTTTCGATGGCGGCGCGAATCATTGGCAAAGCCACCGGATGGTCGGGGGCCCTTGAAAACGATCATCAATTGTCTATACTCCATGATACTAGCGTCGATACTTGGAGTTGCAAGTGCTACCTACTTTTACGTCATTGGTCCAAGAAACGTTGTGGCTCTTACCGGAATTACAGTGACTTTTGCTGCCGTAAGTCTGTGTATCAGCCCGTGAGTAGCAGAAGCTGAGTCCATCATCTGTAGTCCGCGCTGAACCTGACGTATCTGGTTCTCCATCATGTTCTCTCATGGCGGTATGCCAGGGACAGTGCGAGCTTCTATCGCCAACACAACAACACTCTTCACTCATCATGCATGATGTTATCGGGGATGGTACTCGTGGCTTGGTTAACGTCGTCCATCGTGGGGTTGGTAGGAGCTTCCAAGGCCCCGTTTTGCTCGAAGAACGCTCCTGCGACGCTCATGTGGAAGACTCTCGATGGCTGCAAGATACAGCGGGCTAGTGTTGCGGGATCTCTTCTCAACTTGTACGTATACCGAAACCTCTTATCGTTGGGTCAAGATTGACACTTATAAGATTGAACTCTTGTGTCTTGTGCTATGCTCTCAAATCTTCCGATCGACCTTTCGCTGCATCGTCCACAGGTATCAGCTCCAGGAATCACAAGGAAGAGGAGCTCGACTTCTCCAGCCAGTCCAGCTTCGCCACCACTTTTGTTGAAAAGAGTCTCGGCATTCGTTCGTTTTCTACGCCAGTGACGCCGACACCACAACCTCGGGGTCGGCGATCATGGCTTCCACGGTTGGACTTTGAGCCGCCTCCAGCATACCAGCATCCACCGTTTCAACATGGCTTCGACCAGATGGTTCTCGCGCTCTCGCAAACAACCCTTCTCCCGCGCTCCTTGCCGAGACAGACCACCAACCATTTCAGCCGACCTCCTTACAGCCGGAGCTATACCGCAGAGTCTCCCAGCAATATCAGCCGGCCTACCCTCGGTCGTAGGTCCTCGTCAGTGTACAGCCAATCCACAAGCGCGGAAACAGACATCTTGAACAGTCCTAGAACAGCTTCACAACCCGATCATCAAAGTACTCGAAGCGCCAGCTTCAGATCTGAAGTAGCAATACCAGTACCAGCCATACCACAACGCTACCTTTACAAAAGCCACACCCTGCGCAACGGCGGCCGACCTGTGCGTCCCGCCTCTAGACCTTCATTGCCTCCTGCGGACTTTTGGACATATGCGCAAGAGCAGCAAACATACGACGCTCTACCCCAATCTCATTCTCAGGCTCAGCAACGAGAAGGCCGCCTCGCCATCTGGCCAGGGGAGGATGTGAACCTTCAGCCTCGAATGCGGGTACAGTCCGTGGGTCCGAAAAGGTCTCAAACGTGCATCCACTCTCCCACAAGGTCGGCCACCAGACCGATTGCAGCCGGCAGTATCTCTCCTGGTACTGTACGCCTTACATCTCCAGACAAAGCCGTGCTGCGGAGGAACATGGATAAAGAAAATATTGAAGTACGAATCCCAGGGAGGAAGGGGACTGAGAGCTATGACAAATTGAGGAAGGGCGAGGATGAGGGTGGTATGAACTTTGAGAGACTGGACTGGGAATTGTCGCCAAGCAAGGTGCATGCGAGGAAAGATAGCAGGATGTTGGCCAAGATGAAGCAGCCACGGGATAGTCCGCCCAAGATTCCACTGAAGAGTGAAGCACGTGGGAAGAGGCCCTGAGAGCGGTGTGTTGGTTGGGAAAGAGTCGAGTTGTACTTTGTAACTTTGGTGAAGCCTCTCGTGTTGCTGCATTTGGTGAAGTCTCTTGTTACTGCACATTGGTGAAGCCTAGCTTGACATTTCTGCACTTCATCAGTAAGTACAACCCGTGAAGACGAAGAAACGAAGAAACGGAGGAGAGAATGTATGAATGAATATCAGTACCAAGCTAGCTCCGTGTGAACACGAAGAGAAGAAAAAAAGAAAGAGAGAATGTTGAATGGATATCATTACCAATCTAGTACCGAGCTAGGTTTTGGCTCCTTCACCAGTTGCTCGGTGTGGATATATATTCGTCTCCTAGTCCCTTCTCTTCTCTTCTTTTTCTTCTTCAGCCAAGGTACACTGGGGACGACCTAGCTACAGTCAATCGTATGCTGGAGTCTGTGGGCTTCCGCCCAAGACTGTCTTCGCGTATCAGCTCTTCTCCTCTTTTGTTTCTTCTCTCAGTGTGGATGGTGGATCGAAACCGATCCCCGACAGAGTTGAAGGGAATCTGCTATCTTTACCCAATATATATTAGCTTATGATTAGCTCGATACCTCACTAGTGGCTTAGTGTAGGTATATATATATTTATACATCAGCCTTTCCTTTTCTCTCTTTTTGAACTCCGAACTTAGCGGTCCCGTCAATGACCGTGATCAAGAGAAGGCGGCACAGAAAGTCAAGGAGCAGGTGCAGGCGGAGGTGCAGGAGCAGGTGCAGGCGATGGAGAAGAGGGAGAAGGAGGCGAGAGAGGAGAGAGAGGCGGCGAAGAAGAAGACGAAGGAGAAGGCGAAGAAGAAAGCTGCAGCAGAGAAGAAGAAGGCTGAACAGGAGAGGTCCGAGTTGATACACATCAACGCTAGCTTGCTCGCAGAGCAGCAGCGGATGGCGGTCTGCCTTGAAGCCGAGCGTCGAGACAATCGAAAAAATGAGCAGATCGAGCTCGTGGCTCCAGTAAAGACTGAGCCGCCTTGGGACTCGTTGCAGACTGAAGGAGAGGGAGGAGGAGTAGGAAGCTGCTACAGCACAGTTGTAGGCTTCGGGCGCCTAAGGGCCCAAGACAAGATCAGTTTTCTCGCCCCCACCAGCCACGCGGTGGCCTTTCCTCACCCCTTCTCAACCTATGCGAGGCAATGCTGGTGGCTCCCACCCTCCAGCTCGTCCTACATCAGGAAACCTGCCTTGGTCGCCGTACCAGTCGAGGCGGTCCCCCCAGATGGGCGGCTTGCTTGCGGAGGTGCGGGGGCTGCGACGGCAGACAGCCAGGCTTGAAGCCGAGCTTCGAGACAACCGAAAAGATGAGCAGATCGAGCCCGTGGCTCCAGTAAAGACTGAGCCACCTTGGGACTCGAGGGCTCGGAGGTGAGGAGGTCGAAGACGTGGGGAGGGGAGCAGGACGTCGCACAACACTTTACTAAGTACCTCGAATTCCGAACTTAGCAAACACCTCAAGTTTCTGATTGAGACCCTGAACTTGGTGCTCCTCAATGACAAAGTCTATCTACAACGTTTGAATAGTCTATTCTTATAGGTTTAGCCATACTGTAGCAATCACCAGCAACGAGACGCCGCTATAATATATATATATATTCATATATCAGCCTTTCCTTCTATCTTCTTTTTCTTCTTCCAGTGGAGATGGTGGGGTGATTCCCGTTGAAGGAGAGGGAGGAGGAGAAGGAGACTGCGAAAGCACAGTTGTAGGCTTCAACGCCTAAGGGTCCAAGACAAGAACAGGGTTCTCGCCCCCACCAGCCAAGCAGTGGCCTTTCCTCTGCGGCCAGGGTGGCTCCACCCCTTCTCAACATATGCGAGGCTATGCTGGCGGACAGTCTCACCCTCCAGCTCCTCCTACATCAGGGAACCTGCCTTAGTCGAGGTGGTCCGACGCCGCTACAATATATATATTCATATATCAGCCTTTCTTTTTCTCTTCTTTTGAATTCCGAACTGAGAAAACTCCTTCGAACTCTCATTAAAACCCTCAAGTCGGTGCTCCTTGATGACCTAGTCCAGCTACAACGTCTCAATGGTCTCATTTTGCAAGTTGAGCAATGTTGTAACAATTACCAGGAACGAGAACTCACTACACAAGCAATTGAACAAGCTCAGCACGCTGCTGAGGAGGATAGGAAGGCTGCAGCTATGGAGTTGAGTCAGGTGGCAGAGCAGAGACGATTTATCGAGGACGAAAAAAAGGAGGTGGAGTTAGAGCGAAATAGGCTGGCAGTGTGGAAGGTGGAAATAACCCGCCAGAAACAAGAGCTGGTAGAGCAGAGAGAGAACGTGAAGAGAGAGAAAGAGGACCTGGAGAGGGAGAGGAAGAGGAAGAGAGCGGCTGAGAGGAAGGATAGGGAGCTCATCAGAATGCAGGTTGAGCTTCGCGGTGATCTCGAAAGGCTTTCTGGTGTGGTTAAAGCTGGGAGCGAGCAGGCAATTGACGCTCTTGCGGAACTAGTCAGTCAAATTGGTGTGGCTAGAGTTCCAGCTGGCTCTCCAGAGAGACGGAGGAAGCTACCAAGATCAGGTGGGACGCCAGACGGTTCACCAAGCAGTCGAATTGCCGTCGCCAGTCATCTACAACATCTGAATGGTCTGTTATTGCAGGTTGAGCAATGCCGTCGCAATCACTAGCAAAGAGATGCTGCTACAATATATATATTCATATATCAGCCTTTCCTTTTCTCTTCTTATATACATTCATATATCAGCCTTTCCTTTTCTCTTCTTTTTTTCCTCCCAGTGGAGATTGTGGGGTAATGTCCGTTCCTCGGTCGAATTAACGTGGCCAGAGCTCAAGCAAGCTCGCCAGAGAGACGAAGGAAGACGCCAAGGTCAGCAGGAACGCCAGACAGGTCACCAAGCTCATCACTTAGATCCACGTTGTCCCCGACTCCGCGGCGAAGTCCTGCAGATCGCAATTCTTCAAGGCCACGTGCGGGGCTCTCGAGCCGAACAACGTTGATCCAGGGTGGTCTGCTTCCCTTACTACCACCGATTCAGCCAGGGTCTAGCAATTCATTGCCGGCTGATAGCCCTTCGACAACGGCCCCAGCTGGTCTGGAACCTACAGGACTCGCTGCAGCATCTGAAGAGATCAAGAACATCTGGAGACAGATCCAGTTCTCATCAAACTGGACCTCAGCGGACTCTGCTGCGTTTTTGGACTTCTTTACCAAGGCAAAGGCGAGGAATGGGGGTTACTGGCCTCAGCAAGCCATGGACAATCGCTCTACCAAGAGAACCCACCTTCGAAGACCCAGACGAGGAGCGGTATCCTTGTGTCGCTTGCACAAAGTCGCGAAGTGTGTACATCGATGTGTCTGATCTCGGTCCTTACGAGAAGTGCGGTTTGACATGGAAAAAGATGAGGAAGATATCTTGTAGTAAGTGCTGACCGATCTTGCTCGTTCACGTACCAGAACATGCGTGCAGAAAATAAACAATGCAGACCATACCTATGATTTCAGCTTCAGTCTATCCTGCCAACTCACAAACGAGCTTTCATGTGTAAAGGATGACGTTAGAAAGTGCCGGTGGGAAGCGATGCAAAGCTTAGGTTATTGTTCTTGGATATGGGTATTCCTATACATAGTACACTGGCTTTGTGATTTAGTCCGATTTCAACCCGCTTCAGCCCGCCTTCATGGAGCTGAGTCTGTGTACTTTGAAGATAGTACGGTATGGTACTAGACGAGTGCCGGAAGGCGGCAATAGTCATCCAATATCTCTATGCATCATATCTGGCTAGTAGGACACTAAATGTTTGTAGCAACTTAGTCCATTAGACCTCACTGCCCCTCGCCGTGGTAAAGTATTGTTCTCATGATGGAACCTGGCTAATCGTGGCAAGGAAAGTCTCTGATCAAGATCTTTGGATCTAATGTGTAGCAAGTAGAACCCATGTTTTTGGATCCGCCCTACCTAAATTCACCCCGCCATCAATCGCCGTCTCAAGACTTAGTTGTTGTACATTGAGAAACACTTGGACGGACGCCGAGACGTGGCGGCGGAAGTCTTTGATTGAGACATCAAGCCTAATGTGTAACACTGTAGCAAGTAAAGCGCTTTCTTCTGGATTCGCCCTACCCAATTTCACTCCGCCGTCTATCGGCGTCTCCAAATATGGGTTTTCTGTGTTGAAAAGCAATCAGACGCATGACGAGACGTGGCGAGGTAAGTTCACAAATAATGAAATCGGTAGTAGGTAGCTGTGTTTCTGAATTCGCTTTACCCAATATCACTTCGCTACTCCTCGCCGTCTCACAATGCAATTCTCATCCGTTGAGGAACACTTGGGCGTGTGGCGAGATATGGCGGGGCAACGTGTCCCCAAGTCCAATATGTAGCACTGTAGCGGGTAAAATCCGCGTTCCTGATTCGCTCCAATCAATATCACTTCGCTGCTCCTCGCCGTCTCGGAATATGATTCTTGTCTGTTGAAAAACACTTGGAGGAGTGGCGAGACATGGCGGGGCAAATCTTGAATGTAAATCTTAAGATATAATGCTTAGCGGGTAACATCCATCCTAAATTCGATCTACTCAAATTACTTCGCTGCTCCTCGCCGTCTCAAAATATGATCCTTGTCTATCGAGAAACACTTGGACGTATGGCGAGATATAGCGGGGCAAATCTTGAACATAGATCTTGAAACGTAGTATTTAGCGGGCAGAATATCAACAACCTCAATATCCTACCTCATCCTCCTTCGCCACTCCTCGCTGTCTCAGATTATGACTCTCATCCATTAAGAAACACTTGGACGTGTGGCGAGATATAGCGGGGCAAATCTTGAAAATTCGAAATGTATTACTTATCGGGCAAAACCTTGATTACCTTGAATTCCACCTTCGCCACCCTTCGCCGCCCTTCGCTTGTCTCGACATGTAATTGTTATCTGCCAGAAAGCACTTGGCTGCGTGGCGGGACGTGGCGAGGAAGAATCCAGATACATTTGATGTAGGCTACTTGGCGGGCAAAACCTTGATTACCTTGATTTCCTACCTTATCCTCCTTCGCCACTCCTCGCCGTCTTGGAACATGAACTTTGATGGGCAAGGATCTACTGCTTTGGAGGATGGCAAGCGAAGGTGATGCTGAAGGTTTGACGTGGAGTAAAGCTGCTTTCGCGGGTGAGACAGTAGATCTGAGTGCGGAGAGCTTTCGCCCTGCACCGCTTGACACCGCCACTTACCAGTAGATGTCTTCGACTAGGAATGAAACCCTGGCAGAGTCTGGTGGTGAACGAAGCCACATTGCATTTGACGTGTTCTCGACGCAGGGTTTGGTCCACCACACTCGACAAATTCGGCAGCCTCACGAGAACAATGCGATACATGACTCAGTGTCGCAGGTACTCCATCTGTGAACAGTATGTACGCAGTTTCAGTATGTTTTGACGAGAGAAAGGTCGTTATGTAAGATCCAGTGTCTGTTCAGCTGCTTGTGTCAGAGCCCGCGTCATACCAATTCCATCACTTTCAAATCTGGTCCAGAGGGGCTTCAAATTGAGAATGAATAAGCGGACACACAATGAAAAGTGGCGTGTCACTGATACAAGAGACGCCAGCCCCACGATCGCCAACATACGCTTCGACATCCTCTCCGTACTCCTGCATAAAGCAAAGAGCACGATGAGGGTGGCTAGCCCAAGGTCTTTAAACCTTTCGTTTAAGCTACATGTCCAGCATGCTAGCTATAGCCAATATCCACGAGTCTCAAGCTCTGCAGATCTTTCCGAAGAACATGACCAATGAGCGATACCTCTCAAGCGCGACCCTGCCTCTCCTCATTCCAACCCTACTACTCACGGCGCCCTCTTCGTCACCTTCCACCTCGTTCCAGTCCCCTCGTCATCATACTCCCCTGGCTCTTGGTCAGTAGTATAAGCGACGCCGACACAAAGGTCGTTTGGCCTGCTGCATTTACCACACGCCTTGGTTGGGTGTTGATTTGGCTCACTTCCCAGCTTCTTAAGACTCCTGACCAAACAACCGCCTTGTTTGGCCACCTTCTCTAATAGCGCGAGGGGGGTTTGGTGATTCGCTGTCTTCCTGGTTGAGCGAGTCTTCATTAGGTCCAAGAGGACTTCCAACTCTGGGTGCTGCAACTCGGGCGAGAAGTCGATTTGCCCCCAAATCTTTCGAACTTCTACAGGGGCCGCTGCAATGTCTATCCTCCTTGACGAAGGTACACTTGTCTGGGCACTGCCTCCAATCTGAGGGTCCAGACCAGCTGGAGCCGTTGTCGAAGAGCTACCAGCCTGCTGGGTTAGTGGTGGTAAGGGAAGGAGCTCACCCTGGGCCAATGTTGTTTGGCTTGAGACCCCCGCACCTGGCCTGGAAGGACTCCGATCCTCATGAGTTCGACGCGGACTTGGGGACAAGGTAAATCTAAGCGACGAGCTTGGTGAACCATCTGGCGTCCCGGCTGACCTTGGGATCTTCCTCCGTCTATCCTTCTCGGGAGACTTGCGGGCATTCTCCTTTGCTTGCTCGAACTGGTCAAGTAGCCCTTTGAGGGAAGTTCCAGCCTCTGCTATCGCCTCGTTGACCTCGGACACCTTCTCTAAAGCCGCCGCACACTTCTTCTCCACTTCGCTCTCCACACTGGACGCAGTTGCTTGCATACCGATGGTCGTCTTTTGCAAGGCGGAGGCGCTCTTCGAGGCGTTATTCGTATTGACGTGAATCTTGGCCACCGAGTCGGCAAGCTTGTTAACCGAGCTGTCTAGCGGGGCAATCTCGACCTCGTCCACTTTGCCCGACAGATCGGCCAATGCTATCTTGACCACGTCCACTTTGGACAACAGAACAGTCAAGTCGTCGTCGAATTCGTCCACTTTGCACAACACATTGGTCAAGTTCTTGTGGGTGTCGGTCACCGAGTCCTCAAAACCTTGGAGAGTCTCCGTCACCTTCCCCTCATGAACATTCAACTCGGCCTTGAGCTCAGACATGTTGGATCGTTGTGATTGCAAGCGGGCTTCCTGTGACCTCAGCTGCTCCCCAACCTCGTTGCAATCTTGCTTGCCAGCATCCAGTTTCTCGGAGACTTGTGACCTAATCTCCTTTGCCTTGGACATCACTACATCCGCCTGTTGAAGCATTTCTCTAGCTTGAGACTTCTCTACTTCCACTGAACGAAGTGTTTCTGTCAATGCCGCGTACTTCGCCGTCACCCAAGTCTTTGTAGCCTGTGCCGCAGTCAAGACATCGAGACACTGGTTCACTCTCGACTCCAGCGATGCTTTGTCTGCTCGATGTCTGGCCTCGTTCGACTCTAGCAATGCTTTGTCTTGAGTGATTTTGTTTTGGTCTGCAGTCAATCTGACGATGTCTGCTCGGTATCTGGCCTCCTTCAATTCTAGCAACTCTTTCTCATGCATGACTTGGGCCTGGTCCATCATCAACTGAGCGATGTTTGCTTTGTGCTCAGTCTCCTTTGGCTCCTACTGCCGGAGGATTTGCTCTGTAGTATCTTCATGCCGCTTCTTGGAGTGGAGTTCTATTTCCTCCATCGTTCGTTTTCGCCATGTGTCGGCGTCCTTCATCTTCAGCTCTGCATCTGCTCTTGCTGCATCTCTCTCTGCTCTTGCTGCATCTCTGTCCTCTGCCGCTTCGCGTTTGGCTTCCTCGATGGTACGGGTAGCTTCTCGTCGTTGCTGGTGAAGGGTCTCCTCGTCTTTCACATATCCATTTTCGATCTTCTCTAACAGCTTGCGGATGTGATGTTGCGTGGTATTCTCGTTCAAATGAATTGAACTCAGCCATGCCTTCAAATCACTGAGCATCTTCTTGAGGTCGGTGATCTCCGAGGAGGACTCCATGACTCTGAATGGAAAAGATGTATGAGATGGGTGTCTAGGGAGGTTTGTCTGTAGCTGAGAAAAGCGTGCGTGAGTGAGAGATTTTGGAAATGAGCAGGTCTCGTTCCCTCACTTGTTTGTGCGCGCTAGTAGCGCGTTTTATAGAGATCATAGGGCTAGACGACTATCGGACTACCTGCTATAGGTAGATGTATAAATACGCTAGCGAGATAGGCGAGGCCACAAACACATCTCCTCGCCTTGAACACCGCGTCAGCTCACATCACGCATTCTAAAGATACTCAGCAAGCACATTCAAGATGGCGCCATCACCGCAGAAGAGACTGTCGGAGAAGCAAGTATTGGACGGCGTGGCAAAGATGATGGAGAGCTTGGAGGACACCGAGAAAGATGCCAGAGAGAATCGAGAGAAGCAGGTATGTGTGCATTGTACATGGCGAGATCGGAACCGTGCTGATACTTGTTAGATAAGCCTTGCAAAGAAACATTTCGGAGACAGATTCTCAGACCAGGGGGAGGCCACCGCAAAATATGTGGAGGAACTCTCGGATCATTTTCGCAAGGAAATGGCGACCATCGAGTCTGAGTTGGCCAGAGGCGCCGACAAGCTCCGGAGCGACAGAAAGGGCCTTCAGACTGCTCACAACTTCGTCAAGCGCGCGGAGATGGAAATCGACAGGTTGGACGTCAAGAAGACGGATTACACCATCGGTCCAGACGACGAAGCCTTAATCCAGAAACTCAAGGCCCTGCTCGCTAAGAATCCTGGTTTTCTGCGAGCCCTGTTGGAGGGAGAGCCTGGTACCGACGACTACATCACAGAAGTCAAGGAACAGTACGATAAGATCAAAGTGCAGCTGGACAGCGCCAAAGAGATGATCTCCACGAGTCGAACCGAGATTACGGAACGCATTATGGTCAAACTGCAGACTGATGTTCTTCCAACGATCCAGCAGAAACTGGATGAGGGACAGAGGTTCGCACAAGAAGAGGCTGAAGCATTTTCGGAACTTCGCAATGCCTATAATCTCGAGAGAGCACGATTGGAGGAGGAGATCAAGAGCTTGAGAGAGAGTAAGGAGCAGACCGAAGCGGCCTTGGCAGATCTCCGAGAACGTTCTACGACGAAGCAACGGGCCGACCGTACGGAGATCGAGCAATTGCAAGCCGCCATCAAACGTCAACACAGAGAGATGGAGACGACGAAGCGGGAGAATGAAAGGGCTATGCGTGGGGAAAGAGATCTACATAATCTGGCTATGGAGAGAACTCGAAGGGAGCACGTCCAGGCTATGGACGCGGCTCGAGTTGAGAGTGACCAGCTTTTGTCAGATTCAAGAGAGGAACATACCAAATTGGTGGACAAGGCCCAGGAGGAACGGACTCAAGCGATCAACCAAGTTCGTTTGGAGCACGACCAGGCCATGAGCGAGGCTTATCGCGAGCACGTCCAGGCTATGGACGCAGCTCAAATTGAGAGTGACCGGCGGGTGAGACAGTCAAGAGAAGACCATGCCCAGGCTATGGACACAATACGTACGGAGCATGCCCAGGCTTTGAGCAAGGCTCAGGAGGAGTATGCCCAGGTTATGGCCAATACACGTGCGGAGCATGCCCAAACTCTGGAAAATGCGGAGACGAGGTCAGCCACAAAGTCCAAGATCATCGCCTCGAATCTGTCGGTCCTCCATCGCAGCGATGCGGACGCCGAAGAGCGAATCAACGAATTGTGTGAGATTTTCGAAGGGATGCAGAGCACAGCTACGCAGCAACTAAAACCGGACCTTTTCCCCGATAACAGACGCTTGGATTCCACGAACACCATCATGGAGGAAGGGCTTACCCTGGTCGCAGGCGATTCAGGAGCCCTTTTCCTTTTCGACAAGCACTCGGGGATCTACATGTTCCGAGCAGAGGATTTAGATTACGTGTCTGTTGCGTCCTATAAGTTGATGCTGGTCTTCCGTGGGGATATTTGTCTGCCAGAGAGGCTCCGGTCGATAATTCTCTGGGACGGAGTTATAGCAACGTGGGACTTCGTTCTGAGTTGGAGGTTGAAGTATCTGGAGGGGGTAGTCGATGAGTTCGAGGATTAATTTGCAGAGTAGAGTCATACAATCTCACGATTGAGACACATCTCGCAAGCATTCATTCATGGGGAGATAACAGGCCACACCGTCGCGGTCTCTAGCGTCAATGCGAAGAGGCGACTCTGGTGGGAACGAAAGGACCGGCTGCAAGGCTGGCGACCTGGTTTCAACTGCAAGGTGGGAACGAAAGGACCGGCTGCAAGGCTGGCGACCTGGTTTCAACTGCAAGGTGTAATACAATTGGGTTTCAAATCCCTGAGCTAGCCACTCTCATCACAGTTACCGCTTCACGTGGACCTGTGGAGAGGGAAGGCTCTGTGGGCAGACCACCACAGCTGAGCCTGTCAGGAGGGAAATCAGCCGGTTCGACACTAGTAGATTGGCACTAGTATCTATTCCTACATTATCTCTTCCCCCTTCTTCTATTCTTGGTCTTCTTCCAGTATAATTGGGTGGCGGCGGGCTGTCGGGAATTTGCTGGGGCAACACAAGACGTTCGCCCTTGATACCCCAAGTATTTGAGCCTGCGGTTTACCGTACTCAGGTCGTCGTGAAGCTCGCCCCGTTGTTTGCTATCTGCAAGCTCACTTTCTATGTGCAAGAGATCCACCTAGGACCCCTCAAGCACTGGGTTTTCTAGTAAGAGTTCCTCACGGCCCCTCCACGGAAATCTAGGGCAAATAGTAGATATATAGCTATCTATATACAGGCGTGGGCGGGTGGGTGAAGCTAACCGATCATATTGGCTATGTATAAAACCGATACAGGAGGAGAAGGAGCAATGAAGAGATATAGGCGGTGATCCCCCAACATCCTTATCTACCGAACCACATCTCCCGCTGAGCCGGCGCGCGACAGCGAGGTAGGGCTCTAGGGCTGAGGATGTCGCCAATCAATAGAAGACAGCAAGCAGAGCAAAAACAATGGCTTGAGCGCGGGCAAATCATAGACATCATACATGTCGTCACGACCGAAAGCTAACCCCGCCAAGCTGATTAGCTGAATAGATCAGCTTCCTTCATTCTTCTTGCGGTCATTCGCTGTCCAACCCCCTCACCCGAAATGTCATTGGCGCACTACGATTCAGTCACGGCTTGGTAGTCTCTACCTTGACTAGACTGTTGCGCAAGAACTTGGGGCGGTAGACAGATTCTCGTGTCAAATACAGGCAGGGACAGTCTAGTCTGAAATGCTACAGTCAAGGCATGATCTGGACCTCGTCCAAGCCTCGGCCATCAGTTTATTCTATTCTACTAAAGTGATTCGGCATAACCAGACACCATCTTATTAACGACTCCAGGTAAATACGCTCTCCTCCAAATCCAAACAGCATCCCACCTCTTCTGCTTCAGTTTTCGACTATTTAATTGAATAGTCCTCAGTTTCTCAGGTAAACCCATCAAGTCCTGGTTGAAGACAAGAGAAATCTCATTATCATTCAACAACACATGCTCCACATCCGTAGGCCTGAATATGTATGTTCCCCAAACCGAAGCAAACAGTATCAGAGCTCCGGAGACGTCTGCAACCAAAGCAAATCCTTCCTCGATATCTGTATTTATAGAGTCTAAACGTCTGTCCGCAGGGAAAAATCCTGGTGACAGAGACTGCAGTTGCTGCGAGGCTAGCATATCTGCTAGACCAGTACACTGCGTCGTTACTTCGAGGCCCTTACTCAACTCGTCGACTAGAGTCTTGCTGTCATTACTGGCATTGTGGAGTATGAAAATGTGCCGTGAATTCAATGTGGACATCGTTGTTGCTATCCGTTGGGCGTCTTCGAGCTTTCGGTCTGCTTCGGCCAATGCGCGAGTATGTTGCGCTTTCAGGTCGTCGATCTCCTTGCGATGGCTCTCCTCCATCTCCCTTATCTCCTGCTTGTAGTCCGCTTCCGTCCGCCCAGCATCTTCTTCATAGCTTTTCCGACCCCGCTCTTCCGACCTACACACAGCAAAGCGTCAGTGCTAAATATTACTAACGGAAGACGCGATTGTAAGACATGCTTGCAAGAAGGGTTGAGACGTACCCAGATGCCATTATGAAGTTCACTGAGTTTGCTCAACGTGTTCCAGCTCGCTAGGATGACTTATGATGCTGATAATTCGAGCACAGAAAAATTCGAATTGTAGGTTGCACAAGATTGTTTAGCGCGACAACACCTGAAAGAAGTGGCGAAAAGAAGGCTAGGGTGCTTAGCTTGCTATCAACTCTCCAGCTCAGGTACCGTCTCGGATATGTCACTGGATGTGGGTATACTAGCAACTGTCAGCAATCGTAGAAGTATGGGACGGAGTGGCGGTTATCTTGTATGTTACATTCGTCTTGTCGCATTTCCGTGTTTGGTGGTATTGTGCGCTTTTGTACTGCTTACTACCTAGAAGACGTGGATATCCTCTCCACAGTACCGTATATAGCGGTAGCTGCAATGAGGATTGAGCCAATTGCTTGAACTCAACCCAGGGAATTGAAACCCGTGATGCCGAAGAGTTTGCGGAACGTCTAGAGTGCATCCTCCGAAGAGGTAGAAGATAGCCAGTAAAGGTGTTCCTGCGACGGAATACATCCTCCGAAGAGGTAGGAATTATCGTTCAGTGAAGGCACTCTCATGACCTTCCGAAGAGTCACTCTTGTGATATGTTGCATCCATAGTATTAAGACCTTCGCTATCGTGATCCATCAGAGATGGACACTCAGCTACTCGATCTGATACTTCTCCATTCTGGCGGCAACTCTAGGCACTTGCTCCGTAGAGGCGATACCCTAAGACCGTATTCGCCAGAACGTTGAAGCCCCTTCTCACCGAAGACCTTCGCTATCGTGATCTATCAGAGATAGACACTCAGCTACTCAATCTGTCGGCGAATGACGTCCTCCCCACAGCACAACCCTTAACCTTCGCTATCGTGATCCTGGCAAACGGATCTCTTAGGTACTCAGTAGAGTGTTGTGCGACGTCCTGCTCCCCTTCCCACGTCCTGGACCTCCTCACCTCCCAGTCTTCGAATCCCAAGGCGTCTTAGTCTCCGTTGGAGACACAGGATCGATCTCCATCTCATCATCGTCTCGAACCCTGCGATGGATGACAGGGTATTGGCCGTACCCACTGGCGGGTGGGTAGGCATAGTTGATGTTGATGTTGTTGGTGAAACCGCCACCGAAGGCACCGGTGCTGCCGGGTGCCTCACGCCGACGAGTCTCCCTCGCCCTAACCACTCCCATACCGCGCTCCTCGCCCTCCTCCATCTCCACATCGGCACTCTCTATCTGCAGCGGTCGCCGAGCCGAAGGCAAGCTTGCAGGTGGGGTAGGTAGCGTGCCCCTCAAGAACTCTCGCGAGTTCCGAATGGTCTCCACCGCCCGACTAGCGGACTGAGGACCGGTCTGTAGCTCCCGGAGACGACGGCGAAGTCGCTCCATGGGGTTCGAGACCGAAGGGTCCCTCACCCAGTTCGTTGCCTCAGTGTGAGCCAACGACAACGCACGCAGCATTCCATCAGCCTGCAAAATCAGGCGCTCCCACTGCTCGACCGCCAACGACGCTCCTTGCATCATGGCTTGGGTCTGTTGCCGAAGCCACCCATCCCGCATCGCCGACCACGTATCTTGAAGGGCTTGAGTCTCCAGGTTGATCTCCCCTATCGTCCGATTGACTCCTCGCTCGGATTCAAGGCTGACCGCTATCCGCTGCTGCTCCGCGAGCAAGCTAGCGTTGATGCGTGTCAACTCAGACCTCTCCTGCTCAGCCTTCTTCTTTTCAGCTGCAGCTTTCTTCTTCGCCTTCTTCTCCATCGCCTGCGCCTGCTCCGTGACTCTCTGTGCCGCCTTCTCTTGGTCACGGTCCTTGACGGGACCGCTTTCGACTATGCGGCCGCCTACCGTAGTAGAGCCGCCCATCGGGGAGGACCACCTTGACTGGTGATTCCCTGATGTAGGACGAGCTGGAGGGTGGGACTGTCCACCAGCATTGCCTCGCATAGGTTGAGAAGGGGTGAAGCCACCCCGCCCGCGAGAAGAGGAAAGGCCACCGCGTGGCTGGTGGGGGCGAGAAGCCTGCTCTTGTCCTGGGCCCGTAGGCACCGAAGCCAATGACTGAGCTCTCGCAGCCTCCTCCTTCTCTTTCCTCTCCTCCTCCTCCTCCCTCTTCACCACCTTCTCCTCTTCCACCTCCTCCTCCTCCTCCCTCTTCACCACCTCCTCCGCCTTCTGCTCCGCCTTCACTCTCGCCTTCTTCGCCCTCCTCCTCTTGTTCGCCTTCCGCTTCTTCTCCTTCTTCACGGCAGCCCACTCTTCCTTGGTCCTCTGCTTCTTGCCTTTGGAGGTAGCCACTCCTCCAGCGGCTGCAGTGACCGTCTGAGCGGCTTGAGAGCCTATCCGAAAGTCAGCCTATCAATTCATTGCATTCAATGAATGAAGATCACAGATATGGAAGACTTTATACAGTAGGAGGCTCTTCAATGAGTTCAGAGCGACAGGCAGTATAAGAGCGACTAATGAAAGAGAAACAAGGTCTTGCTTGGATACAGAACCTTACTGAAGAGGTTGTGTTATGAAATCTAAAACGAAACGTTGAGAGCATCTCTTGTGTAGATCACATTGAAACGAACGGGTTTTTATAACAAGATGGAGTTTGATGACTCTGTAGACACTGGCATAGAAAGCAATGACTCACCCGTTAATGGCTGCTCTTCCGCAGGCTCGAACCTCTGCCCCCCCTCCTCCTCGCTACTCTCCACCGACGATATCTCATCGTCCTCCCCCTCTTCCTCGCTGACACCTCCCTCCACCGACGGGTGCTCCTCACGCAGACTCCACACGTTGAAAGGCGGGTCAGACCCTTGGGCCTGACCTTGCCCCCCAACGCCGAACCCCGACATGATGAGAACGAAAGAAATATGATAGCAAGTGTACTTGTAGCTACTTTAGCTGATGCTTTAGTTGACTGGTAGTACACTGTTGGCTGATTATCTCTGTCGCTGTGTGTAGAAGTGAGGTGAGGCGGATCAAAAACGAAAATTTCAAAGCGCGATCGTGTGATGCACTAACCCGCTTTCGTCACCCCAGTATTCACACGAGGACAGGACTCCAATTGATAAGATCACACGCCTGTGAATACCCGTTCGGCTACTTCATGGCTCTGGTCACACTTTTAGAGGTCACAGTGCATCCAAAAGAGTGACTTCAGATCTGAAGCAGCATACTACGTCAGCTGTGAAGCCTTACCAGATCCTTTTCATTCAGATAAAGAATGCAGCCAGACGAAGGAAGCAGAGGTTCGCTGGCGGATGAGTGTCAGCATGCTCTATATATATAGATCTGTTGCGCTGACCATTCTAGGCATATATCAGCCGCGTGCGACAGTCAATCCGTTTGGCCAACGTCGACGTCTTGCTCCTGCTCCTACTCCTCCTCCTACTCCTGCTCCTAATTCTGCTCCGGCTCCTGCTCCTGCTTCTTCTCCTACTCCTGCTCCTGCTCCTGCCCGTCCTCTTACCCTGGCTGTGGCACACACCAATCCATTTGGCCCGACGCCAGCTGCTGAAAGAAACGCCATGCGTCACGTCAGGGAGACCATCGGTGCGCTTCTTGGTCAGCCGCCAGTCATACATGGCTGGACACAAGATCCCTTGGTCGCTTTCATCAAGGGAGTAACGCATGGATACCTTGCAGGTTACCTCGCTGGCAGCCTCCATGGCTAAGAATCCTACAGTTTTGTCCTTGACCAGGACATGGTGCTGCCGACTTCGCCGTGGCGTGCGTTCGTTTTGGCTGTCTTTGGGGTTCGTTACGGGGTTAAACCGTGCGGTTGCCCGGCTGTTCGACGCTTGAAGAAGAGAATGGGTTGGGTGGAGGAAGAGAGGAAGATACATGGGGAAGAGGTGAGGAGAGGGGTAGTATATCGACAGCGAAGCGGACACTTTTCAACATTTCTCAACATTGACACATTCTTTCTTCCGGGTTCTATGGATGGACCCTGACTGTTCGAACAGTCGTATCGATCAAGTACAACTGTTCCAACATTCGCATGGATTCAGATTAATTCAGTTCCGTTGCAGAGTTGGTCGAGCAGGGCGACGCGATCAGCTCAAAATTTCTAGGGAAGGGAAGTAGTACAATCAGGCGGGAGGGCGTGCGTGGCAAAGGAAGGAGACAAGATGGCAGTCGTATAAAGGCATAAGGTCAACCGCCAGAGCTGTCCATTCAATTAATGGGCAAAGAAGTTCGACTTCGCAGTCACAAATCCACCGCCGTCATAAGGATCATTTACGAGGAAGATGCGCATTGGGGATAAGGTGACTGCTTTCAGGCAGTCGGTGTTATTGATGTATCAGAAATATTGATGAGCAAGATCTCAATCGGATCGGAATTTACCATTAGAGAATAGAATCCTTCTTTATCACAAGTCACAGCTTGCCTGTTTGTTGGAGTGGAACCGACGAAACTCCCAAAGACAAAGAAGTCCAAGCCAAAGGCAGCCGGAGTGTTGCAGTGCCCATTAGAACAACGGAGATCATTATTACCGGTGTAATAGAGCCTGGCGGCGAGGTGCTAGAAGGGGCGACTCTGAAAAGGTTTCTTTCGGGTCTAGAGGGCTTGCAGCCCTCTGGATTTCCTAATAATGTTAAAGAACACCCTTATTAGCATGTATAAATACTAGGCTTGGCGTATAAGCCAATTAATCAATCAACAGCTTGTCTGTCTTCTATAGAAGGAGGACTGTCTGGGAACTGAGTTGTGGTCGGATCAAACTTTTAGGTTGGGTAGCGTTTCGGGATCTTCTCGGACAACGCGCACCTAATTTTGGTACGTTTCGGCGGAGAAGACACCGTTCATTCAGAGTCTTCACGTATCATGTAGATTGCACTTGTAATATCCCAACAATCATGTTACATTTCTTATGGACACGGGTACGTTTGGTTTCTACTTATTGAAAGTAGCTTTCTATGATGGACACTGGCTCATACCCATTGATCGAGTCAATGTCAGCGCGCCCAAACCACGCTCAACGCACTAGCAACTGAGTACCAAAATATCTTCACGGACTAGCTCTTCTCCACTCCCTTCGTTCTTCCAGTGTAGATGATAGCAATGTTCATTCCAACTCTTGGACGTTTGGCTACGGGGGGTTCGCCGCGGGACTACAAGCCGGAAGTCTTGGCATCGAACCCGATCCCCAACAAACATGAAGGGAACCTGACTGCTGGCTAGACTCCCGGCCATAAGACCCGTTGTCGCTGTAGAACAAGGGTAGGAGAAGAGGAGCTGATACACGAACATATACCAGTGGTAAGCTATCTTTACCTAAAGTGTACTAGCTTAAGATTAGCTCCTCACTAGTGGCTGAGTACAGAGATATATATTCGTACGTCAGCCTTTCCTGTTCTCTTCTTCTTTTCTTCTTCGTTGGTTAAGGGATATGGGGGCTGCCGGGCCGGCAGCAGCTTGCAAGGCACAAGTTGCTGCCAGGCCGGCAGCAGTTTGCGAGGCACAAGGCCCTGGGCCTGCAGCAGCTTGCGAGGCACAAGTTGCTGCTGAGCCCATGAGTTGCTGCTGGGCCTACCAGCTCGCCCTCTTGTCTACTGTCTGCAAACTCAAGTCGGAGTCTACGCACAACTTGCACACAACACTAGACAATATCAGACTTCTGTCCTGTGTTGCAGCGGTGTGAGGTCAAACGAGTGTTTGAGTTGAGAACTATCTGTGAGGGACTCTGATCGAGCGACGAACAACAGAGATCAGCGGACATTAGCCCGACCAAAGGTGCTTTAGTAGGACAGTAGAATTAGATGATCATATGAAGGGAACACTAGTCAAGCGATGAAAAATAAGCTTCAACGGACTTCAACCAAGAAAAGATGCATTTGTAGGACAGCAGAGTTGGGTGATTATACAAAAGAAGCTCTCAAGCAACGAGCGACATGAATCAAAGGACTTTAACCTGGCAAAAGGTGCCGTAGGTTGGAAGAGAGCGCCGTGAGTAGTAGGGTGGGATGAGGTGTGAGGAGGTGGGGAGGGAAGGTGGCAGGACAGGGCGTTTCCTTCTTTCATCATATCCAAACATTCTACAGGAAGTTACGACTCTCGGTTGACTGAAGGTGCGATTACCATACTTGAACATTGTGTTGCTCAATTAATCAATCCTTCGGAGCAGATCTGCAGCGCTTGCAACTCTCTTACACGATGGCTATAGCGGTCATGGTAGACATATGCTCAAATTGAAAATTGAGAGATGCCAAATTAGCCCACCCTATCGTAATCACTGTTCCATGAAGAAACGTAGAAAGGATTTAGGATACTTACTAGTATTCATGCTCCATCTATCGCCGGATCGAGGATTCATCAGCTGTCAGGGTCCGCGAACCTCTGACTGTGGGTTCACGTCACATCTTCTTGAGTGCTTGAGATACTCACACAACATGTTCTTCTAGGTGGATGGATTCATAGCTGACGTGTCACCTTTACCGCAGAGGAAACGAAGAGAGGAAAGTGAAGCTGTCTAGTAAGAGTTCCTCACCAACTCCACGGAGGCCGGTGTCATCTTCACTAAGAAGAAAAGCAGAGACGAAAATGAAGCTGTCTAGTGAGAGTTCCTCACGAATTGTTCACGGAGGCCAATGTCATCTTTACTAAAGAAGAAAAGCAGAGAGGAAGGTGAAGCTGGGGGTATGAATACCTGTACCCATCTACTTCGTAGATAAATATTCGTCTACCAGTCTCTTCTCTTCTCTTTCTTTTCTTATTCAGCGAAGGTGTGTACCAATCTACTTCATAAATATATATTCGTCTTCAGTCTCTTCTCTTCTCTTTCTTTTTATCCAGCAAAGGTGTACTGAGGACGACTTGGACAGTTCGTATACTGGGGTCTGTGGGCTTCCGCCCAAGACAACAACCTGGCCACAGTCAGTCGTATACTGGGGTCTGTGGGCTTACGCCCAAGACGACGATCTGGCCACAGTCAGTCGTATACTGGGGTCTGTGGGCTTACGCCCAAGACGACGATCTGGCCACAGTCAGTCGTATGCTGGGGTCTGTGGGCTTCCGCCCAAGACGACGATCTGGCCACAGTCAGTCGTATGCTGGGGTCTGTGGGCTTCCGCCCAAGACGATCTGGCCAGGTACCCTTCAATTCACCCCAGTGTTCTGATTTGAAGGTAGTATGTGGCTCTTATGCATACAATCTCCACCGTCCTATGATATGTCCACGATCAATTGGGCTCTCTGCCGCTGGTGACAGCTAACATAAGGTACGATCGAGTGGCATCTGAAGATCACGCGTATGCTGGGGTCTGTGGGCTTACGCCCAAGACGACGATCTGGCCACAGTGACGCGTACGCTGGGGTCTGTGGGCTTCCGCCCAAGACGATCTGGCCAGGTGCCCTTTATTTCGCCCCAGTATTCTGGTTTGAAGGTAGTATGTGGCTCTTACGCATACAATCTCCACCGTCCTATGATATGTCCACGATCAAAGTGGTTCTATGCCGCTGGCGATTCATATTTCTGCAGGCTATCTTCTGTATCTTCTGCTTAGCACCTTTACTGGTCATCCAAGCTGCAAGCTGACCCCACCTACGCACGCCTGTGCATAATCATGTAGATACCTCTGCCCCTTGTATTGGATATCTTTGTCACATCAATCATCCACATAGGTATTTCTCCTACAGAGCATTTCACCGCCCATGACGAACCTGTAGGATGGAGAAGGCAGTATCTCAACGCATGGATGTTTCTTTGCATCCTTTGCAACAGGAGACACAGTAGCAGCGATGAATGCTCTCCGGACTTTGTTGATATATAACATAAAGAAAAATATCATATACTACATAAGCCAGGTCAACTGTTCACCTTGAAAACACATGAATGGGTCTTGTGATCCTCGGCCTTATCGCCAGATATTGCGATATCGCAGTCATCACGTCGTCGCGGTCACGCGACTTAGTGTATCTCAAATATTCGCTTAGCGCGCACACTTCATCCACAGCCGACTATTTTCTTCGATCAACCGAAGTGCAGACACAACAGATTCAATCATGGCTGAAGGAGAACCCGATTCCCAAGAGCAGAGTGGGGAGGAAGACCCTGTGGATCTCCTTCTCTCGCAGTCTACGAATCTCGACGTTGTGATAGCCCGAGCTCAGAGACAGAGTACCATACAAGTGCCCGATTCTCAGCCAACGGGAGCGCCTTTGGTGTTCGCACCTGAGCCTATCCGACCACCGGACATTTTGATCGAAGACTTCGAGTCTCATCATTCTCGACCTGATCCAGAGGATCCTTTCCGTTCTCAATGGCAGTGGAAGATGATGCACGCGTTCAGAGTCTATGGTCGTATTGGACTGGCCGAAGTGATCTTGGACGAGGCGAGGAAGCGGTATGTTATCCGTCAAGAGACTCTTCTGTCCATTAGAGACTAATACATTGACATCTGCAGATGGAATGACCAGCAAGCGAAGCCCAAACCATCTGAGAATAAATCGTGGTGGAGAATTATCGAAGATGCAGCGAATGGAAATCATTACACCTTTGCCCTGCTACTGCTGTTGCCTGACAAGATCATCTGCTCCCTCATTCGGAACACTCTTCCATATGACTTCTTCGAAGACAGAGACGTCAGATTCTTTGTGATGACCCGGATGCAGAAGAATCAAGATTGTGCAGGGGTGTACGTCAACATCTTTACGAAGACTCCACCACCAAGAGCGGGTCGATCATACATTCCGCCACCAGTCGGCGCCACGCCAGGAACATGGTTAAGCTCCGATCAAGTGAAAACATTGGGACGGCGGGTGTGGAAATATAGAAAGAATGCTGTTGTGGACGTGCAGGAGAATCTACAAGTCGACAACCAACACTCCAGACATACGAACCCGAATATATTTGAACGAAGATTCAAATTGAAAGATGAGAAATGGGACGAATGGATGTTCGCACTGGGTAGACAGTACATCACCGGCATCGATCCATCCAAAGTGGATGTTCCTTTTAGAAGCTGCCCAATGGAAGTCGGATGGAGCGCTAACATCGGAAAGCGACTCGAAGCCCATTCATCGAACAATGGCACGACAAGTCTGTTTGGCGTTTTCAACGCAATGTCCCGGCAAGGCCTTTCAGATGAAGGCTTCAACTTTCCCGGGCCATGGCAGTTAGTACTCTTCCCAGTATGGGAGAGGAATATAGAGCTGGCTAGAGTTGCCGAAATTCTTGGCTCCATGCTCTGTTCATCATACTCGTGGGAGGGTGGCTTCAATCATCACTTGGCAGGCGGATCATGCGAAAGCGCTAACGAGGAAAACGACCTCAAACCCGAGCAGAAACCTATGTGGGTGCTAAGTGCCAGGAAAGCCTTGGATCTATGGACGTCGTTGAGGCTGGACCAGCAAGAATTGTACAACGCGAAGAGGGGTTACGAGCCCATGTTGTGCTGTGAGAACATAGACCAATTGAGACAGGATAACGAAGATCTCAAACGCCTATATCATGAACAACGCTCCGAGATACAACAGGTGGATAGCGAACGCGCAGCTGCTCAAGCGCGGCAAGAAGAGCTTGACGACAAGATTCGGGAAAAGCGGAGACTCATCTTGGCAAACACTACCGAGCGCACAGAGCGCTCCAAGGAAGTGTGGGCCATCGTGGATGAGCTCGACGAGCATGATGCTATCAGGCAGCGTGGCTCTTCGGAAATGGAAGAACTCCATAGGAGACGTTACGTTGTGGGCGACATGCACCTCTCAAAGGAGACGAAAGCGCTCATTGCTCGGACTGGCCTTTTGCTCGACTATGGGGACGACAAGGAAGCAGAAGAGGAGTGGAGGGCGGACAGACTGATTGCGAGATTGGTGAGTCTGGGGTTGGAAGATGCAGACGAGTTGGAAGATGAGGTGATTGAGGCGGTGTTGGCTCAGTTGGCTGAAGAGGATTACTGGAGCCCAGGTACGATGCAGGACCATGCGCCTCGAGCGAGGTTCAATGTCTTGCCGGGGCTGATTCACAACCACGACGCAGGACCATGCGCCTTGAGCGAGGTCTAATGTCAAGTGGTCTGTGGCGATGATCCATCGGTGAAGAGGGGGAAAGGAGCGGAGTGATTGAGATCTTTACGTTGATGAGTTCTTCGGAACGACTCTTCAGACTCTTTCGCGTATATTGGCTATAGCAACATGCTGGACATGGAGCTTAGATGAAAGGTTCAAAGACCTTGGGCTAGCCACCCTCATCACTGTCGATGCTTTATGCAGGACTGTGGAGAGGGATTGAACAACGTCGAAGCCATTAAAAGCCAGGTTTGAAAGACGTATCTCATGCATGGCCGATCCAGGGGTATAACCGAGGTTTAGCCGGCCCACTTGCCTACCTTACCAGTCAAACTACTAGCTCTGCATTTACATCAAACACCGATATGATCAATATTTCGGCTATCGGCTCGCCAGAACATCCATTTGGATCAGGTCTCGAGCATGAAAACTTTCCTGCGAGCTGTACACATTCTGTCCGGATGATGTTTTACTTACGGCAGCTACTATCCCCAACATGTCTGTCCTAGTCTCGCACCATTCCAAGTACTGATTTCATTTGCTTTGTGTTATTCGTTGCTTGGTCTGAGGTTCTTTGTGTCGCTATCAACTCCGCTGCTTGTACGTACGATCAAAGATTCGTTTCTTTGCCCACTCGTTCTCACAGTCTGCACGCGTCTTGTCTGACTCGCTCTCTTTCTACCGCTCAAGCCCGAGACCTGATAGATCATTCTGAGGAAGAGCTCCGCCGCTCGCACGAGCATGTGTAGTGTCGTAGGTGAATACTCGGCCGTAAGGTCAATCCCGAGATTTGACTGAGTTCCCCATTGGGAGTTCCGTCTTATGGAAGACACTTGTATAGATTTAGGATGTCGTAAGGAGAGTATATTTGTTGCGGACCATTATGCGGAAGACCATTGAGCCTTTCAATTATTTACCAGCAACCACCGCTTCTGCTTGCATGTGAGCGAAGGCAGTTACAACACACTGAGAAGATAGCAAACCAAATTCACCTCACTAAGCCATAGAAAGTTCACGATGGACAGGCAAGAGCGACCCACTCAGGACAATGACCTTGTCTTTACAGCACACGGCTTCCTTACATCGTTCATACTGCATCTACTACTCTACTACAGCGGCAATGGCCGAATTTCCAGCAGCTATACTTTCCCCCCACAGGACGCCGCGGAGAATTAGCCTACATGAACTTTGCCGTAAAGATTCCTCGTACTCGCGTCATTGTCCGTCCATCTCGTCAACACCCGCATCCCTTTTCCCGAGCCCAAGCCGCGTCCAATCGGGACCACGCAAGAGCAAATTCAAAGAAGATTTAGACTCCGCATCGCAGCAGTAAGTGGCTATGAAGCTCATACATGACCCTGAGTGGCTTGCATTAAGAAAGTAGCCTTGATTAGAAGGATACTGACACAGTGCAATAGCCCAGATTTTGGCACCCATAAGAGCGAAACCAGCGGCCTTGACGAGAATGAAGTAAAAGAGCGTGGGATTATAAAGAGCAAGGGCGAAGAATTCAATGATAGCGCCGTCTCTGGGCTAGATGAAACAACTGATAATGCCGGATTTGGAGACTTGAAGTCTGGAACTCGCAAGAAAAAGGGAAAGAGGCCTGCCCGTGTGCCTAATACGAAAAAGGAAGAAGAAGCACTTGCTTGGCTCAACAGAGCATTGTCAATGATCAAACTAACATCTCCGGGCACCAAAATCGACGGAATTGACGGTATCCACACCCAGCTTTGGAATAACCGCCTGTCCAAAAAGTTCAAGCGCGGTCTAGTTTCGATGTACACCCAGCTGCAAACTGGTGCTCTGCCTCACACCACCTTTCTACCCCAGATCTTTGGACAGGTTGTCGGCTCATCCAGTCTCATAAATGCTCCGTTCCGAGCCAAACCAAGTCCCCCAAACGGCGTCTTGGAGGCTTCGACTTGTAACAAATTTCCATTTGAGAACATTATTGATGTTATGAGAGCCGCGGTAGAGGGACAGCCGCCCCTGTCAGCGCACGACTCTCCCTTCTTACTCCTCCCAATGAAGCAGACTAATGGCTCGTTCGCCCCTCCAAACAATCCACTCCATGCTAAAACCAGCCCGTCAAATGCTCCATCTCCTGCTCGAATTGATACTCCCAAAGTTTCAAAACTGGTGCAAAAGTCCGTTCAAACGCATAGGTGCTCACTTCCAACGCACAAACTCGCAGCCACGAATGCTTCCCTCGGATCAGCAATGCAGCAAGCAGAGAAGATGTTGTTCGAGGATGTTATTGAAAATTGGCGTAACAAACGGAGTTTTCGTCGAAAGCGCAACCCGCATGTGAAGCAGAATGGGAAGCTGTGGCTGAAACAGAGTTTTGCTTGGGCTGCTTTTCGAATAGGACGAAATATAGCGGGACAGAGTACTCACTACGATCTGCCGGCTAGGCATCCGTTTCACGATAATCAGCTATTGAAGGACTTGTGGGAAGAAACTCGGAATGCGTGGGTGGAAACACATGGTGGGGAAGATGAGGAGGTATTGGAGTGTGCGCAGCGGCATGCCCTGTGTGTAACAAGCAAGATTCTAGAGGATAAAAGGGCGACGAGGTCGGAGGGGAAGCGTGTGGACAATGTGGTAGTGAGATTGGGAGGATGCCGGCGTTGGGTTGATATGGCTTGGTTGGTTACCAAACCAAAAGAGGAGACTTCTTTGTCATTGTTAATTCGCAGTGCAAGACCTAAACAACGCATGTTATTGTGAGCACTTTTCACTTCACTTGACAACCAATCGCTTAAAAATTTGGTCCCTCCTATTATCCAACATTGGGCTTGCAAGGACGAATCATCCCCTTAGCGGTCCCAATTGGTAAGCCATTTGTAACATCTCTCTGTATCGAATTTTCTTTCCGCCCAAAACGACTCCAGGTCTGCGGAAGGCGCAATTTCATCTAACAACCCCACACTTCTCCACGCCGAGATCTTGCTATTGGCATACCTGCAGTAGCGACATGGACTCGACTTGCTACTTACCTGTAAGAAGTTAACTCGTGATTCTTACCGCGACCCGCATGAACGGTAAAAACTTTCACAGTGAGATTTTAGTGATTTTGGCAGAAACTGGCCTGTGGAGAAGATGACTGGTTGAGCACTTCAGCTGTACACACAGTGCTGTACCTCGAGTGTAGATGTAAGAATACGAAAGGACAAGCACTCGGGGAGATCCCCGCGAGTGGTTTCCAGCTTTACTGTTATTGGACTAGCTCAGCCTTATGCTAGGATGAGCATGACGAGTTGCACCTGCCAACGGGGGACTGCCACCAGACAAACTTTCCATCATCCCACTTCTTCCTGACCTTGAACCACCTCCGCAGTCTTATGCCAACTCTTACCACCGAGATCAAATTTTGCACCGCATATACAACTCCGCCCCTGTTCTTTCATGCTCTAAAGCGCCCTCATTCCACACAGCTTCCAAGTGCAACCATCCGTAAATAGGATGACACAAGTCTCACCCATGACGATGCAACCAACTAGTAGCATTTCACCCTCCCAGCGGCCGAAAGGTATCCCTTCCCAACATACTCGTATACTATTCCATCCTCTAATCAATCTGCAAGGCATACTAAAGAATTCCTTCCGTGGTTCACCCCGCACTCGCCCCTCCATTCCCCCCACCACCTCATCCACCGAACAAGCCGTCTCAATCTCCCCTCCGCTCGCCTCTCACCCCGAATCAGACAAAGACATCACCCTCCAGAACACACTACAGAATGCCGGCCATCGACGAGAGTCTTCCCAGAACCACCGCGCCTCAATGTCACGCCGCCAATCCAGTAACCCCAACTTCAACGAGAATGCCGAGGCAGGAGAAAATATGAGATTGAAATGGGATGAGGCGAATCTGTATCTGACGGAGCAGGAGAAGAGTTCGACGATGAAGATTGATGAGCCCAAGACGCCGTATGCGAAGCGCTATGATCCCGAAGAAGACGACGAGGAGATGCGGACGCTTGATGCGCAGGATTTACAGGTTGATGAGCTTGACAAGTTGAGGGAAGGGAGATCGGCTCAGCGGACAAAGGAGGCGGAGATTCCGGGGTTGGATATTGGGGAGCCGGAGGAGGACGTCAATTATGTGGGGAGGGATGAGGATGATAGGATTCAGAGGAATGATAGTGGGAGTGGTCTAGGGAGGAGTGCGAGTGTCAAGGGAGAGAAGACTGTGGTTGTGGATCCGGAGGCGCCAGACGGGAAGGGGCATGATGGGATTGTTAGGCATAAGGATTTTGAAGAAATGAGGAAGAAGCATTATGAGATGAAGGATGTCAAGGGGCTCCTTGGGTATGTCTCTCTCACCATGTGACTGGCATTGTTACTGATTTGTTCAATAGGCACTCAGCTGAGGAGCTCGAGGCTATGGATGAGGATGAGGATGGCCCGCCACCTATGCCGAAGCTCAATGATACAATGGTGAATGGTGCATAGAGAAAGGTCTTCTATAACGGCTGGTTATGTATGCCGCATCTGGGCCTTCAACATACTGCATGATGCCGCTTTAGCGTAGCCTATCTAAATTGTACCAGTAGCATTCCAAGACTTCCTTCTCACGTATTTGCATCATGGATTCTGAGTGTTGCTAATGTGTGATAGTGCCACGATCGAGGTTTGTCCGCGTATCGACGCTGTCGCATCACGAGTAGCTTGAGTCCGATCTGAGACGACAGCGCTTTTCTTTCCTGCTACTAACAGTACCTTCCTCCCGGTGAACACAGAAATAGCAATTTCTACCAGCACGAAGCGCGTATCCTTGTTGACATTTGCACATGCTGTTTTCTCTCTTATACATGTGATCTTCCAGCTGAAGAATACTTGACATGTCATAAAGTCATAACTTCATAACAAGTCCACCCATATACCCTTCGAACGTAATGCGTCGTCTATATATCCTGGAACTGGGATCGGGATTGATGGTGGGGAGAATCATGGGGGAGCACTCACGTTGCTGGGCTAGCTCTGGAGGAGTGATTTATAGGCCGTGGAGCGTTATTGGTCAGTCTCCGCTGGCTTGACGCTCGTTTCGAGCTGTGTGGATGCGACTCGAACTTCTCTGATCCTAGCCTTGAGACGTGGACTTGAACTTTCCTGGCCAGTCGTTTTTATTCACCGCGTCACATCGACGCCACTTGGGCCTCTGAGACTCTTCAGCCGGTGCTGGAAACTCCCCAAATGACTTGGGCTTGTTATAAGCAGACTGGCCTTTTCTTCGTGGAACTCGGGTGGATTCTGTGCGAGTGTGACTTGATCTTGATGGACTGTTTCTCCTGAAGTGTGCCTCTCTCGGCGCCTTCTGGCGTGAGATTTGAGTCGGTCATATTGGCTCTTTTGTCATCCTAGGGGTAGACTCTTCTGGAGTGGCTAGCCCCTTCAGGTCTCTTTTGAATAGAGAGGTCAAGGGCTGACCGTTGGCTCTCTCGATTAAAGGCCTTATTTGCCAAACCCGAAACGCATAGTACCAATCGTTACTACTACTAGTGAAGGCAGCCCCGTTGCGGGCATATCAGTCCCGCCTTACACCTGACCAGTGTCGCAGCGGCATGAGGTTAAGACATGAGCATTGGAGTTGAAAACTATCTACAAGGAAGTCTGATTAAGCGACTAACAATAGAATCAGCAGACTTTAGCCTGATGGAAGTTATGTTAGTAGGACAGTAGAGTTAGGTAAAATTATGAACGGAACTCCGATCAAGCAATAAATAACAGAGATCAACGGACTTTAGCCCGACACATAGTGCGTTGGTAGGAGAACAGAGTTGGGAGATTTATATAAAAGGAACTCTGATTCAGTAACAAACAACAGGAATCAACGGACTTTAGCCTGAAGAAAAGGTGCGTTAACAGGACTGCAGAGTTGAGAAACGGTACACAAGGAATATAAGTGAGCCGTAGGATAGGAATAGTACTTCTCAGCTCTCATGAGCTCACAGAAGGGCCCATCTAAAGGGCCAATAGCCGAAGCAATGGCCACATGTGTGCTTGATAGGCGCTGGAGGCAAAACTGATAAAAGAACATTAACGCGGACTCTTCCCTCGCACAATAACAAGTGATGGCCTGGGTAAAGCCGTCAAAAGGGGCTGTGAGTCGGAGCATAGGAAGTAGGCTTCAAACCCGTGCTGGTGTATTACTCCACATCGGATTCTTCATGGTGAGCTTGTAGTCGCTGACATGAATGATGCGGAGGTGTGTGGGGTGGTGTGAGCTGTATTCTCTACGGACATGACTCATCCTAGATGTAGGACAGAGATAGGGAGCGACTTGACGGCCTGCTTACATTCGATATCACCATCTACGCTATACAAGCAGCACGCCTGATTGTTCTCGTCCCTGCACAGCCAGCAACCACCGCCAGCGAGCGGCGAATCATCCAGGTTTATAGTTCATACGCGGGCGGATAGTCTATGCAAGCCCTCGTGCCAACGCAGAGCTGCATATTATCGTAACCCCCTCGGTTGTACTTCCCCACTACATCCTGCGCGTTTCTACGTTTAGCTTACACGGTACTCCCAACAATTGAAAGCCTCTGCTGTCAATCTGCAACCTACTGTCTTAGATTCTGCAAGATCCTTCTTTGGCGAATCGCGATTGCCGGAATAAGAAATTTCCATGGCCAAAGCTCCGCCTGCACACGCGGCACCCGCCTCTCCTGCAGGAAGCATGCACGTTGGTGTTGTAACTGCAGATCAAGCAGATCATGCTCAAGTGCATAGGTCGACTGCTGCTAGTTCTAATAGTGCTGCCCCCACGAGCAATAGCAACGTGCCAGAGATAACTCGCAGGGATGTCCATACCGCTTCTTCCATCAATGCTGCTCAGCGCCGCCTTTCTAAACCTGCCGCCAAAGAACCCAATCTTGCGCATCAAGCTGCGCTTCGGCGTGTAAAAAGCAAAGACGTCGCCCCCACTCCCTCAACCAAAACCCAACCTTCCGCGAATTCCAAACCAGTGCTCGTACGCAAACCATCTGCGAAGACGGATATGAGGAGGAAACAGAAGCCATCCACTGATACTACGTCACGATCCCCACGGCTGCCAGCACCTGAAAGCTTTTCGTTCCAAGACATACTGGCCTCAATTGGTCCGGATGCAGAAGAGTCTATCGAGGCTATTGCGGAGATATGCGGTCGAAGCAAGATGAGCTTGGCGGAGGAACATAGCAGTCATCGACCTCCTCATGGGGATCTACATAATTTCCAGAACAGTCCTGCGGACTCGGTATCTCCCATGAGGCTTGAGACAGTGGAGGAGACTAGATCTGAGGGACCTCATACTCGGTCAAAGTCGAGGGCTCTGGCATTAGCGAGCGCCTCTTCCGGCAATGATGCAGTGACTGGTGATGCTACTGCTGCAGCTTCGAATGTCAATATTTCTGGCCGCAACAGGACACCTAGTTTGTCAAATCCTGCACCGGCCTCGCTTCTGCCACAGATCCTGACCTGGCTCCGCCGTTCTAACCAGGCTCCAAGGTCCACTGGCCAAGATGATGGTGCGGTTACTAGTGTGAGAGCTCTGCATAATCTACTTAACGATGCGGCTAGCATTCAATCATGAGTCCATGTGCGAGGACTGTTTCTATGCATTCGCCCAGTACATGACCTTTCAACAGAGGCTATCTTCGGCGTCGCTTGCTTACAAGAAGACTGCATAAGCGGACGTCGGCTCTGGGGTTTCCACCAATTTGCACGTTTGGCCCGGTCTGCAAGAGCAAACCGCCACCAGTCCTGTTAGCTGAGAAAGCGTAGGGGCTGCTGCTCTTCAGATCTACTTCTCTTGGCGTTCTGCAGCCGAACAATTGCGCGAACAGAGTGGTCTTATTCTCCAATTCGATGCATAATGAGTGTAATCAAGCCCAAATCTTGTCAATGCTTCAGACTGGTGCGCTTGTCTTTCTTGCATGTTCGGTCAACGAAGAGCTGGATTTTCTGCGAAAGAATGGACTGGGCCCTTTCCATCATGCTCCTTTATTTTGAGAAGAGCAGACCATCCGCCATCTTGGCTGGATTTGCTGGGACTGACCGGTTACGACCTCGCACAGACAAAGAGCCAGAATCCCAAGACGGTTAGCGGCTCGGCAAGCAAATCTCTTAGCATGGATGTCAAATATTCACTTCTACAATATGGAAACACCAAACCCTCCCTTCCTCTCACGTGGCGCCTATCAATCAAACCTCGAAGCATTCCATACGGTTAGTCTAGCGGAATGGCGTTCTTCAACCATGGATCGCTGCCAGTGGCAAAACATCTACAATTGTTGGACCAATCAAACCACGATCGCAACGCCCCAATCTACAATTTTTTGCAAGACGTTCAACGGCTATACAGCAGAAAACCTCATTACGGTTAGCTCTAGCGGAAGTGGCGTCTCTACCACATTCACTTCAACACTGGAAACAAGTCAACGTTGCGACACCGCGTCCTCGTTAGCTCAGCCGGAGGTCAAAAAATTGCTTTTGACTCCTCCAGCAGCGGAAGCCGGCTCGGAGAAGGGAGACCCGCATGGATTGCGGGAGATATTTGACAAAGAAGGTTGAGATAGCTGGTTATGGTTGGCTGGACAGAAAGATTCCTCCGCCATCCAATGAAAGTCCGAGAACTTTATACGTTTGGTACATCGCTCAAAGAAATGCCATGCAACATGGTACTTGGTGTATTTCGACATCAGTCTATCAGAGATGAGAAATGCTTGCGGCGATCAGTGCAATTCTAGCAAATGAGCCTGCAGAGGCTTGAGGGATACATGGAATATGGATGGTCTTGGCGCTCAATGAAAGAGTGGGAGTTGGAGAGGCTCCACCAGGTAAAGAATGGACATAGTTGGATTATCTATCTACAGCTTCTTGCAATCATTCCATAAGCAACACTGCTGATATTCAAGCGTCCCGTTTCCAGTTCCACTAAGCTCCTTGCTTTTTGTCAATTTGGATTTTTTCGTTAGGAGACCGCCATCATAAGAACAAGGACCCCTCGCAATATCACGTGAATGAAGCCATTGTCTTCACACTCCTGAAACCCTCCATTATACTTGCCTCTCCTCATCAAGTCATTGAACATCATCCTTCCTTCAGATGGTACAAGGACCGTCCACCTCTCCTAATCTCGGTGCTCCACCCTTCCAGCCATCTTTCACGTAATGCTTAAAGACAAGCTCGTAGCCTTCCAGATCGTGTACAATGCGCTCGACACGTTTGTACCCTGGAATCTGATCCAGGCGGCTTCGTTTGCGTGCAACATGCTTGTCGATAGTCTCGGTCTTCTTAGCTGCAATAGATCCAGCGCCAGTATCATCGTGGTCGTCTTCAGTGTTGACCCCTTCAAACATGGTCACGGAGAAGCGCCCAGGTTTGAAAATGTTGACGACCTGTTCAATGACGTCCGCCGTCTGACGTCCTGTCTGCTTGTTCGGGACATTAGTCTCGAAAGATGCATAAGAGCAATGGGGCTCAGGGGTGACATGGACCGTGAAATAATGGGTCGCGTCTCTGCCGGTGGGAGCAGGAATGACACCATTGGCAGAGAAGCCGCAGGGCTCAAACATGTAAGCGTCGATACGAGCATCAGGGTACTTGGACACAGGGTAGACATCTGAGAGCCCGCAAGATTCAGAGACAATGGTACCAAGGGGGTGACCTTCAGTGTTCAATTCCTCAGGGTAGATCAAAGTCTCAGAGTCGGAGGACCCGGGATCGGCAGGGTCAGACGATGTGTTACTGAAGACATCGACTTCCTCATCAATGGTCTTGAGGCAGCGAGGATTGCCAGGCCTGCTCTCTTCGTTGGAATGTAGACCATCGATATCTCCCATATGTTGTTTGGCGTCAATGTGTGCCTTGTAATCTCCACGATAGTATCGATCCTCCGCGACCGCACTCGCGTTGTCGAGATAAAACTGCTTTGCCGTTTCCTCGTCCAAGTCAGTCATGAGTATCTCCAAAGTCTCATCCTGATCGTCATCGTAGTGATCATGAGTGTTGAGAGATCCCTGGGTACTTGGAAGCTCTAGCAATCTGGTCTCCGTCTCGCGCTTCTCCGATGTAGGCGTAGCAGGCGGCGTCAAGATTGTATTTGGCTCCGTAAGGTAAAGATACCAGTGCTCGCCGTTCATTTTTCCAATCATATATGCACTGCCGCGTAGGAAGAGCTGGTCAAGTGAATAGACCTCATCTCTCCAGCTGCGGTGTGGTCCACGTTGACGCTCGGGGAATTTGAAATTCTTCCGGCTATAGAAAACACGGTAAGGCTTCGCAGCAGCGCTCCTACCAGCCTCTACATTCGGAGTAGCGTAAGGAAACCCGGCGTTCAATGCAGCAATCTCAAGGATCTTTGGTAGACCGCGGAGAAGTGTAGTTGTGCCGCAGGTCTTCAGTATGAGCTTGTGTGGGAAGACAAACATGCTCGATTCGGAAAGGAGATATGCATCGACACGTTCAGACTCGACAATGGAGAGCACTTTGCAGTTGACCAGCTCAAGCATATCTTTCCATACATTGGCAGGTACGACCTTGAGCCCGGCTGGGGCGGTGGCCGCAGGCAGGGAATTGGAGGAGGCGCTGAACCATACTTCTAGCAGCTTCTCTGGTCCTGTTCTACATTAGAGATAGATTGGTTGTTCAGATATTGGTATGACGCACCTTCAAATGCATTGCTGGAGTCATGGTCGATAGCAACATCACTATTGATGGTCAAAAGGGGCGTCCCACTAAAAGAAGATGGAGATGCTGAATAGTTTTTGGGAATATCAATATTGACCATATCCGTGCGGTAGCCTGGTCGATGACCTTGACCTATGCAAACGCAAAATCTTTGTAATGATGTGGAACAGGGTCAATAGGCTGCACCGCCAATGTCAATGCACGGATGTGATGTGTATTGTAGACTGGTTCGAGAGGACCGTGAGGCACAATCTGCCACCCAGACGAACAGTGCGGCGTTCGACTGAGAAGAGAAGGCCCACGCTCGGTGGGATGATATGGAGGCTGGCTTAAGCCAGCAGCAGTCGGTGATTGGTATGTCTTGACTTTTGGCGTCGTTATGGAGGTCGAGCCGAGAGGGGAATGAAGAAGTCCTTGTACCAAGGAATTTTGGCTATGTGGTGGTCCTCGCCCCAATCAAGCAGACGAGGAGGATTTTTGTGGTATAGTAGGAGAAGATGTTGAAGGTCTTTAGGATCTTGTGGCGTATGTTATCTGGGCCTGTACGAAAAGCCGTGAGCCACTGGACAACGACAAAGGTTCAACTGTGTGCAGCAGGGAGAGCATAGAAGATCTGTGCGTGGGGGGGTTACTCACTTTGCAGGCTTAGACAGGAAGCGCAGCAGGTCCTTGTTGCTCATGGAGGACAGTTGTCAAGTTCGTTGGCAGAGGTTGATGAGCCTCAAGCAGACTCTGACCGCGTTGTGAATTTATTTGTATGCTACAAGAGCATTGGTGAAGGTGATTTGAATTTGGGAACAAAGTCTCGTGAGGGATCCGCGAGATGAGACAATTTTCGTGTGAGCTAATTTTTTGTTCTGGCGGCAGGCGCGGTCCCCGTGCGCAGCGGCTCCGGGCTATGAGTTTTTCCGGGCATGTCTCCTAGGGCTGGCTTCATGGAAGCTTTCTTTTCTGTTGCCATCAGTTGCACTCTCCACCAATGTTCCCGTAATGGACTTTCTTGAGAAGGTTGCTTATCGGTCGTGCTTCACTATACGTTAGACTATATTTATCCATTTTCGTGGAGAGCGCCATAATCTGTTCGTTTCCGGGTTAATAATGCAGAAGCACGTGTCATATTTCCTTTGTTGTTCAGCATCGTAAGCAGAGATGAGAACATACTGAAAGTTTGGGCAATCTGAATCTTATGTTTGGGATCTCATGTCTATGATTGCTCTTACTGCTTCCAAACGTTCGTTGGTTCTGTCTGATTTTGCGACCTCCAGGATGTGTCCTGAAAACTGAAGCAATTTCTGCCGTGAGGCATCTATCCGTCTCAGTGTTGCGAGTCTCAGCCGCCATCATCTCGAGTCCGATTTCATATTCGTGCTGCCAGTCCAAGTTCATGGGGCCACGAGCTCCACTTGGTCAAATTTGGTGGCGGAGACGACACAGTGCACACTCTACTGCAAATGCCCGAACTCTGAGATTACAGAGGAATGTCGGCTACAGTGGCATCTCCTCGAGCAAAGCATGGACAAACGGCTTTAGGGATGATGCAAGGTACAGCGCAGCAGGTCGCCTACTGCGTGCTGCAACTCTGACGGCTCGCGAACAAGCCCCTTTTGGATCTGATCCACGAACCCTTTCCATGGCGAGCGTAGCTGACTCGCCTTACTGACCGCTTTGAGCCTACCGATCTCGCTGTGCTTTTCCCTCTGCCGCTGTTCAACCATATCGTCATTTGGTGCGTGTTATGAGGCGCCTGCAGCGGTAGCTCCGCAATGCCAGCGCATACTTGGCCGGGCGCATGGACTTCTGCAAAAACCCGGTCGGTACTGATTTGATCACGGGACTCGCCACTTGAAGCATTTATAACAATGCTCTTCCACTCCATCTCGTCTTGACATGTCAGGCCCGGTCGAACATTCCCTGACTTTCGATGGGTGTGGTGGCGTTAGGAATCGAGCCACACTGTTGGGTCGAATCATCTGCCATTCGCTAGGAAGTCTTTGTGGAGGTCCTCGTGAAGATCAACCGCATGGTTCTATGCAGCTAAGCAGCTAGCGAATAAGAACGCCGATCCATCCCCCCTCTCGGCTGACAGGTGGTTGAGCCAAGTCGTTATGTTCGGCCGACACCAGATATTTTGCCAACTCTTTGAAGCCATGTGCGAGAATTTTTTTAAGGCAGCTTTAAAGAGTTTCATGCAGGCGTCGTTGATGCATTCTATTGTTGCCCTGAATCTCCCGATGTCTGCTGACCTTCCCCGCCGGCTTAAGGATCGCGTGCGGTATGAGTACAAAACATGGTACAGCTCACAGCTCTTGGTGCCAAATAGTAGACTGCTCCTGTCTATAAAGTAGTTGTGGACCTCGACCAATAGAATAGTCATGCGACTGTAAATTGTGCGATTTCTTGACGGAGGGGAACTGTACTTGGCTTAGAGAAGCTAGCTTGTAGTGGTTTTAGCTGGCCTCGAGCCCCTCGCCCAATCAGTTAACGGGGGCACTTATAGCTGCAGATGTGCTGCCACACCACCTGAGTCTGAGAGTCTGCACGATATCTGCATGACTTGTACACACATTGCGCCAGCATAAATCGCCCGCAATTACTCACTTTCAACCGCCATCAACGCTCATCGTACCTGTGCCATCTACTTTGCCATGCGCGGAGTCCGACCTTGAACTAAAGCATCCAATCGATAATCCGCGGCTTCTCCTACACATTAGCGACAACGTCAACTCCCTTTTGTCTCAGCCCACAAGGTCAATGTGGAGGACCCAATGTCGAAGAGGCGGCGACTGAGATTGGGCAACATCTCTGCTCACCTCGATACGGCTTCTCGATGACATGGTGGACAGCATGGAGCACAGCTACTCCATGCATGGGCACGCTCGTAGCTTGTCTTGTATGTGGCACCCTTTTCATCAAATGGCGCAGGCAGCAGTATAGGAAGCCGCGGCAAAGCATCAAAGGAGGCCCTCTGTTCTGTGTCTCTCGTCTTGCTACTGCAGCGCTGACCCTAGAAAGCCTTGGCATCCACCATTATGCCTGTCACCTCAGATGCCTCGCCCTTTACCTCCGTTACCGCCTCTCCCATGGAAGCTCATGATCCAGAAGACATCCCGATCGAGTTGAAAATACCATTGCCCGCTTCAAGCGCGTGCTCGGACGAGGAGGAGATTGCGAACAGCGAGGTCACTGAACATCAGCATGATCCCCCGGGCACAGCGAAAGTCGAAGAGGAGGACATACACTCAGAGGCTGCAAAGTCTAGGCTAGGCGAACCTCAGGAGGAAGCCAATGGCCCATCTGTGACTGGAACAAGCCCTGAAATTCCTCATGTCTCTCTAGAGGAGCTGGCCCACCTAGTGGATTTGGAGAATTACCAAAGGCTCCAGGCCGTGTTTATCCAGGCCAGAAGGGACCATCTAACTTTATCGTGCGGCCTTGACCGGAGACTTATCAGCACTCTGACCATCGCATACGGCAACATGATCGATCAATACAAGACTGATGATCAAGCTGGATTTGCGGGACTTTACGAAGCGTGTGAGCAGCTGAGGACATCCTGTAATATGACCGGCCCTTCCGTCGGAAATCTTGGGATGCGCTTTGAAGAGGATACCGTACCGATTGGGGACATGGAGACCCGGTCTTGTATTCAGATGCTGCCACCAGACAGCCAGGACACTGTACTTACCTTTTTAACCCAAATGAGGATTGATCCGCATTTCCTACCTGACAGGATATGCAATCTATCTCCATCCGAGCTGACTGTTCTGACTTCATCATACCATCCTGCCGGTATTGACTACTCCGTTCTACAGAACCATTCCCATGGAAAAACGCAAATCTACAGCAGGGATAGCCAGATGATGAAACTTTCTAGGAGAATGGACAATCTTCATCGGTTTCACAATGAGGACCCTTTCTTTGCACTGCTGTATGGTGTCTTTGACTCCTCTGCGAAACCAGGTTCCCTTGAGAATCATCGCAGGACTGATATTTGGTCGACAATTTGTGCTCAGAACTTTGTCAAAGCCTTTACCGAGACCAGACCTGGCAGTGACGAAATGGCCATAGCAACCCTAGATGCATTTGCCAACTTCCATGACTGGCCTCTGAAGCCAAAGGTGGAGACTTACCTCATGAGGATCCTGTCTGAAGGATTCTTCCTACTGGATGCGCCAAGCAAGCAGCCAGTGGAGTTCATAGAGCCCATAGAAATGCACAATGCCAAAGCTGCCATACTGGAGGCCGACTTCTTCGAGAATGCACTGACTGGTCTACTAGAACTACTCACCTCGGATGGAAGCCTACAAGCTGTGCCGGAAAGCGCCCTGGCCTTTTCCCATGCCGTCTTGCGAAAGATTGAGGACCCCAAACTTAGGCTCCGAGCGAAACGTTATATTGTCTGCAGCTGGTACTTTGCCACCTTCATCTCCAGCATCTTGGTGTATCCCGAAGTAAGCCCACGTCTTACCACTGTTTTAACTTCGTCTAACCACAGAGATCAGGTCCGCGGTATCATGATGACACACCACATTGGCGACTCTGCTAGGAAGCTAATCTTACAACCATTGGTCATTCGACTACAACAGCGAGTTTTTGATGTTGTTCTTCAATGGTAAGTATGCAAGCCCGTTTACGGACCTTTTATATTGACAATGTTGTCTAGGAATGGCCATGCTTTGGTGAAGCCGGAGATCCTGGACGGGATCATGGCCATCTTCGACTCCTTTGACCCACCTACAAGTAACAAGGATGCGCTTTTGCCACTTACCACAGAGCATGACGACGAGGTATCGACCAAGTTCCTGATGTTGAGCCCGCTGGATATAATTGGTTTGGTTCATGCTCTGTACCCAGAGCGCCTGGCTAATCCAGGCGCGCATGAGTCGGAACTTACAGCAGCAGTCTCTGATCGTCCGTCTACCGCCGGATCGTCAACTCTAATCAATACATCCAGCGATGCGGGTAGTGGTCTAGCTCCTTCCACGGCACCCAGCACTGCTGAAGCTTCAGTCATCAGCACGAAGGATGCCAATGAATTGTCTGCTACCAATCAATTGACCACAGAACAAAGCTCCCAAGAATTGTTGCAGAGCGATTCAAAGGCAGAACTGGCCAAGGCCAGTCCTATGATCCAAAAGGATTTCGCCACTGGACTTGCGGTGGCTTGCCGCCGAATCAGGAATGCCTTGACGCATGACAGAGCTTCAAGATCAGTCACTTCGCCGAGCTCATGGGCTTTAATATACTATTCTAGAGACGGATCTGCAATGGTCATGGCTCCTGGGCCAGAAGCGAGTGACCTCTACGGACCACGCGAAACTGGGAAAAACAAGCCTACTGGAGTGGACAACCATGATAGAGACTACAAGGTCTTGAAAATGGCGGTGACGAAGTTGCTGGCCGAAGATGACAGATCTGGACTGGAAGCCCTTCTTACACTTGCCAGCCCCGAGACTATGGAAACCGAGAACCATCATGATCCATTGAAAAGGCTCATTGAAGCCGCCATGAACAAAGCCCACTCACAACTAGACTTTGGTACTGCGCATTCGTGGTGGAAGACGCTTGGTATGTATCAGGACTTTCTAACTTCCAATCCACGCGCATCCTTCCATAGCGTACTTCAGGACGTCTCCGTGGATCTGACAACAAGCATTGGCGCTGCTGCCAAGGATGCCAAGGTCTGTGAGGTTCAATGCCAGTCATTGGACAGACTCCAAAAGTACCATCATAGCGTGTTGGCCGAAATGGAGCAACAGCGCAAAGCCTTAAGGGTCAAGATGTGGTACGTCTCAGATGTCAGGCATTCCGCTACCTATGAAGAGGCCTTGCATGTCACTCGTGCCTTACGGAGTATGGCAAGGTCCAAACGCACCAAGCAGCCAGGTAGCATATCCAATTGGGCGCGCCAACGACTCCGTGGTCCGAATCTACATGATAGGACCGAAGCACAGGTTCTCGAGGCTGTAGTGGCTCCCAAGGAACATGGTGGACCGTCCAAGCTAGCAGACGAACAGGTCGAACTCACATCTAGATGGCTCACTCGCAAAAGCGTGGAGAACTTTTGCAAGGGCGAGGAGAGAATTCATCGATTCTGCTATGAGGTGCAACGATCCGTTGGTAAGATCGCAGGCGCCAGTATGCTTGACAACCCCGTCCTATGGTCCAGCAATCTTTTCAGGCGCGAGAGGTCCTCCTTTGATACACAACGAGTTTCATCAAGCGGGCTTGGGCCGCCCTCTCTTCTCCCGTCAGGCCCGTTCGGCTTTGTTCCCTCACAATTTGCCGCTGTGGCCGCTCCTGGTGCTCCTCCGCGTGGCTTAGGTTTCGTTAGCTCCAAGACCAGATCGCCCCAGAACAGTATCGGCGGCTTTTGGAGTGCAGGCCAAGCGTCACGGCCATCCACAGGGCTGTCATCATACGGCAGTCAACCGCTTCTACCACCAACACCTACATCTCCTCCGAACACCTGGTCAAACAACCCATTCGGCCCGAGTTCCCCTCTTCATACTTTCACACCTCCAACGCCCTTTGGCGGACATAGCTCTCACCCCAGTAATGATGGAGAATCCTCACCAGCAAAGAAGGCTTTTGCGGAGCAGATCAAACAAAACCTCTGTAGCTTGCTGATCAGTGACCTCGGCTACCTACTCTGGAATCAAGGCAGCGAAACGGATATTTGGATCAACGAACACGCTGCGGACCACCTAGATGCTGGAAAGCTCGGTACTGTAGAAGACCCAAGGCCGCTGGGATCAGATTCAAGTCCAGCACCAGGAAAATCACACTCTGATGCCACATCTGGAGACGCTATGCATCGAGGTGGGACCAGCAATAGCTCAAGTTCTGCTATCTGGCAACCGCCAGAACCTAGCTCGAAAACAAGTCCACAATCTGCACAAAGAGAGGCTGGTAGCTCCTTTCCATTTGCAAAGGCCTATTCTACGCTTCTTCGGAGCATGTCCCTTACGCACGATCCCTGGACGAAGCTCCGGATGCTGTCGCAGCTTGAGGACCTAGTCCTTATGTTCTTGCAGGACTCGCGAAAGCCTATGACCGACCGTCTTCCACTTCGCAATCCTAATCCGAGCCTCCGCAGCAAGAGTGTTCCGCGAACCAAAGCGACTAGACTCGAAGAGGTGATGGCGAATTGCACGGAGCGCCGGGCAGGTACAATGAGGACAAAAGGTCTAAGAGGTGGTCATAGTCTATTAGATTTTGCGCAAGGGACTACCGTTACCGACGTTTCGGGAACAGACGACGTTGTCAACACCCTGCTATTTCTATTCCGCGACCACAATCTCCGACCAAAGACCCTCTTCCGGGATCTTCAGTACATTGCGGCCTTCATACCTTCCGAAACATTAGACCAAACACCACAGGGCAAAGCATTCTGGGACGCAGGTCTTGCAGCGCTGGCGCTGAAAGAAGACGTTTGCGAATCCATGATCAGTCGTGCAAATGAGATCACAGCCTATCACATCTCCACCAACAAGCCCTCCAATCCTTCTGCAGATGACATGCTCGCATCAACTACGCTCAAAGATGCAGCAAAGCTGTGGCTGATCGCTGCCAAGGAAGGCTCACCCATCGCTGCACGAGAACTTGGTCTCTTTTACCTCACGCATCCTGAGCTACTCCCACGCGTTACAATGCCGTTCTCGAGGGCCAAAGACGTGTTCAAGTCTGTCATGTCGAATGATTTTAGGCCTGGCGATAGGGAGAGAGGCGCACTCGAACCTCTGACATTCGCCGTGGTGTTCCACTGGATGGAGGTTGCTGCCAATGGTGGGGACAAGGATGCGAGGGACTTCTTAAAGGCGAATGGAGAGCTAAGCGGAGGGTGGTGAGGAGCAAAAAGGAGGAAGTTATTCACCCTCCCCCACACAGTCTATTTCGTTACATCATACTCTGGACATTTTCTTTTTACGCGTCATGGACGGTCCGTAGCCTTGTTTGTTGGGTACATATTCTTCGTTCCGTGGAATCTACGTCTTTGGGCAACGATCTCTAATTTCGTCCGAGATGCTGGGAAGCCAAGAGGTAGGGTTGTTCATAAAGGACTGGATGGGATACAATATGGGCGGCTATCTGAAAGATCTGCATTCATTTGAGCGTGTAATGTTCAAGATACCTCTTATGTTCGGCATTCGTCCCAACTAGTACAAGCAATGTCAATTCAGTAATTCTCACCAGGATTGCCTACAACGTTCTTTCGTTGGAGCTGTGATCTGATGCATTGTGTTGCGTAGACAGCAGCCTTTGACGGAATAACGTACGGAATGGAGCCGGAAGTAGCTCGACTTACATCAGGTTTCATCAACGACTTGGTGAGGACGAGCACACTCCGACAAGACAGTACCGAAAGACATGACTGGAAGTAGCTACTAGAAGGCTTGGAAGAGCCGTTGAACGGCAACATGTACGAGCATGGAACTCAACTTAGTTGGTTCTGTTCAAGCAAACACACTGTCAGATTGAGCTGGCGAAAGTCCAACAAGGGCTCAAGAGAAGCACGTAATCAAACATATTGCACCAAGAACGAAGCACGGGATGTGAGCCTACGGCAAGAATCAGAGTAAGTATGGGTAGCATACCGGAGTAGGCCGAGCATCAATGTTCCTAATATGAATCTAACAGCTCTTATCGACAGGACAGGCATATCGGACCTTCAACCTGAGGCAGAGAACCTCCATCAAGATCGCAAGATCCAGGTCCCGTGGATCCAAAGCGCCATGAGCTATCTGATGGCCTCGGTAGCTTCAAGCTTGATAGAACTCCAAATTTCACCACTTACAGCCTCAATTTCCCACCGAATCCGCCCCAATGCGCCGCCACAAGATATCTTCGCGTCATACACTTCCCTCCCTCTCTCCCTCCCCACCTCCCCATCTCCGCCCCACCCACCCTTCCTAACCCCCAATGATGCCCCTCCACCTCCCCCGCACCCCCCTAACCCGCACCATCACAATCCTCAGCATCTCCCTCCCCACCGCCCTCTTCTCAACAATGGCAGCCTCCAAATCCGCCCAACCCCCCTCCCCAACCCCCACCTCCACATTCCCAACCCACCCCTACACCCCCCGCCACACCACCTACCCCTACACCCCCGCCGACTTCCACCGCCAAGACTCCTCCCCCGACACAGATTTCTACGCCCAGCCCCGCTTCGTAACACACATCGACGACAACGCTATCCGCTTGCTAAAGGACTACTATGCCGCCAACTTACCGCGCAAGGGCCGCATCTTGGATCTGTGCTCCAGTTGGATAAGCCATTTCCCCCCCGAGCTAGAGGACTTGGCTGTTGCGGGGAAGGACAATGGAGGAGGAGAAGAGGGAGTGGAGGTCGTGGGACTGGGTATGAATAAGAAAGAGCTGGATGCGAATCCCGTACTCAAGGGACGCGTATTACAAGATCTAAATATCGATCCTGTGATTCCGGCTTCTCTGGAACCAATCGATGCAACGGCGTGCGTCGTCTCAATCGACTACCTTACACGTCCTCTCGAGGTTCTTGCGTCCTTGCTTGAGCGTACGCGGGCGGGGGGTTCGGTTCATTTGGTTGTTTCGAATCGGTGTTTTCCTACGAAGGCGGTGGGGAGGTGGTTGAGGGTTGGTGAGGAGGAGAGGTTGGGGATGGTGGGGGATTTTTTGTGGTTTAGTGGGTGGAGGGGGATTGAGGTTGTGGAGGTTTGTGATGGGAGGGGGGGGGCGGGGGGGTTGTGGGGGGTTGTGGGGGGTGGGGTGGATCCGTTGTGGGTTGTTAGGGCGGTTAAGGGGGGAGAGGGGGAGGTTGGGGTTGGGGAGAGGGAGCGGTAGAAGGGGCAGGGGGGTTGGAGGGCTGTGTGGCGAGTTGCTTTGTTCGGTTTTAGGATTGTAGGGTGTGACATTATGGCTGCTGCTGTAGAGTCGGTTTCCTACATACTCTTGCCTATCAGGGCTCTCCACCGTTCCGGGCTCTCGTGGTTGGGAATCGCTGCTTTCCCTGTGCAGTCTTCTCTAACGGTGGGTCTCTATCGGCTTTCTTTGAGCTAATATTGAGTTTCAATCCTGTAAGATGTATTGCTGTCCCCAATCTCATAATCGCGAACCTGTAATAATAGCCTTGCGTCTATCTAGCCAACACTTGATTCATCACTGCTCCGACCTTCTACGGTGTCATGTCTTCTCTAGCTCCAACCCCTGCTGTTCGCGCTAGTATCACTTGCTTCGTCTTCATACGGAGTATATATCTATCCACCCCTTAAGAGAGGACGTAGCGGCTTGTTAGCGCATATGTGTTGTACACGCGGGGAGATTGCTATTCCCAACTCCGGAACGTCATCGTCTTGTACAATTCTGCTTCATCATTGTCAGGTCTACCCTTCTCTCCTTATTCCATTAAATTCCAGCCTGAGTGGTACCGTCTCCGGCGGACCATATTCGACTTGCAACGCCGCAAACCCAGATTCCCCTTCACGCGGAATTATTTGATAGATGATACCCCTCTTCAGATCTTCTCCCTCTAATGTAAAAAGATCGAGAACAGATTTCGTACCGAAATACAGGAACCCTGGATCGTACAGGAGATGCAGTGTCACCTTGTCGATGGTATTCTCGCTACTCGAGCAGTAGTCGAAGACCGGGCGCCAACTGCTTTCTTGCAGACTGAGCTTGCGAAGCTCGAGAGTTTGAAGATTGGGGGAGTTGCGCAGGAAAGTCATAAGATCACCTTGGTGCAACTGTAGCCCCCTTAGTGTGCATCTGTTCAGGCTGGAGAATTTCAAGTTGTCGGACACTTCGGTGAATATCCTTTCACCATCGTCCCACTGATGCCTTAATTTATAGACATGTACATCCAAATCCCTCAAATCTGGACACAGAGAGAGGAAAGCTGACAGGCCCTTGTAGTCACTCTCCGTAGGTGCCGGGTACTGATACGGATTATCGTAATTCACTTTGATGGATACGCATAGCGCGAGCGCTTTGAGACCACCGAATGCTTCTTTCAGGCCTTGATCACGTAATTTGTTGACTAGATCATCGATGAGGAATGTTGGTACACTGCAGCCCCATTGCCCACCGTATATGTTGAGGCGTTGAACTTGCATTTGACTTTCTGCAATCGTCGTCATGACTGCACTGAAGACGGAGGAAGCTTTCTTCCACATTTGCGGCCACTCGGTGCATTTGTATGCTGGAAGGCGCATTGCCGCCATCTTGTAAACAGCTGCTTCGAGTGACAGGGTTCGTAGTCTACCTAGCTGGGAAAAAGCTATGGTGAGCATTGTGAGGGCCAACGAAGCCTTTTCGTCCTCCACTGGATTGGTGTCAGAAGCCTCGTTTGAGGTATTAGAGCAGTTGAGTTGGCGTTCGAGAGCTTTCACGCTGGGCTGTTCTGCTGCACTTTGTGAAAAGAGGTTATACTCCCACTTTGCCTGTGCCATTTGCTCAGGGGTCAAGTCGGCAACGTGTGGTCCACGTCGGGGCAAAGCCCGCTGATAAAACTGGGACGGTGCATGATATTTATCCTTGTCCATGAGATCTTTGAGATAGGCGGGGTCGTAAGTTGCAGCTACAATAGTGAGGTCTTGTATCGCTGATCCGAATTCTTCATGGCTGATAGCATTAATCAACCTTTGTAGGCTGTTTGTAGATAGATCTGTCTCGCGACGGCAGAATTGTTGCCGGAATCGATGATGTGTCCGGTGTTGGAGTGTCTTGCACGTGAGTCGTAACCAACCTATCTCTGCATATCCTAGGTTCTCTGAGATAATCTCGAACAATTCGTGCGGCAATTGAAGGAGACTGCAGGCGACGTTTGGCAGCGTTGACATGCTTGGTCTCCTGATTCGGAAATTGTAGCAAATTTTTCAACGGCAAGCAGAAGGTCAAGTAACTTGAGTCGTGGAGGGGCGTGTTGTAGTTGATACTTAATTGTATTAGGTTCGATTCCTAATGGCGCTGGTACAATGGTGTAGTGGTTATGTATTTTTCTGGCGTGGAGTGATGTTGTAAAGAGTGGGGAGGGCAGTGCTGCCTGGCGCAAACAACGCCCGGTAGCTCCAGCCTAACGCGATTGGAACACCTGCACCCGCGTTTCTGCCATGAGTGCGCTTCTCGTCAATTTTGTTAATATCGTAATCGAAAGCTGCCACTGCGAGTCAGTCAACAGCCCCTGGGCGGGGTCTAGGAGCGTCCTAGTAACCTAAAGCAATCAAGGCTCCCGCTATGATGGACCTCGATGAGTACCCAATAGGGACACTCCTTTATCCGATACATACACGCCAAATGTTAGTAAAAGTACACCTTTGAAGCTCTCGGACAGCGTCCACCTCTTCATCCAATACATCCTCTAAGCCCATGTATACAAAGCACCTTACAGCCAGTCACAGACAGTCACGGGACTAGTAACCATTCCATGAATACTTATACAAATGGTAGCGGCACAGAAAAGCAATATCCGATTGCTCGAGTTTCGTTGTCGGCCTGATAACGCTTGTTATAAAGATTCTACGTTCCTGTGAGGGTGCTAGGCTTCTTCGATGGAGAAAGTATCCCTTCCTCTTGTGATCCTGGTTTGTTGCCACTGTTGTATAGTGGGCTACGTTTCAGCCCTTTACTCTTCTGCAGTGTTGAGGTTGGGGTCATTGGGTAGGAGTGATACACTATGTCACGGTAGAGTGGTGGAGAGGTTTGGTGTAGGATGTTGCAAGACCTGGAACGTGCCAAGCTGATTCGGTGCTTGAGAGTAGAAGATAGTTCGTGTCTCTATGTAGTAGGAGATTGGTTATCATAAAGGCCGTCCCTGGATACGCCTGAAAATAGTCCCAAAACAATATCCAACCAGAAAATCAGAATCGCAAATGCCTTGACTCCTGATAGATTCCAGCCCTTTGACCAGATCAAGCGTTCCATACTTCATTGGTGCACTAAGGTCTATATCCATGTCCGTGCTGATCAGCCGACCAAGCATCACGATAGCGCCAGTGGTGTGTCACGGCGTGCACACATGATATTCACGGACTTTGACGCTAGATGATGTTGATCTCTTCCACGGTCCGTTCTCCACTGGCCAGCATCTCCATCGCTTCGCCGTCCATTAATCCGTGGACATAAGCCTCACATATGAACCAGAATTTGTCGCCTTTTGGACGTAAGACGTATAAGACTGAGCCGCCGAAGAGACAATATATCAAGTCTCCAACTTCAACCTGATGGCTAACCAGAGCCATATAGCCTTTCTTGCTCGTTGTGAGGCAGCGGTCACAAGTCCATTTACTTGTGTAATCCGCGTCAATACCAGGTACATCGAGAGTCTTATTGAAGCCGCTGATCTTGAAACCGCGTTGAGCTTCCACTGGAGGGTTCGAGTTGGGTCTATGTTCAGAGACATCTGCAACTATGGTGCTCCGGAATGCGTCGAATTTGGTCCCGCCCGAAATATAAGATGCATTTCCATCGGCAGGCAGCCAGGAGTCAACAATATCAATAGACTCTCCAATTGTTCCCCCATAGTCTGGATCTGATCTCATCACAATTCGGTCGATTTGGAAACCTTGTAGAGCCAATGTCATATCTCTTATTCGTACGTGATCTGCTCGGTGTGCTACACTTGAAGCGTCCCCTTTCCCCACTCTGCATGCATCATAGACCCGGCTCTTGAAGCCGGTCTTCGATGTGGTATACTTGATACACGGCTTACAGTTAAGAAATCGATCCCAACGAGGGATCCACGAAGCGTATCCTGGTTCGACCGTAAAGCAATAGTGATCATCTCCGCAATGGGCAAGAATCTCAAGAGGGTCAGTGTGGGCGTTCAGATAGTACACTGCGAGGTCTCTATATACATTCGCCACGGATGCCCTGTAATTTGGACGCAGTTCGCCTTCAGATGTATCGTTCGCGATGTTCAATGCAGCATATAGGATGTCTCGAGGATCAGTGGCCAAGAGCCCGCGGAAATGGCTTAGGATCTCCAATAAGGGTCTACCATGCTGACGTGTTCGCAAAACCCGAATCTCATACATTCTCAAAGCAATAGCATATTCGTGGATCCTGAGGCCCTGCGGCCAAAGCTTCTGGTAGTCTAACGTTTCCTGAGCTATGCTGCAATTGGCTGCATCAACCAGCGCGCAATACGTATAGCCATAGAACAAGAGTGTATTCCTGCGGCTACCTGCAGTTGCCTCTTGCATAACCCAAACCCTTGACCACCATGGTCTGCTAAAGACCTTGCCAATGTCTGTCCATAAGGTGGGTTCTAGAAAATGTGCTGGGAACCGAATTTCCGCTCTCCAATCGAGACTATTCTGAGACTTCAACTTTCGCTTCTCTTTCCGAACGAATTCAGCGACATCTTTCATCTTGCCGACAATCGCCTGGTCTTCATCTGGCGCTGGCCCAAGCTCTGCATGAACCTGAGTCGCATGCTCATAGATTTCTCTCATTCGTGAAATCTGTTCGCTTTTCTCATTGTTGTCATCTTGATTGATACAAATGGCGTCAATCCAAAAGTGATGCGGATGGTGGTAAGGCCACTTCCGCCTTAAGAAGAACATCAAGTTCTCTGTTATTCCAAATTTCTGCCCATTGAGGTTTATAGTGTGGACCTTTTTGGGATCTCCCCATACGTAAGACAATGCATAGAAGTGATCTCCGCGGCGGTCCTTACTCATACCAGACAATTCGAACTGCTTCATCTCAAGATGGATCATTTTACTACCATCGCTGCTCCTCGTACCGGGAAGTTTCACTAAGCGAATAGAAGTAGGCGTCTTAAGTGGCTCGTAACGGAACTGCGTATCTTCGAAGTTTGATTCTCTAGATACGAGTGACTCAATCAGACTCGGGAGCTCTTCAGCTCGTGGACATTGATCCAGATTGGTCTCATGATGAGGTGGGGTCTCCGCCGGTGACGCCAGCCTCGCAGGCGAATGATATTGGGATGAGTTCTCTTTGGACTTTGTCCGCAGAAATCGTGCTATGAGGTTATCCTTGTACCGAAAAAGTCTCTGTCTCTTCGATTTTACCGACGAAGATGTGGAAGTCTCGGCTCGATGACTTGGCTGATCCATTGCTATACGATACGTAGATCCCGGACAGAACTGGATAGGTGCAGCTCTCGGCACGCAGACTGTCTCCTGTGCGTTCTGCTGGAATCTGAGGAGTCCAGCCTAAGCTCTGACTAGCCACGCTATGCCCGTTATCCTTTAGAGGTAATGGTGGATAGAGGCTGGTTGAGAATTGGACTCTGGCACAATGATTTCGGCTTTGACCTGCAGCTCTACAAACGCATGCAGAAACAAGTGTGATACTCAGGCGTTATACCTGTACGCTATGGAACTTGTTCATCAACTGATGGTGTAGGATTGCGAAGACAAAGGACATCAGCAAGGGAATGCGCTTGGAACAAGAGAACAGCCTGATCGAGATGCCAAGCTTGAGCGTTCGCTGTCATCAGATCTAAACCAGACGATCCCTGCTAGTTTTAGTTCTAGTAATTCTATCTATGGCTGTGCCGCTCCGTTAACGCCTTTTGATCCCTTGCCCCTCCTCCCCCGGAACCTTCCAAAACATATCTTCTCAGGCACAAACGTCAATTCCGATGGCCGAGTCAACCTCTACCCACCAGCCCAGCAGCGCCCCCGAGCATGAGCCTCCACCCGCTCAATCGGCTGCGCCCACCCAAGAACCACCCGCAGCCCAAGAGCCTGTCCAAGACGAACGTCAAATCGCCGTCGACACCGACTCGTCCTACAGCGAAGACGACCTCTCAACCTACACCGCCTCCCTCACCTCCTCCGTCCTCAATTTCCCCACTGAAAACGGCCGCCGCTACCATGCTTTCCGCCCTGGCACCTACGTCTTCCCCAATGATGAGCCAGAACAAGATCGTATGGACCTACAACATGAAATGTACTTGCGCGCTTGTGATGGGAAGCTCCACCTCGCTCCTCTTTCCGACACCAAGGGCAAGAGATTCTTGGATCTAGGGACCGGAACGGGCATCTGGTGTGTAGAGATGGGAGACTGTTATCCAGACGCGGAGATCATTGGGAACGATTTCAGTCCCGTACAGCCGACTATGGTGCCAAAGAACGTAAAGTTCGAGGTCGACGATGTGGAGAGTCAGTGGGCGCATCAACAAAAGTTCGACTACATCCATTCGAGGTTCATGGCGGGTTCGATTGCCGATTGGCCGAAGCTTGTGGAGCGGTGCTATGAGAATCTCAACCCTGGCGGTATCATTGAGCTTCAGGATGGTGATTTCGTGACTTATTCCGAAGATGGCACGACAAAGGGAACGTGGTTGGATAAATGGAACGTTGACTTTGCCAATGCGGCTAAACAGGGCGGCCGCACTGTGCAGCCGGGTCCGCAGTTGGAGGAGTGGGTCCGTGCTGCTGGCTTTGAGGATGTGCATCATGAGAAGGTTAGATTGCCGCTAGGGATGTGGCCGAAGGATAAGAAGTTGAAGGAGGTTGGGGCATTCAATCTTGTGCAGCTTAAGGAGGGGTTGGAGGGGTTCTCGCTTGCGCTGTTTACGCGGGTGCTGGGATGGAGTCCGGATGAGGTGCAGATCTTGTTGACTAAGGTCAGGAAGGATCTAAGTGATAGTCATATACATGCGCAGAATGATATGCATATTGTCTGGGGGAGGAAACCATTGAACGCTTAGAGAGGCTATGTTGTTAACGATTGAGTGTGTCACGGCCGGTCAGCGTTCTCAGATTATATATCTTATATCCCGCAATCCAACATCGAGCGACCTACATGCCTCACTCTATGCTACAGCAGCTCTCGAATAACCTCACAATCACATCCGAATATCAGAACCATCTACTAACCCGACCATTCCACCATTCTACCTACCATCTTTGTAACATCAACAAATAAGCATACTCTTAGAGAGCATAAGCAGCTAACATGAGGCAGTGACTAAAGGCACCAGAGCTTCTAGTCCAAACAGCTTTTGCAGAGTGTTTCGACGGCACAAGATCCTGAGTGCTGGAGCAGACATTCATGCGAGGTCGAAGCTCGGATAGAGCCACCGGACCTCGTAGGCGAGAGAAGGGAACATGATGGTGTAAGGTTGCTTGAGAAGGCGCGGTCTACGTATGGTAGGGTCTCTGGAGCTCTTCTACGTATCCTCGGTGGCGTACATGGTCTCAGGTTTAACGACTTTGTTCGCGCCAATTCCATGTCTATCATGATCTATCGAAACTCAGCATCCACCTCCTCGAAATGATCAAAGAAGCCCTTAAACAGCTGCACCCCCAGCCCGGGATCCAAAATCCCAATCGTCGCTCGAATGCTATGCATGCTCAACTGCGGCAACCCGGCATCAATGGCTCTCATACCCATTGCACTAGATAACATTGGTCCCACGGTTCCGCCAGACCTCGAATCGTTCCGGATCTGGAAGACCTGCAGCTTCGCATCACACTTGTCTGCTACTCGCTGCAAGAAGGCGGTACTGATGCTGTCGGTTGTGGTGTGCCCGTTTGGATCCGCTTGGATGGCTATTCCGACGTTTAGGCGTGGGGAGTGGTTCTCGAGATATGCGTGCATGAAGTTGGGGTTTACGGCGTGCGAGACATCTGCGCTGATGAGGAAGCTGTTCGCGTACATTTGGGCCATCGTGTTCGCGCCACAGCTCTTTTCGGAAAAGGCCTCGCAGATGCGTTCGAGGGTGGAGGGGAGGAGGTTAGAGTGAGCTCCTTGGCGGAGTAGAGAGCCTATTTCTTCGTCATCGAAGCAGCCGACGAGCTTGATGGAGCTGGGGGAGGAGTCGGAGGAGTCGGTGGAGGCGATGAGGGCTTCGATGGCGGCGAAGGAGCAAAGTTTGTCGTCGACACGGCCGGCGAAGATGAATTCCTTTTCTATGCCGCCGAGCTGGGCGGGTTGGGTGTCGAAGAGCTCAAGCTCCCAGTTTACGATTGTGCTGTCTGCTTGATATCAGTCTCTGCGTCGTTTGAAGTGACTTGTGCAGCGCTCACAGTCTTGTATGTTCATCTCGCCTGCTATTGCTTTCACTAGGCGCTGTGGTTGCGTCGCAGCGAATGATCCTGCTCCTCCCAAAACACTCGAATTGAAACCTTTATCTGACCTCTCCCCATCTGACTCCGCATTATCCAGTCCAATGATCGGCACCATCTCCGTCTCCTTATTCGGATTCGACAGATTAGCGGCCGCGCCAAAATGTGGCGCCAACGTCGGTATCCTCGCAATAGGCCAACCCAACTTCACCAACTTCGTCTCCATCTTCCCACTCTTACTATCATTCACCAGTACTCTGCCTCCAATACCCAGATCCCTGTCCCACCACGTATTGTTCAGCGCCCCTGCGTAAGGCGCGACTCCAAGCTGCACATAACCCGCCTTCGTCGATAACGTAGGAATTGGCTTTAAACGTGTAGTAAGAGCATCAATGTGGGCAGCAATGACGCTTGCGCCATTTCCAGACTTGTACTTCTTGCCCACAGCAAATGCAATTACACTGCTTCCGTTGCGCTCGAAGAAATATTTCCCACCTCTTTGTAGTTGCTTGGTCCATGAGTCGCGCTCTGAGAGCTTTATGAAACCTTGGGACTCCAGTCTCTTGCCCACGGCTGATACGGCGTGAAACACGGTCGGGTTCTCGGTGATGAAGGTTATGAAGGGTTCGGCGTAGGACTTGACGTCAATTTCGTCTGCTGGTTCGTCACGGCTACTAGAGCTTTGTTGTAGGCACCCCTGACATTCCTCCTGGGCCTCATCGAAGGGCACGAAGCCCATGCCGCAGGTAACGCAGTCGTTCTCCCAGTCATCGGGACGTGGTGGATAACAATTGTAATCGAAGATTCTGCAACGCGAGCACTTATGGAGAGGACCTGGACCTCTCTTTCCATCACAGCCTGTTCGATCGTCGTGGCACTGTCTGCACTCATGTACTCGATATCTGGCTGTCTGCTTCTTACGTGCTAGCATATTCGCAGGTGGATCTTGACTGGTTAGGCTTCGATTGGGTGTATCTATGTATTCTCCTCGAGTCATTGTGTATCGTTTGCCTGAGGCGAGGGATTGAAGAAGTGAGGAAGTGCTGCAATGTATCTAAATGTGCAATTGGTCACTGGACAGCAGTCAATCGTCATCTGATAATGTCTCTTGATCGGAAAGGTTAGTCTCATCTTATGAGTAGGACGCCAAGGAATATTAGCATTTGGGCATGATATCTTGTGCAATATGACCTAGGTGGCTACTACTGTTCTACTTAAAGTTCTATGACAGCGAAACCTGGAAAACATGAGGTAAACATATGGAAGGATTAGAGTTTGTGAGGGTGAGAGGTGGAGTTGAGCCTCAAAGCTGTCAGAAATGTGGCATCCGTAGAGGAAGTTGTGCCTCACCTAGAACGCCAAGATATATCAGCCAATTCTCAAATGCTCCTTGCAAAGGAAAGCAGAATGCAGACCCCTCAACAGCCTTTGTTTGCCATAGCCCAACGATGGTCAGCATTCCTAACGCATTACCCTCGAGAAGCCAAAAATCACGTGACGACTAGGCCAGATACTCTGCTGGATTCGCAAGATGTCTTATCTTACCCTGCCCTGAGAGACATCCGAAGCTCTTCAGGAGACACAGATCTTCTTCGGTCTCATCCAGGACGTACTAGACGGTCTCTGTATTTCAGACGACTTCATCGTAATCAGCAACAGCCAGAGCAATAGAGGCGAGACCTACTACAGTCAAAACTCATCGAAATCGTTTGCCAATTTGGATCCACGTTCCGAATCCTTCCCAAACTAATGGGCAGTCCTTTGAATTGAGCATGTCAGTGGCAACACTCGACTAATGGGACTGGCAGGCTTTTAAGGTCGAGAATTCTAGCTTGGATGTAAAACCAACATGGCTGTCTTTACCACTCGTGACCCAAACTTGGAGCATTTGTGTAAGTCAGAACTTCGTAAAGGCCATTTCAGAAATCTACTGCATTTCCTGCGCCTGTACAACGTCTGACATACCCTGTCACTGGCGTGCATTAGCGCCAAGCTGACCCGTTTTGGAGCTGTATCTCGTCATCATTCTATTCCACATTCATTGTTTGAGCAAGCTGGAATTGCTTGTCATGAATTTGCGATAAGTGCATGCTTCACGACATGCTATGGGCGACAAACTAAACCTTGATGAGGTTTCAATTCTTTTTAGATAGCTATCGTCCGGCGTTGGTTGCCTAAATATTTACATTGCCGGAAGGAGGGGGAGAGGCATACGACCACCCCCAAATTTGACACTCTAGCTATACGTGCCAAACCCAGAACGATGACGAAAAGTCGGGTTGATCTGAATCGGGATCCTGTATCTAGTGATGAAAGAGCGTCAGATCTCGTTCCCGAAATTGTGACAATTGCATGGATTCGGCGATTAATGGTCTTTGCTGCTGTTGCCATACTAAGTAGCTGGTTAACCTCCAGCTTCTCTGGTGCTTGGATGAGTTGCCAGCCCTGGCTAGGATACTTGGAAGCCTCGGAGCAGAGCCAGAGTGATGGCAAGCCCGACTTGGAAGCTGGATTGACCGAGCCATGGAATAGGGTAAGACATTCGGCTCTCCCTAGCAGAACGGAGATCTGATAACATCTTTCAAGATCCAACCGAGAAGAGAACTCGAATACCATGATTGCTTCAATGGATTCCAATGTGCAAGACTCGACGTCCCTATGGATTGGAACAGCACTGATCCTGATGGCCCTCGGGTCAACCTCGCAATCGCCAAATTACCAGCGAGAGTACCTGTCACGGATGCTCGATATGGCGGACTACTGTACCTTCAGACTGGTGGACCTGGCTCATCAGGAGTCAGCTTTGTCCTCAATCACGGCAAGACTGTCCAAATGATTGTGGATTCCAACCTTGACATATCAGATATTGAACACAACAAATCCGATTCACCCAAATATTACGACGTACTCGGTATGGATCCTCGTGGTGTCAACAATACTACGCCGCGTATCTCATGCTTTCCGACTATGGCATCTAGAAAGATCTGGGCGTTGCAATCAGACGCGCAAGGTATAATCAACAGTTCTGACAGTGCATTTGCAAACATGTGGGCCAGATACAAAGCTTTGGGTGAGGGATGTTCTGAAAGGTTAAAGCATAGCAATCTGCCTGAGTCCGAGATCGCTTTCCACATGAACACCGCTCCCTTTGTAAGGGACATTGTTGAAGTGATTGAGCAGCATGGGAGGTGGCGCGAAGAACAAGCGTTGTCTTCAGTGGTACGACCTACAGATGATTGGACGGAGGAATCCAAGCAAGAAGCTTTCGCCATCAAGAACAGAAGCAAATGGCGGGAGGGTGAAGAGCGAATTTTGTTCTGGGGTCTTTCCTATGGTACTATTGTCGGAACCACTCTTGCGGCCATGCAACCTCATCGCGTTGAGCGTGCAATCCTTGACGGAGTCGTTGATGCTCCAGATTACTATCGCGGTGAGTGGCTTAAGAACCTTCAAGATACTGATAAAATACTCGACAGCTTTTGTGATTACTGTGACGCAGCTGGACCCGAGAAGTGTGCTCTGTACACTTTTGGTGGCAAGGACAAGATCAAGGAGAGATTCAAGCACATTGTTGAGGCACTCAGAAAAAACCCGATCGGTGTGCCGGCTCGTGGAGCGCTCGCACCAGACCTTATCACATACTCTGACTTGAGGTCAAGAATAGCAGGTGCAGTCTACACGCCCCTTCAGTACTGGTCCAGCCTCGCCCAGCTCCTAGTCGATCTTGAGTACCGCAATGGCAGCTCCTTCGCCATGCTGAAACAGCAGGAACAGCAAGTCTTAACACCTCCGCCGGAATGTCATGACGCTTTGCCTTATACTCCCTCCTGTGCCAATCCTCCTGGTATCTCACTCGAGGAGACTTCGATAGCTATTCGTTGCACAGACGGCAATTCTACATACGGCATGAGCCGCGACGAATCTGTAGAGTACGCTGCAAAGCTCCGCAATCAGAGTTCGTTGATCGGTGAATGGTGGGCTTCCGTTCGCTTGAGCTGCGTTGCATGGGACATCAAGCCTACATGGCGGTTTCCGGGTCCTTTTGCCGGCGACACGGCTCATCCGATGATGTTCATCGGGAATACGAGGGATCCTGTTACGCCAATTCGAAAGTAAGGCCTACACTCCTAGACACTTACGCCGATCGCTGACCCTGACGCAAAGTGCTCATACGATGTCCGCCCGCTTCCCAGGATCTGCCGTTCTAGCAACCGACGGTGAGGGTCATTGTGTCTTCACTGCGCCGTCGTTGTGTATGGCGAAGCATGTCCGGGAGTATTTCCAGACTGGGAGATTACCTGCGAAGGATACAGTGTGCGAGGCTAATGAGAAGGCATTCTTGGGAATCACGGATCCTGGTGATCATGCTGACAGGAAGCTACTTGAACAGCTGAGATGGTCGGGTAGTCACTTCTTTGCTTGATGTTGGCTTAACTACAAACGAAGTGAGGGGCGTCACATGGCAAGTTATTGAGACTCGGACTGCTGCGAGAACGAATTCTTTGACACGCATAAGATGATACTCGGGCAGTAATGGCATAGTTCAATGGATGGTGCTGCGCGTAAGTATGACATCGCGATATATACCCTAAAAAGGCTGTTACACGAACGCAGCGGGTGTCACCTACGTTTCATATGGATATTCGTATCAAGTACTTTGTTGTGGAGTCTGCTGACCTGGACACTGAAAGATATTGGAGCACTCCCATTTGTTGAACAATCAATTCTATACGTGTTCGGATCAACTATACTATTCACGTGGTGTCACTTGCGCTTGAGGTTCGCATTTGCTGCTCTGGTGGCGGCGAATCCGGGCTATTGGATTGGTCCGAGGTGTCATATATAGAGGTCTCTCGCTTCCAGTAAGAGCATATGAAGTCTTGTACCTCCACGTGCCTTGTGACGACGCCACCGAATAGGGTCTTGGGGGTCCCAAGGTACACAACAGTCTTGTGTGTCATCCCAGAACTTGATAGAGGACTAGCGATCTCTCACATATATCCACCTCTTGTTCACCAACCTTCCTTGACAGTATTGCAAGATCCGCTCCTCATATCAGCAGTACCTACTTTCATCATCACTCCAGTAATAAAGACCTACTCATCATATCACACACTATGACTATGGACACTTTATCATCAGAACTTCTCCATGAAGTCCTTGACTTCTTCGTTGACGATCCTGAGTCCCTCAAGGCTCTCAGGCTTGTCGACAGGCGCCTCGCCGATATAGCAGCACAACACTTGTACAGGAGGCTCATAATCTTCCAGCATCCCGATAGCTGGCACAAGCTCGAGCTTATTGCTGCATCTCCCCATCTAGCACCACTGGTCCAAAAGGTGGACGTTGCTACTCTCACTCCTGCCTCCGGACTTGGTGAATTCGAGGTTTGGAAGGAAACCTCAAAGACAATCAGAATGAAGGAGCGCTTAGGAAATCGAGCAGGCCAAGTCGCTATACTTATGGAATCTCTCAATGATCCCGAGCTTGACGTAGTGCTTGGAACCCGCCAGCGCTTCCAAAGATATTGTCGCTGGTGCAATGGCGAGCAGGACATAGAAGAGATCATGTACACTTCAGAGGGCGGGACGCCTTTGATGGTACTCCCGTTGCCTAATCTCCGAGCCATACATATGGCCGGCCCCACAGAAGAGTGGATGCCGGGGCCAAAGATCAAGAGAACAGAGCGAGAGACCGGCCTTCAAGCTTCCCGTCATGTGATAGGACAAGGTAACCAAGGCTGGAACTGTCATCTCAGCTTTGCGCTCCGCGTCTTACACCACAACCAGATACAGATTACAAGGCTCGAGCTGCGCGAATATCGACAAATCCTCGAGGACCAAATGTATCCTGTCCCAGTGATGAGCCAGCTAACCACTCTAATACTCGGCTTTCGCTATAAGTTCGCGGAGTCCTTCCAATTCACACATACGGACGAAAGCAAGAAGCCCAAGTGGAAGCTCGCGCCATTTTTGGCAGGGGCAGAAAATTTGACAACGCTGGTGATAGCCCAGGACTTTAAGACGTTCAGACCAGACTTCGTGGGTTTGCAGGAGATGGAGTGTGCCTGGATTGACATGTTCCCCATCCTCGCTGACGCACAGTGGCCAAGGCTTCGACAGATTAATCTCTACAATGTGCTTCTCCGATCAACCTCCTTGCTTGCATTCCTAGAGCAACATAGTGACAGCTTGGAGTCACTCCGCATCGAGGAACCAGTTACTCGTGAAAAGCCCTGGCAGGGTTTGAGTGCTACGCTCTGCGAACGCTTTGAGAGGGCTGGGCGCACTGTTGAGTGTAGTGAGGAATGTTTTTGGCCTGGTGGGGTTAATGAGGATGATGAGAATTGTTGGCCATGGTTCACTAGGGAACATGCTGTTGCTTGGCGAGGTTGATGCGAGCTGATCCAGGCAAGTATAGTCTTTAGGGATACTCCCAGCAACTCATTGGTCATCAGGTCATGTCTCTTCCATTAGATAGATAGCAATAGCATCTTTTCACATATAGGCTTTTGCCCTTTCGCTAACTCTCTTCCCATCTGATACACACGTCATCCTGATCCGTACTCCCACGTGCACCAATCAGACATCCTACCCACTGCTCTCCACTTGACCTAAAACAGCATAAGCATATACCCAGCTGCTTGTCATATCTCTCCGCTCTCTCATAACTATGCTAACCCAGCTTCAAACCCTATATCACTTTACCATACTCTCCCCCTCTCCCCTAATAACTCCCACCTCACCTCACCTCACCCCACCTCAAACGCCCGATCCTACTATACTACACTATCCTATCCTTCCCGCCCTACGTAGATAAACCCCCCCTTCTTACCTACCAATACCACCATCCACCATCCACACACAACTCCAGCCCCAAACGAAGGAGGGGAGTAAGGGGTTAGATTGAGGATATCTCACCCAGCATCTGGTCCGAATTTTAGGACTAGGCTAATCTGTATCTGATTTGGTTTAATAAGTTACTTTTATATATTCTAGATTTAATTAATTTACTTCAGGGTCTTAATATTTGTTATGGCAGGTAGGTAGGTGGGCGGGTAGATATCAATTGTAGGTTTAGGAGGGGTTATTATAGGTTGAGTAGAAGGTAGGGGGGAGGTATAGGGGATTTGGTGGGGTTTCGGGGGAGTTTGGGGGGATTTAGTAGGTGGGATTTGTGGGTATTGAGGGGATGGATGGATGGATGGTATGGGAGGTGGATTAGAGTGAGTGAGCTTCTCGGATAGGTCTTGTATATATATTTCGAAGAAGACGGATTATGGATATATACTCCACAGATACACGATACCATGCACCCAAAACGCTACTATACTATATCATCTCCTTCTTCTCTTTCTTCTCGCGCGCCTGCGCCTCCCTCTCCTTCGCCTCGATAACAGCCCGATTCCCCTTTAGATTCCCCTCCTTCTCCTCCGTGTCAACGTGCCACACTACATAATGCGGTAAACCGTACACGCCATATCCAGCCCGCCGAGCCATGGCTGCGAAACCTTCGGTGTCGGCTTGGTTTTCGAAGGCGTAGGGGGGGAAGTTTATTCCTGTGAGGGTTAGTACTTGGGGGGTAAATGGGGGTTAGTAAGGAGGGGAGTTTTGTGTGGGGTAGGGGTAGGATGGTGGAAAGGGGGGAAATGGGTGGGGAAGGAGGAGGGTACCTGATCTGTGCAGCTCGGCTTTTACGAGTATGTTTACGCCGCCGATGCCGTCTAGATGCACTTCTCGTTTTGGGTCGTTGCGCCAGGATGTCATCCATGCGAGGTATTTGCGGTGGGTGCGGTATTCTTTGTAGCCTGGAGAGATGAGATCAGGGGTGTTAGTTAGTGTGGGATGGTTAGGCGGTGTTGGGAGAGGAGGGGAGGGGGGGGAGGGGGGGCATGCCTTCGGCGAGGATTGTGTCTTTGGGGAGGCGGGATGCTAGGCGGCGACCGCGCCAGGATTCTTGCCAGGAGTTGTAGTCGTCTGTGCGTGTTGTGGTGTGTCAGTTGTTGTAGGGCTATATGGACATGGAGTAGGTGGTACTTACATCTGCCTTGAATGTCTTTGCCCTTCTTGTCTAACCTATGAAACCAAATGTCTACGCCTGTCAGCAGCACCCCGACTACAGATTAGATTGCTCTGCAATGACCTACTCGGCACTAAAACGTCCTTATCATGCGCCATAAACTCCTCAATAATATCCGGCGGGTTCTCAACAATATCAACATCTCTCCAATAAACCCACGAGTGCTCTGGCTTCAACGCCGCATACAGCAAGTAATTTCGCGCACGACCGATCCCTCGCCGCCGCGTCCCTTGCGCGTGAAAGCTGTGCCGGTCATCAACGCTCTGATCGAAATTGGCACCAAAGTCTTTTTGAACGATCTTTGCAGTGCGGAATTTTGCAGGATTGGTCTTTTCTTGTAGTTTGATTATCTCCCTTCGGAGCACGTCTAGAGTGTCGTCGGTAGAGTCTCCGATTAGGAAAGCTAGATCTATTGCATGATGCGGGTAGGTAAGTTGTGAGAGCAATTCGAAATGCGTGGCGAGATGCGGTGCTGCATCTCGCAATGGTGTTAGTATCAGTATTCTTGGGCGCTCCTCGGCTGCCTCAGCCGTATTCAGGTTGATGTTGTATATGGAGTCTGATTCTACGATGATGGGATCGTGAGGGTTTGCAAGGTCGTCTGGAGTCCCTTGCTGAGCTCTTTGCCGTTCACTCAGTGATGATGGTGGCCGTGCTGGGTCCCCGCAGTAGAACCTGTTTTGAGCACGGTCAGATATATGAAATTTGAGCATGAATGAGGCGAAACAACTTTGCCAGGCCAGCTGTGTATTTCCACCAGAAGAACACTATTACAACGAAAACGATCAATATGTGATATCGTCGTAGCTGAAATGATCTTGTCTTGGATTTAAGCGACCTCAATTTGGGTAGTGATGGCCGCCAAGCCATACTCCTGCGCTAATGTAAGCACTGTACTTCTTGTCCATGCTCTTGGTTAGGAAGGAGAACAGAGACGCGAAGGGTCTCCTGAAAGCGGTCCCAAGTCTACGAATACGTACAATGTCTTCTCAGGCGGACCAAGCGTCCATTCGAGGCGCGGCCGAATAGTTTCGATGATGAACTATATCTTTGGGTAGTTGGAGAAATGCGCGCCGTCGCAGCAGCCCATACACTACCATGGTCGTATACTCTGATATATCAAGCGTCTATATGAGTCTTTCTATACACAAACGCAGTGATGCAGATATTGGTGGAATCGAAAAGGGTAAACACATCTCGTAGAGTTGCCGATCCTTAGACTGGTGCCAAGGCTCTAGACAGAGATAGCTAGACCGGCACTAGTCAGATGGACGGATTCTTGCTTGGCTGGGTTGTATAGATGTAGCTACGCCAGATACCGACTCTTAGAGACAGAATTCAAGGTAAGAGATTCACATTGGGCGTAACGCAGGTTTGCCTCAAGAGACAAGGTTACGGAGCTGTGGACGCGCAGACTGGGAGGTTTTGCTTGCAGCAGCGCATGTTTATTATCGGCGCAAGCATGCAACGAACATATTATCAGTATTTTTTTGCCGAGCTTCAGCAAACAGGCTTAAGGTATATAGACTAAATACTATATATTATATCTTTCTTTTAGTACCTATACTCATATATTATCATTCCCTCACTCAAACAACCCTGGCCCCCCGTACCCCTAAGCCCCTTTTTCCAGCCGGTGCATTCCCGCCACTGGCCCCCGCACAAACAAAGCAAGCACGATCATAGAAAGGCACGCCGCCAACAGCGTTGGGATCGAATCCTCCCTCGGCTAAGGTGTTGCCGTAGAAGTCGCACAATCCACCAAAGTCCACGTTGTAGGAGAAAGTCTCACACAAGGGGTTCTGTACACAAAGTGTTGCACAGTCGTTAGCTGAGGCTACGGCGAACGCCCCGCCTTCGTATACGGAGGTTTGAGTGAAGAGGCCGTTGGTACCGCAGATGGAACCAGCTGGTGGGTTGGGATTGGGTGCAGCGGTGGAGTCGGGGCCGCAAGATGAGGTTGCTGTGGCAGAAGTTGAAGTAGCGGAGGTTGATTTGGCGGAGGTTGTGGGCAAGGTGCTGTGCGTGGACGATGCTGACGCTGACTGTGAACTGGACGAGTATGTTGGGCCCGTTGAGCCGCCAGTGCCAGTGCCGGATGGGAGATGGCAGCTGGCCGGGTATGTGGTGATGGTGGTTGTGCTGTTGCTGCCATAGACAGTTTTTGTAGTCGTAGGAGATGTAACAGTTACGGTTGCGGTCCCATCAGCGCCACTGTCAAAGGGTTGTAAGCTACATGATCGCCAGATATCGGACTGTTGAAGTTACTCACGCATTGTTCGTCCCAGTAGTGGCGGTCCTCTTGACTAGTTCTATGTGCCTTGCACAGTTCTCGCAAAATGTAAAATCGGGGCCACCGTAGGTGATGTCGCCTGCGCCGGAATTTACTGGAGAGGTAGTGACCGGAGATGCGTCGGCAAAGCGCTTATGCAAAGGCTCGTGTGGGACGCATGAAGGAGGCGAAGTTGGGCAAACGTATCTGGTGGTCGTGACCACGATAGTGACCACCTTGCCTCCATTTTCATTCGATCCACCTGACGAGGAGCCTGAACCTGAACCTGGTGAGTTCCCAGCATTGCCAGACCCTGGTCCACCGGACTCTGAACCGCCAGACCCTGGACCATTAGATCCTGAACCACTAGGGCCTGAACCGTTAGAGCCTGGACCGCCAGTTCCTGAACCTCCAGACCCTGAGCTACCAGATCCAGAGCTACCACTTCCTGAGCCACCGAACCCTGAGCCACCAGACCCTGAGCTACCAGATCCTCCAGTAGGGTATGTCGACCCTGTCCCTGAGCCTCGAGCAGATCCTAAACTGCTCGAATTGCCTGATCCGCCAGTAGGGTACTTGGGCCCGGTGCTCGAGCCATAAGATCCCCCTTGCCCCCCATTGCCTGAAGAGCCTGATGATTTAGGTCCGTTGCCTGGAGGGAAGATACCAGAGCCTGAAGGATAGATACCGGACCCAGACTGGTTAGGTCCGCTGCTCGAAGGGAGAAAACCGGAACCTGAAGAGTAGACAACTGAGCCTGGTGAAGAGGATCCAGAAGCTGAAGGGTAGCTGCCAGATCCAGATGGTTGAGATCCACTACCAGAAGGAAAGTAACCAGAACCTGAAGAAAAGGATCCAGAAGCCGAAGGATAGCTGCCAGATCCAGATGGTCCAGACCCGCTACCAGAAGGAAAGTAACCAGAACCTGAAGGGTAAGTACCCGATCCAGAAGGTGTATACCCAGAAGGAAAGACACCACTAGCAGTAGTACTAGGGCAACTCCCCTGCACAGTCTTCCTCGCAGCACCAGACGCGCTTTGCGTCACAGTCGTCTGATATGTTGTACTTGTAACGGTGGCCGACGCCGTGCCTGTTGTGGCAGTCGCGTCCCTCTTAACCATCCCTGCCGGCACCGTCGTGATCTCAAACTCATATTGTGCAGAATGATCTCCGGCTGTGAAGGACAGTGTTGCCAGGCCGGGTACGGAGAAGTAGGAATTTGAAGCGCCTGGGCAGAGAATTGACACTGAGCCGGCAGCGATGTCGGTGGATGGGATTGGGTTGCAGGTGAAAAGGGCGCCATTGGTGTTCTGAGGAAGGTTGAGGAAGGGAGTTATGTCGGTAGAAACGGCTGTAGCTGTGGAGCGTGCAGGATAAGCTATGGATGTCTCGGGGTAGGAGAATACATGGGCATCGACTAACTTGGGTATGTGATGGTCGCGGGGATGCCAAAATCCTTGGTATTAGTTGCAGCAAAGGCGTAGGACTCTGTGAATGTAATTGGGCCTGCATTGGCGTTGTGGAGGTCCTGTATTTCGGGGGAAGAAAAAGTGATGCCCATGATGAAAAGTGAAGATGAAAGCGAGTGACTATGTTATATTACGAATACATAAAGAGAGTGGGTGCAAAAGATAAACATGCCCCGTACTTCGACACAAAAGACGAACGACAGGCAACGCTGTAGAAAGAAGAGGTGGAGAACCAATGCAAATGTCCTCCCAACGAATGAAAGGTAAGCAAGAATAGCCAAGAGGACGCGCCATGCATGACTCGGCAGGTACGAGACGCCAACAAGTCACCATACTCAAGACAGCTAAATACCGTTCATAGTCAACCCTCTAGAGCTGCATGATGTGGTAAAAGGGGAATATTCTCGGCAAGAAAAGCTTGATATTGGGGCTTTGACCGAACTTGGCTAGGCTAGAGGGCCCCGGAACCGCTTAAACCCCTGCCCACGCTCGTAATTATTGAACCCGCTTGTGGATCCCGCCAACATCCGCTACAGCCAGTCCAGCCCCCCTTAGAATCTGCAGGCATATGATTGCCGATTATCCAAAATGAGATGACCTCATTTTGTTAGGTTCGCTCCTTATGAATGCGATAGCGCGTAGAATTGCAGAGTGTTCTGATCACATGTATTGATCACATGTATTGTGCAGTGGTTGATGTTGCTCGCTGGAAGGTGAAGATTTGTTGCAGGCTCCACCTACACTGCAATCTTGATATGACAGTCTATTTTTAGGCGCATGAGGAAAACGGGAAATTCTGGCTTGTGGGGCCAATATTGCAAATCAGTTGGTTTTGGCGAATTAGATTACAAGGCCCCAGGTAGGGTGGCTGCCATGGTAAGTTGAGGCGGGGGCGACAGCCTCGAGTTCGCTTAAAACGCCTGTGCTACTATGAGACATTCCGTACACACCGTACACTACCAGATCACTGATGGATGTCTTCATCGGCTGGACGTGTATCGTGAGTGAATGCGCAAAGGTCAGCAGCCTACATTCAGCATTTGAGTCCTAGTGATTTATCAGTCCTGATTGCATGCAACACATCCGATCTCCAGTACCACCAGACCATATCTCACTTTAGCCTCCCCACGACGCTCTAATCTACTCCCTGAAAACCCCGTTCATCGCTTGATATGCCTCAGTAGCTGCCTTCAAATCCCCCCTCAGCTCAGCTTCAATCTGCATCATGCCACGTTCATTCTGCTCATACAACACCCTGCCGCTCCCATCACAAAAGTCCCACATCGAGACTACATTCTCGAGTGTCAATGTCCTCACACATGGGTACTCAGCCCCGTATCGGTGTCGAAGAAGCAGGCATACTTGATCTCTTGACAAGTCCATTTCGTTCCTGCCGAAGATCGCATCTCGAAGTGCGTGCCAAGGGCAGGTTTGAGGATCGAACGGAATGTCTTCTTCGTTGTATTCATTGTAATCTCGCTTAGGCAAGTTTTCTTTCCGAAAATTTGATGTTGTCCATGGTGGTGCTGGCGTAGAAAGAGAAGTGAAAGCAGGCGTGCGAGCGTCGGCTTTGAATTCCAAGGATGTGCTTCCCAGCCTGTTGGACTCTGTTCTGTACGTGTTGGGAGCGGAGACTTTGTAATGACTCTTTGAAAGGTATGGGGAGGCGATGTTCGATGCTGGGTATTGCCCAGCTAGATCGACGAGTTCATACTTTCCGTGCACTAGTCCGTCTTGCATAGGAGCTCCTTGGGCCCGAGGCCTAGATAATACCAACGATTTCCTCTTCGAAAGCTGTCGAGGCGTGACCTTTGTTTGAGATACAGATTGTCTTTGCGATGCACTCCCAGCCGGTAAATCTATGGCACTGGCGAATTGAGTTCTGCTTGTAGATGAGACTCTTGTGGGATAGCAGGCGTCCTCTATGTGCATGTTCGATGTAGCTCTGTCAGCATTGCCAAGCGAAGCCCTCTTGTTTGGGCTCGGCTTTGGCAATATTTTGCGCAGTGAGTCATCTGGGACGGGTGCGGGTGCAATGTTTGGCACTGGCTTCAACGGATGAAGACACTTCTTGATACTCAATGCCAACTCCGCATAGTCCTTGATGCCATGATTCAGCGGAAGATGCGAGTCTGGCCGCAGAGGATCATGCCACCAATCGTTCATCATGTTCACATTCGAGCTAACCATGATCTTGATGTGTTGATGATCTTCGTATCGTGCTTTGAGCACTTTGCAGATATCCGGGGTTTTTAGACCTAGCTGTTGTTTCATGAATACAACATCGCGGAGGGCTTGCCATGGACATTCTTTGGGGTCGAAAATAAGGCTGGTTTTCTTGTGATGGGAATAGCGTTTGTGTGGGATAGGAGATTCTGGGGTGGACGGATCTGACGAGGTGCCTTCGTCATCTATCAACATGACTGTGTCGTCGGCCATACTTGATGACATGTGCTTGGAAACTCTTGAGATGGTGCCAATGTGTTGTGTGTGGATTAGGAATGGATTCTAGTTGTATGTGGTGTATGGAGCGATTCGTTCTCATCCACGAAGCGATATGACCATAATGAAATCCATGCTCTGCCACTTCAGCGTATATAAACCCAGAAATAGGTCCTTCAACCGGGCTATGAACCTCAACACGAGTACGACCAAGCGCCTAGCCAATGAGAACCAGTAATTGTACATGGTAGTGCCCTTGTTCATGTTCATTTAAGTACTAATGGAGGCGGCTGTGTTCATTATAGGGTTATATTTCACCCAAAACATGAACGGGGAGACCGAAATCAATCCCGCGGTCGACACACGCCTCATCCTAAATGCATGGGTGCATATACTAATCTGGCACGGAGATTCACTTTGTGCCACCCAAGCGATTGATCAGCAGGATATGCCCCTGGAGGGACTGATTCGCAGAATATGTCCAATAACAGTTGCGCCTCGCTTAAATGATTTGGTGAGTATCGCTCGGTATCGATAAGTTTTACTGTCGGCTCTCCCGCAGTACTTGAGACATGCTTGAATTCACTTAACATGATTAATGACTAAAGTCACGCTTTGGTTACTTGTACTTTCCCGTGTAATTCAAAAAGACATTCTGAGATTCCTAGTCTGAGTCACAAGCACACCGACCCTTGCAGGAGCTGACTTTGGTTCGTCTCATTTGAGATGGAGATCATAGAACCGCCTGATTCTCTTCATCATGTCAACGACATGTTTTCTCTCACCGATCCTATGCTGCCCTCTTGGATAAGTAACCATCTCACACGGCCAATCATATTTCAAACAACCCCGATGGAACGCCACTGCCTGAGTTACGGGAACTTGCACGTCTGCCTCTCCGTGTAGAATCAATATCGGCGTCTTCCTTTTGGCATCCTTCATATGCCAGATGGGGCTGCCATGCCTGCCTTTGGTGTCAGAGGAGGTGGTTTCCCAAGGCGCGCAACCAGCACATTCACTCTCAAACCAGGGTGTGATGGAAGACATGGACATCATATCCCAATCTGTCACACCAGCACCACAGACTGCGGCTTTAAAGTGGAAATCCTCTCGGGTGACTGCTACATAGGAGAGAAAGCCGCCCTGAGAATAACCCCCTATCGCTACCTTATGCTCGTCAATCAGGCCCATAGAAATGCCTTTACGCACAAGAGAGATTATGTCAGAGTAGTCCTTTGTGCCCATACCTCCTCTAGCTTGACTTGCGTGATCCTCGCCTCGGCCACTACCGCCTCGATAATTTGGGCAGAGGATTGTGTAGCCGGCATTTACTAGGTAGGGGCCCCAATAGAAATACAGCAAATTGAACTGAATTGTTATTCGGGAATAAGGTCCGCCATGGACAAGCACTACCGTTGGTTGGGGCTTCGCCTCGTCGACAACACCAGATGGTCGTACCAGTATTGCTTCCTGAATTGTCCCATCCTGAGTTTTGCAATCAAGGGTTGTTGCTCTGCCAAAGTCAAACTTCGTCAATGCTTGGCCATGCTGCGATAATTGAGTCATGGGCTTCTCTCGCTCGAAGGCATAGATCTCTGTTGGGCATAGCCGTCTAGAAGTACCGGATTGCATTCCTAACGCCATGAGGTCTCGACAGTGCTCCCCATGACCAACACTTAGGCTATCCCAAGTCTCCAAATCAGTCTGACCACTCCATACGTTAACAAAACTCGATTCTTGGGGAATATGCACAAGGATCTCATCACTAAGACCATCCTGTATCTTAGCATTCATTATGTTACCTCGTAAACGTAGCTCTACCACACAACCCCTATCATCATAGAAGGATCTATACCATGACTTGTCATCGATATCTGCGCACATTTAGGAATTAGCATCGTTCCTTACGAAAGTGAGATAGGGTTGTGAGGCAAGATTGTGGAATGCGTCCCAGCTAATTCTCCGGTAAAAAGTCCTACAGTAATCTTCATAGAGGAGACAGTGCTTTCAAGATGACATACCCATCTTGTAAATCACCGAGGAAGTTGCTGATTTATCTGGACTATAACCAGCCAAGAAGTAGAGAGTGTTTTCCCACCAGACCAAGTCTCGAGCTGGTCCTGGAAACCGCTGCTGGCAGATATCGTGAACATGCTTGGTAAACACCTCAACTCGCTCAAACTTCACGCCGTGATAGCCGGCAGAATCCATTTCTGGAGTTTCCTGCGTGATGTATGCGAGTTCGCTTGCATCTTCCTTCCAAGCAAAAGCTGTGACATGTGCATTTCCCCCTTTCAACGTGAAGACCTCCTTGGTAGCTAGGTGCAAGTATCGAAGTCGATTGTACTCCCAGTCCAAGCCGTAGACCTTGGCTTCCCCAGTCTCTTCGTCCCTGCGCTTCTGCTCAGCGCTTTTCTCGTCCGGGCTGATGAATGCGATCAGTTGACCATCGGGACTCCATTTGAAACCCGCTATAGATTTCTTGTTATCCAATTTGGTGACAGGGTACGCTTCTCCTCCATGAAGTGAGATTAAATATATAGCAGATGACTGGCCTGGCTTGGCTCTATCGGACACAAAAGCGATGAGATCTTTGTCGGCTGGGTCTGGACACCATTGCGGCGAAATGTCATTGAACGAGCCGGACGTGAATTGACGGGCTGAGTGCTCTTTCCCGATCTCTGCAATCCAGAGGGACGACACGGCATGCTCGCCTGTTTTGGCTACTGGGGCGCAGGAGTATACAACGTGTTTGCCTGATGGTGAGATGCGGACATCTTTCGGGACAAGAAGATCTGCCAACTCTTCTGGTGTCACTTCATTGGAATTGTTACCGATCATTTCTACTAGACTCAAGTAACAATACAAGGGAACTCTACACACCCAACAATGATCTCAGTCGTACGAAAGTTGCAATATCGGCCCTCGGACTTTGAAGAGTGCGACCTGCCTATTTGGGCTTGGCGAAAGCGCCGCTTTTGATAGAGTTTCCTACCACGATAATGCGTCCATCTATTCCATCAATCCCCATAATCTGCCTCTGCATAGTCGGCAATGGAGTGTGAGGTATGTACTGTAAGGGCTTCGGAATTCGCAAATTCTATGACACGCCCAACCATACGGAAGTGCTGCCAGCAAGCATTGGCGAATGCTGCCTCTTTCGCAAGAATGGCTGTTCAACATCGTGATCGTATCCTAATCCTATGACATGAGACCTCGATCCTATGCAATGAATGGGCTGGGATTCTGTACGCTTCCGTGCGAAACGATTTCAGGTGCTGATGTCAAGTGCGTCTTGAGAAGATTTGAGGTGTGCTCTGCTCTACGGCCTTGGCATCCCGAACTGTGTCTACCTGTCTTCATGTGAGATGCGCGTACCTGGCTCTCCGAGTGACTGACGTTGATCCTGAAATCGCATGTTGCTTGGCTATGCTACTTTACTTACTCAATCACGAGCACAGTGAACAGAAGGACAAGTTCTGTCGAATTAAAAAGTCTGTGCAATGGAGGATCTTATAACTGCCCTTCAGCTCCTGGCTCTGATTTCTCTTCGTCATTCTTCATCCACATTCAGTCTCCTACGCTCTTACCAAAACCACAAGCAAGCAGAGCCTGTTCTCACATACAACTACCTAAACCCACGATGCTGATTGCAACAATCCCCTTAATGTCTTTCCCTAACCTGAGCGAAGTGCAACGAGAACGAGCAGACTTAGGCAACTACGCGTTCAATCAATGGGTCCGCAGGATGTTCCACAATCCCACCAACGCCGCCATTCCACCGGCTAGTCACCACCCATCGAATACATCCAATTTTAATCGACTTCGCGACCGCGAGTTTTACTTACGCCGGAGGTATCCACCCCTTATCCACTTCCTGGCAGCACAAGCTACCACCCCCTACGACGAGAACGCCGTACGGAATTGGAATCGACAGCTCCTGGAATACAGTACCCCCGAGGAGGACCTCTACTTCTGGTACAATATTGACCCAGACTGGGGCGCCTCAAGAGCAACACCTGCCGTACGACGACCATTTCAGGAGACTACCCCTATCAGCCACCAACAGCCACGAGAACCTACCCCACACCGTGCCTTAGAAACCAGGAGACCTCCCGGAGGGATCATAACGTGCCACACCAAGGTAGTCACCATACGCCAAAGTGCAGATGGCCCTACCCGGTTCTTCTCCCCTAGGACTGGCTACGAAGCCAATGACACGGACGAAACGCGGTTGGCAGCTCAAGCTGAGAGCGAAGAAGACGACACCAAAACCGATGAAGAGGACGAATTCGACCCAGAAGCAGACGACATCCCTTCTGCTGCAGCGGCCGTTGCCCGGCCAAGGAGTTTCACTGACAATGTATCGACTAAACAGAACGAAGAGTATCGCGTTCACGAAAATCCCAAACGGGGAGACCGAAGTAGGAGAGTCGAAGACTTATCCGGCGAAGTGGACGGAACTCTGAATGAGTCGTCAGCTAGTGACGTTAGCCGAGGGAGACAGAGATGGCAGTGGGACGAACAGTACTATGCGGGGGAGAGGCCGCAGCGGGTAGCTAGGTAATTAATACCAAGAGCGACAGTTTGTATCGGAGCGGCGCAGTTGTGAGATGTTTTTCTCCGATCGCTATCGTCAGTGTAAGATGCGCCCTTGTACCTTAGTATTACATAAACTCAATACATAGATTACTTTCCCAACCAAACAACGATGATCCACGACTAGAAAAGAATGCGGCCAACGTTATGCAGTGGTACCTAGGTAGCAAGCACCCCAAATTGACGTCGTGGCTGCTCGATAGACAGGCATAGAAGACTCTTATGACGTTGGCTTGTGGATCTAAAGATGCTATAAACACTGACTGCGAATACCAGGCCAATCATCATCGCTTTTAAACATGTACAGGTCTTAACCACCAAAGCCCTGACCTTGACTGCTCAGTGTCAACGAAGACATGGTGGACACCAAGCAGGGATAGCCGTTCTCCTTTATAGATTGCTGTCCGCAAAAGCTTGGGCGACAATGGGCATCGGATTTTGCAAGCCGGTATTTTAGGGGAAGTTGCGAGGGAGCTCATCGTATTGGCGGGAGCTTCGATAGCCGTTGGATGGTCATAGGGAGTGTCGAAATTATCAATGACCGCTAGTCTTCTTTCGACCACATCGCGTTGCCCTAAGTTGTAGGGGCAATGGGACATAGAAATGTGTATAATATAGGCTGCTAGAAAAAGAATATCAAAGTCTACCCCTCGATAGCTGGAAAGATGTGCATTTACATGGGTGAAAATTCGATTTCTTCATTCTATATGACACTGAGTACAAGATACACTTCTCAAGGCGAAAACATTCCCGACAGTCTCTCGCTACCGCTGCAGTTCACCGCTGTCACAACATGGCCCCTTTCTCTTCTTGCAAGGTAGTGTCTTACTACGATAACCGTCTGCTTTCCTCAGAGTCAACGAATCGTTGGAGGTGCGCTGACCTTGGGCTCATTGGCGTTAGGGTGGTGGCCTCTATCTGCTCAGAATCATTATCCTGGAGCGTGCTTTCCTCCTCGGTCACTAGTACGGCGTTCTCTTCTTCAGTTCGGTTATGATTCTGGATCTCGCTTTCCTCGTTAGGTGATGGTGCGGTGCTATTGTCTTTGGTGAGTTCACCACCTTGGATCCTGCTCTCCTCCTCGGTCGACACCCCAATGTTACTGTCTTCCACGAGAGGCCTGTCCTCTAGACCCTCCTCCCAATCGTCCCACAAAGTCTCGCTATTGTCTTGGAGCTTGAATTCGGCTTGCCTCATGTCTTCTGCTATGCGTATCCTCATGTCTGCTAGGGCGTCTTTGAGTTCGGAGAGAACATCCTCCCCGTCGTTCTGAGACTCTTGTCTGTAGTAGGCCACAGGTAGGGGTTCAAATGGCGTTGAAAAGTATCTAGCTGGAAAGAAACATTCTTCCGCCTCGGCTGGTAGGGTGCCTGGTCTTGAACGACCTCTAAAAGACACCCTATCAATGAACCCATCTGCATTTCGGCGGATGCTGACTTGCTCGGTACGGTTCGTCATATTGCCGTGGGGTAGGGGAACTGATCGTGGTCGAGATCGAGGGCTGATTACTGCAGATTGTTGCCATCCGGTTGATGTACTTCCGATACCTGGGAGATTTCGATAGAGATTGGGGCTGGCGAAGGGTGAAGTCCATGGGCTGTTAGCCATGGCGATTGTTGTAGTGTTCAGAGACATGAACGTTCTCCTGCTCGGTTGTTGGTAGGTTTGCTGCCGAAGTCTACCACGTTTCTTCGGTGAGATGGCGAGATGCGCTGTGATTGTAAAACTTCAGAGTGTGATTTTGCGAAAACCTCCATGTGAGATATCTCCTGTACCTATTCGATAGTGTCGCAATTGAGCAAATATGATCGCATATCCGCCAATTCAGATGCAGCCTTGTAGCCAAACTTGAGTCACTCGAAAAGATTCTAGAAAGCAGATTGAGATGAAGATGTAGGAGATTGTCTTCGCCAAGATCATGAGGAAAAGGTAGACTTCTTTGCTTGGTAGAAGAGCACGAGTCTTGAACTTTCGCAAATCCCGCGACAACGGCATCGAGGAACAACACGTCATTAGCAATGAGCCACGCTAGCGTACAAGAAGAATGGGTGGAAGGTATGACATGGATTGAGGCGTTGAACCTTAGACAGTGTGCTCCTTTCTCAGTGTCTCGGCTGTTATCAAACTTGATTTAGTTGCCACCAAGCCAGTACATACATACCCATCTATTACAGGTTCTGGAAGCATGGACAACAATCACAGCCCCTTGCGACTTCATTTTCCTCAATTCATCTTCATTCCTTATCTGCTCGACCAAGCCCTTATCTCTTCTTTCCTTTTCCCTTCTTCTGCCTACCTCCCAAAGCTCTCCTCTCCGCGTTTCTCGCCTTCCTGGCGTTCAATTTTCTCCCAGCCAGATATCGCTCTCCCCGCTTGAACTCTCTGACCTTCACATGTGCCTGCTCCGCCGCCCTTCCAATACTCCAATTGGATTCCCGATATTGATACCCAGGTCTGAGCTCGACGTTCTTCGCCGTCGGCAATTTCGACCTTGCCACCATAATCTGCGACTTCAACATCTTCTGCGGCCTCAATAAACCTCCAACCTCCGATCTCTCACCCTCTGCTGTCGTTGGTGGATCCGTAGCAACAGTACTCAGTTCCCTCTCCTTACCCACCAACCCTAACCTCCTCCTCCTCGGCTCATTCCTGGGTACCGGCAACTTCTCTCCCCGCTGAAATACAACCCCAATATACTTCCTCTTCGGATGTGTCTCAGGATCTCTGTAGTACGTAACATACCCCTTCTCTTTCGCAAAAATGGTATGGTCGCGTCCCATGGCGCAGTTCTCGCCAGGAAACCAGTGTGTACCGCGTTGGCGGAAGATGATGTTGCCAGGAACGACAAGCTCGGAGGCTGCCTTTTTGGCCCCAAGACGTTTGCCGGGCCCTTGAGCGCCTTTGTTGGCGCGGCCTTGGGAGGCGGAGGTGCTGGGGCGAACGAGGGTGAGGGGGAGAAGTAGAGGCACCCGTAGGCGGAGGGAGAGGCATGAGTGGCAAGGGGTCGCCAATGGCGAGATGCGTATCCGTGGTGGATGCATGATTGCTGTGCAATGCGTTGTTTGATTCGAGAGCAAAGATGGAGTTAGAGAGCTGTGGTTAGCCTGTTAAGCGCTTGGCATATTCAGCCCTATGCCGCTTCAAAGTCCAAGCTGTCCTCTCGTTGCCTCAAGTCGACAGCAACACACAAGACACAATGCGGCTTCTCTTCCTGACCCTAATCTGCTCGCTGGCGGGTCTCTCACTTGCGCAATTCCAATTCTTCGAGCAGATGTTCAATCAAGGCGGCCAACAACAGCAACAACGGCAGCAACAAGAGCAGAACGTTGCTAGCGATTCTGAGTGGTACCAGAAGACCTATGAAGGCGGTATGTTACCCCAGTCTTTCTCCATAACTTGTGGCGTCCTTTTTGTTGCTGCCCTGTTCGAAGCTGACGATTACTATAGCACGCTGCACGAACTATCTTTGCCCTGGTACACTCGCCTGCGTACACTTCCCACATCACTGCCCTTGCGCATTCCCTGCTGTCGAGGACAAAGTCGAGCTAGGAGAAGGGAGCGCAATATGTGTGAGCAAGGGCGGATGGAAGGAGGGTGAGGCAATGAGAAAGATAGAGCTGGCTAGGAAGGGAATGTTATGAACTGGTAATGCGGGAACGAGCATTAGAATGGCGTTGTGGGGTTTCATGATGGATAGAAGAAATCCGTGTTTCTCACAATTTCTGTTCTTGGCTGGGCTGAAATTGTGCCTCCCCACCTTCATACTGGACGCAATTGCGACTTCAGTCACCGATCAGATGGCTCATTGGTTACTTGAGTTTCGCTCGATATGGCATACATGTGGCTCGAGTGGCCCTCGGAATACAACTTTACGGTCCACTGACCGCTAGATCTTCCGGTTCGCTCTCTTCTTGCCTCTTGTGACGACACCCACCTAGCTTTCCTTGCCTGTTAAAGCTTTTTACCCTCCGTTTCCTTGCAAATGTCCAAGTGTGCTTCGTGCTCTACTAATCGCTCAATCGCCCTGTAACCTGCTTTATGATGCTTCTATGTCAGTTGTTTCCGGCTCTACACGTCAAGAAACGACGTTATACGGATCGAAGATCAAGCAGCATTGAAGACATCTTGCGTTTTCTTTGAGTGCTATGGGTGCTAGTTCCCGGAAGTCATTCCATTTTTAATCTATCGCACGCCACTCTACTGAGTATCGAGAACCTCATACTCAAACTCTGACTCCGACAAAGCAAGTCCATTTACGGCTTCGTCTAAGTTAATTTTATGCTTCATCAGATCTCAACTGATATCCGTTGCTACCTTCAATGTCTAGGGGACCTGCAATAATCTCAAGAGTCTCCTTGAGGTAAGCCTCATTCTGTCTGAGTCGAATCTTCAGCTCATTCAACGACCATGTTCTATACTCTGTGAAAACTTCTCGTAGCGCAGCAATGAGCTCTTCTTGTGGCATGTTCTCCTTGTCAGGCTCTGGCTGGATGATTCCCAGTGCTATCTGTAGCTCACGAAAAGATTCGGCAGGCATTTTGCTCTCTATCGACGTGTCGTTTGGCTCGATAGGATGTATGGCATAGCAATTGTGAGCGGGGCTGATCGTATGTGACCCATGCGCAAGGGCGGTGCCGAGTTGAGAAAGTTGAGAAACTCGTTTTCCTCCTCACTGGATCCATCGCTATGGGAGGTATCTGTCTCTTCGGCCGTGGTCATCGTAAGGGAACTTGGGTGGAATTCGCTGCTGAGGAAAGCTCGGAGCCAGACTCGGTGATGGCTGTAGCGGTTTCTCCATAAGAAATGTGTTCGGCACTAGTCGATATGTTTGCTGACGTGCTGATGTTGGTGTTTTCTTGGTGTTGATGTTCCGATGTTGTAGAAGGGTCCTTTATGATGATGGTTGGATGTGCTGGAAAATTTCTAAGGAGGGTACGAGGAGCTGTAGAGAATCTTTCTAGGATTCTGAGATATGTTACGACTCGTGTCACATGCCACAATGGCTCAGCCTCACATGATTACCTAGTTGTTCAATACAACAAGTAAGTGCCCGGGTCTACCGTTGTACAGCGCATTCGCTGCTAGTACAGCGGTTGAACACCGGTTGCTGGAGGCCCAGGGTTACCCAATTGGCCACAACGTTTCCTTTGTTGGGTTCCAGTACATTGTTTATTTGTTCGAAACATCAAAGAAAACAATGCGAGAGACATTGTCATTGTATGCAATAACAATGCCTTTGTCGCATTGCACTGTCAGTCCATTTTATAAAAAGACACTGTCCGCTTCCCATTCCGTTCTCTCCTACAGCATTCACATCAAGCAAAGGTCACCACTCAACAAGCACGAATCGAAGACCAGCACGCAAGAGCCATCAGAATCAAAGGTAAGCAAAACACCGTCAGCATGTCTACACCAGCAACAGCGAGCTTCCCGATCTCAATGCCCAGCGTTGGACCTTTCTCGATCACTTTCGACTTCGGTCCGAGCTCTTCCACCTTTACTGCCAGCAAGCCAGTATCGCCTAAGACCGTTGCAGGCTCTAGCGCAAAGTCTTCGGCAGCTATGCCTAGAGACGGACGCCGTTTGTAGGGTTAAACCCATTGTAGTCATTGTTGATTCCATAGTCGACGTGAGTATATACATAATCAGTAATAATTGATGGAGTATAGTTAAAAATCTATTCATCGCCTCTCTATGTGAAACATGAATGACTCTAGCCTTCAGATGGCACTTCCTGTGCTCTTTGAGTATTGGATCTGACGATGTAAATATGTGCTAAGTGGAAGACACCACGACCTCTGCCGGGCTGATGTTTTTCAGACCACTGAAGGTGTTTGAAAGATCGCTTGAGGTAGACAAGGGAGCTGGCCGGCGGGACAGAGGAGAGAAATATAAGCATGGCAATAGATATCCGCTATTGTACCGCTGATTCAACGGACCAGTCATCGAGATATCATTGAATACTAGTAAAACATATGTTTGATAGCGTCATTTGCATGTGCTTAATTAGATTGCACTATTAGAGACTTAGGTAAATCTGGGGATGTTGGTCCCTATCTAGTTGCCAAACAAAATCTCAAGAAAATTCCTGAAATTCAACCACTTGATAATCCATAATCGTTCATTTCATCAAAGTACTTCCACTCGGGCTTCAGCTCATAAGTCCCATCGTAGTATCCACCCTCGATGTAATCCGCCATTTCCTCAAGATTCCACAGAAGATACTGTTCAGGCTGCTTGATTCTATCGTTCAGGGCGCGCAGAGTCCAACAATCGTTTTCCTTGAAGGCGATGAGGATTTCGGAAGTGAGCACTGAGCGCGGCATTAGATATGGGCTTGGGCTGGGTTTGCTTTGAATACTGGCCAGCCAGCTGGCAGAGCCTATGCTGGTATCGAGAGTGCCTTTTGATGGATTCTGGGCGGCGACGGGTGATGCGGAGTCGGGTGACGCCTTGATGCTGCTAGATTCAGACATACGGAACGATACTTCGGTGATGATAGATTGCTTGTGTAAAATCTTGGCTTATTGCTCGAGGAATGTTCGGTGTAATGAGGAGTCTATATAGAGAAAGCTGTGTCACCCTTTGTGTCATGTGTTGTCCTCCGTCAAAGGGTATCACCGCTGGACTGCTTTGTTAAGTCCTTTCAGAGACTCAGGCTGCAGTTCCATTGTCAATATCTCATTCTGTCCTTGAAACCTACAAAGATCGTCATTATCTCGGACAATGACCTTATCTCCATCTACCACCTTTGTTGGCAGTTTCGTTCCTTTTTGTTGAAGCCGTATTGGTGTCTCGTAGTGTTGGTAACAGACCTCATGGAGTCTTCCTTGCTGATTTCCCAACAGCATCGGTACCACTCAGAACCTCTACCGAAAGCTGTCAAGACAGTATCACAACAGCGGAATCGTCCGATTCTCAACTGAACGCTTTCAGCATGGTGTCCAAAATCCCGGTAGCGATGGGCGGCAAGGTGATGGTATGTGGTCCCAGCAACAAACCTGTTGCGACAGCCACTGGTCCCAAACCCAATTTTGACTCGTTCTCATTTGCGCCTAGCTCTACGGCCAAAGCGATCTCTCGTCCGTGCTCTCCTAAGACAATGAGTCCTCAGGGTGACGGCAAGGAGGCTGGCACCAAAGCTGCCGAGTCGGGGTGATATAGACGGTGGAGAGCGCTGCTTGAAAGGCTAGTAACTGGATCAAATAGTCTGTAGTGTGTGCAAGTACAAAGGACAGCAGGGAATAGGCCTGTAAAGTATTCATTCACTGCGCAAAGTTTGAACTTTTGTACTCATTATGCTCATCCACAGCTATTTTGCGATGAGTCAAAGCCCATGAGATATGGGCTACTCTGTTATTGTTTGTAAATTAGTGACGCATTAGTAGCGGAGCACAAGGTATTTGGCGAGGCTTCTGAGCTTCAAATAAGCTAGTAGAAGCTCTTTAGGAGCGCAAGTAAGACGCTTCATCGCTCTATGTTATCTTTCAGTGCTCTGTCCACTATGCTAATTCTTTTTATCTAGCACATCTGTCCTAGTAATCTCGAACTTTGCCGCTCGGCTGCCATCGCTCAAGAGATCTCTCACTCTTGCTCTGGCTCTTCCGGTTGTACTTAGCTAGTACCCATACGCTCGGTTTCCTCTTCCAATATCCTCGCCATAGTCATGTTCTCTCGACTCAACGTCCTCTTCTGCCTCGGCCTCTTCCATTATCACTCCTGTCCTAGACTCCTCGTAATAACCCTCTTCTCCAGAGCTTTCCGCCTCCTCGCTCGATTCTTGGTTCGTCTTAGGCGTGTCCTTCTTGTCGCCCTTTTTCTTCCTTTCTTTCCGCACCTTGTAGTACTTCATGTTATCATAGTCTGCCTTATCATCAGTCGTATGGTCGACGATATACATAGTAGCACCACTCCACGGTGGCTCTATCTGTATGCTTCGCAGTATCCTAGCATTGATCATGAACACATCGCCCGGCTCTGCTTTGACGACGTATGGTATATCGTCAATGGACCCGTCCGGGCCTCCACAGACTTTGATGACCCACGGAGTGTATCTTTGGCCGTTTAGGTGGTAGCAAGTGAACATTTTCCTTTTGGGATCCTTGCGTACATTCTCGTCGACTTCGAACTTCTGTTTCATACGAGGATCGACAGTTTCTTCGCTATATCGAGGGAAGCACCAGCACATTGGAGGGTGTATACTATGCGTAATACGCTTGACGTACTTCAATTTGTGAGCTGATCTTCTTGACGGAAGGTCAAGGTCTTACACACCGCATTTTCTGTTGGCCTGACCACCTGTGACCCGTTTCCCAATAGTCCTCCGTTCCCTTTCATACCATTCTTGAGCAAGATCCAGCCTCTGCCTGTCATAAGTTCGTCTTCGCAATCACCAACAGCATTGGCAAAATCCCGTGATACACCTTCATCCGGATCTCCATACATTCGAATCTTGATGCGACCGTTTCTGATGTTACACTTGATCTGTTCAGGGTGAAGAAGTGTGGACATACTTGCTACACAGAGCAGGTAAGGGTCCTGCAAGTCCTTTCTGGGGAGTATGAAGCATGAGGAATGAACGTCCACTACCACTTATATTGCCTTGCTACGAAAAGTGCCCCGTCAAACAACGACAAATGAATACCTATTAGAAGCTTCGAGACGCCTGACACAAACTTGACTTTCCGATCTAGAAAGCGAAGCTGTTGGAATATGCGCGATGGGTGCCTAGTATCATTGGAGTATATGCTACTCATTGATTGGGCTTACAGGCAGGCATTCTCGTTCAGAACAAAGTGATCCTGAGCGAGATCTAGCACTTTCACACCTGTAACGAAAAAACCCTTGAATCATGATAGGCCATCAAGGGAAGGCAAATTTGTTGAGCGATGCTGGTAAAAGTTTCCCTTGATATTTCCATTGCGCAGATTGAAACATGAAATCACTCTTAGCATCTCAGATATTGCTTTCTGGGCAGTCACCATCCAGATTGACTGATTGTGGCTCCACTTTACAATCTCATGACCCTATGTCTAGGAAGTCTCCCCGTTACCCTGATCATCCATAGCGAGCCGTCTGCGCAGTTCGCGTACAGCTCTAGCCTCAGAATCTTCCACCACCGTGCGCTGAGTGATCTCTGTTGAGGTCGAAATACCCATTAGCGGAGACGTGTGGGTCACCAAAGGAGCTGAGAGGCCAGCATTTATGGACCTTCTCAATATGGGGCCGACCCGAGCTGGGAACAGATGGGGCAAATGGACGTTTGGGGGATCATCGTTCCGTTGACGGCGTCTGGAATGAGAAGGGGCTTGCCTCGGGGCTGTGCTAGCGTTGATCTCGTTGTTCTGCAGGCTGGTAACGCCGGTCATGCTGAGGTCGGTGGCAGCAGCCGGGGTGGAGTTGACAGGAGCGGTCGTTCTAGACGCGAAAGGGGATATAGGTAGACTTGAATTTGCATGCGACATATCGTGGTTTTCCATGGCCTGGAGCAAAGAGCTGTCAGCAGTGGGCACGTCTGGCCCCAAGCCTTGATTGAGGCGCTGGCTGGTGGAATTCTGCTCAGTGTCAGACCGAGCAGGGATGTCATCATTTCCCGGGCGAGGAGAAGATGTCAGACTGTCGGTTCGGGTGGGGTTGGCAAAGCCCGCATCTGGGCCTGAGGTTGCGCTGTGCAATGTGCTTAGGTCGGTGGATCGTGGGGGAGCTGTGACTCCGCTCGATGCGATGACGCTACCACCCGCAGTTCGTCTGGTGTCGGACAGGGCTACCGATGATGTTGTGCCTGAGCGAGTCGTGTCTGTCGCATCTTGCATCCCTATTCTCGCTCGATGAGCATACTGCTATCGAGCTAGCTTCTTTGTTCAGCAGCCTACCTGTTTCGCCAACTCGTTGCCTCTTGCGCGAGGAGTTGCCTGGGTCTTCCGACCACGGGGGGTTACGTTTGGACATAACTTATGGTTGGTGGGTATGGTTTTGGTATACGTGAGCTCCTGGGAAGCTTGCCCTCAATTTTGGAGACCTTCGCTGGTGATGAGGAGATGTGAAAGATGCGCAGTAGGATGGAGGCTTTTAAAGGCGTAAGGTGTATCATATCGGCGACTTCCATGTCACTTGAGACATCATCTGCCATTGTCGAGTTGTCTCGGCCACTCTATATGCCGTCACAACGAGATTTTTCATGGCTACCCATCGTACCTTAGTAACCACTGATGTCTTATAGTAAGAATGCAGGTCGTCTGAGCTCGTATTATCAACGCTTTGATCAGGTTTTCGAAACACATGACTAAGACATGAGAACATAGGGTGGTGAGTCATAATGTCGCAGCTAACCGCAACGGCGAAATAAGATCTGGAGGTGATAGCATTGAAAAAGCAAGACCTAGCGATTATCGAAAGACGCTGAGCGTTGAATAGAGATTTCTGATGAGCCGAGCGCGATGCCCAGTCTCACATGATATTTCAGACTGCGTCTCGTCCTGCGTTTTCCACCTTTATCTAATGGGTTGGCCTCTAAGACTCTCCTTTATGTCCACTCACACCAACAGATCACCAACTCGATCCCTGTTCGGATCAGGGCGCACGCCCGCTCAGACACGGGTATGAACTGACGCACCTTTTGCTAGATCTTCAGCAAAGTGGCAAGTTTCACGGTTGAATGCGATTCATGTACAAAATTTGCAGCCCCGCGCCAAGCTAAGAGGCGGCCACTTCTCGGCTCCATTACAATCGAAGAGCGTTACGTATCATCCGACGTTCAGGCAGATGCGGTTCCAGGGTGCTCTTTCAAATATTCCTATCAAAGCCCAATCTCGATCTAGACGAATTAGCCAGCTTTCGGTTCATAGCCAAGACCACTTTACCAAGTCAGACCTCGATCTCTAAATGTTCTGTGCATTCTAATGATCTTTATCCTTGTTGTAGCGTTGATCTCTCGAAGTTGGGTGTCAGATCTTATGATCTTAACTCCCGTGTATGCACCATTGACTGTTTGCCTGCTCGGGCAATCACGTCGTCGCCACAATGTTGGGTTTAGGTCATGATTCATTTGACCACTCTCAGGCTCATTTGCCCTCAACATCGCCAACGTTGGGGCTATGCACTAGGATCCTACCCTCCACTCTTGGAGCAATGCCCTGTGTCCAGTGCGGAAGAAGCCAGTCCACCTGAGCCCCAACGGTGCCGACTCCGGCTCTCTCAATACCTACAATGTCCATCCACCGGTGAGTATAAAGCCTAGCAAGGTGCAGCTGCCTGCTCCTTTGGTCATCCACGTTACGCAAACTCGCTATCGAAGAGGTAATCACTTCATCAATCTCATAATCATCATCCCGCTCGTCATCGGTGTCCGAGTCGATCACTTTGCCATCCACATCAGTCTTCCCAGACTCCTCATGCGCTAGTGCAGTTCCAGTCCGCTTGTGTTTGATACCTCGCTTGACATCGGCTGGCTGTTTGACCTTACCGCCGTCATGCAAGCCGTTATGGACATGGCCCCAATGCCTGTGCAGACTTGGTGACCAGCGGGCCCACTTCCCAAGCACTTTAAGGGACATGAAGTACTGGCGCAATACCATGCTGAGTAGGATGCCGTTTTCTTCCGAAACAACTTCTTCGGCGGTTCCACCTTCGCTCTCGATGAGAAGAGACGTGTAGCCGTCTTTACCACGACCCATATAACCGCGCGTCGCCATGGTGTACTCCCTTTCAAGGTCAAGAGGTTCGTTGCCAATTCTGGCCCACAATATGCGCGATCCAGAGGGCAGATATGGATCATATTTGAATTGGATGTTTGACACTTGCGGGAATCGACCTTCGAGGGCTGGAGCAAGTGATATGGAATTCTCCAATGCTGCCAAGATTGCGCCGCCTTTGACACGCAGCACGACAACTGGGTCTTCGAAGGGAAAACAATTCAATATGTCTTTCAGTAGTAAGACGCCAGGCGGGTAGATCTGATCGCCACGGATGGTACCGGAGGCCATGAGCGCACAGTCCGTGGAGTAGTAGTGTCGCTTTAAGTCGCATATGAAATTTCCTAGGTTACTTTCGCGAGTTCGCACAGTTGTGAAGCGGCCATCTAGTGGTACAGCTGTATAGCCGATTGGCTTTTCGAGCTTGGACTTGAGGTTCGAGGTTAATTTGTCGACGACTTTGATTGTGGCTTCGTCTTCGACAATCGCGCGGACGATGTCGCGACGGATGATGTCGAAGTCCCAACCATATTGACTGTTGGACTTTCGGCGGGCTTCTATATAGCTGAGCTGCTTGAAGTCGGTGCCAGATCGGAGGATATGGACTTTGTTGACGACTTGATGACTGTAAAAGTGGTCATGGCCTCCAAGAATGAGATCGATAAGGCCTGGACGAGTCTTCTGCGCCAGTTTGATGTCACTTGGCTCTCTAGCGTGGGTCAGTGCGATGACGATTTGCGCACCTTGGGCGCGTAGTAAGGGTACCAATTCATTCGCTGTTTCCGAAGCAGACTTGTAAATTAGATTTGGTGGCAATGAGTTGATGGTGTCTAGCCTATGCGCGGATCAACAACAGTGTTCCACACCTGGACTGGCATGGTTTGTGCATACCATTCCCGCTCCGCTATGCCGATGAAGCCAATCCTGACCCCATTAGAAGATGTCAGCATCAGCGTTTTCGGGCAATCCGCAAGAGGTATGCCTTCTCCTAATGCCGGATCTAGTACATTTGCCAAGAGCCAAGGAAAGTTGCATTGAGTCCTCAGATGCCTGAATTGAGGCACTCCAAAGTCGAGATCATGGTTCTATGAGATAATGTGGTCAGACGAGGCACAGGGTTCAACATCCCAGGGATTTGAGAAAGGGCCACCGCACTCACACCCACACACGCCGCATCTGTCTGGAGGTCATTCAGGATTGGCACCATATGCCTACCTTTTGTCACAGAACTCTCGAGGCTCGGATTAAAAGCATCACCAGAGAAGAGTGTGATCAGGTGAGATTGTTGGGTGTATTGTGGATCCAAGCGGTAATAGTTGGCAACAGTTTGGAAACGCGCAGCTCCTCCCACTGGCTCCGCTGACCCTTCTCTATATGAAGGTCAGTATCAGAGCTTTTAAAAATCAAGAGATTGGTGCAAAAGTAAGACATACTCAATATGATACACATCATTGAAATGCAACAGTCGTAGATCAGGCGGACATTCTTTCTGTCGATTGCTCGTCCATATTACAGATCTTGAACCGGGGGTGTCCTCAACTGACATTGTGTACTGGTCATACCAAGAGATGGCATGATGGCGGTGAAGTTTCTCAGGGAAGAATGCAGCATCGCGGTCCACGTTGCTAGCGCGCCAAGGCCAAGATACTAGTGCGATGTTTCGGCTGTTCTCGCCACTTGGTGCTTAGTTGACACTTGGGAAAGGCCGTCCAGGTCCAACAAGCGTTGTGTTTCACACTCTTCTCCGAGAAATGAACAGCTTCAGTGCTAACTCCATCTAATACGGAGGCTCGAACATCCCATGGCAAACTCTACTTATCGAGAACCTGCAGATCTCTACGTGTCCTCTTGGTACGCGTGGATCTTCTGCCAGCCTCATCCCGTTTGATACTACGGCCTTTCTTACATGTCTAGAGCCTTGAGTGCTAACTTTCCCGTTAGTGGATGAGCCCAAGATGAATACCTCCTACTGGCACTTAAGCTGAGTATGGGATCCAATCATCCTAAATCGGGTCGTGGATCAATTGATTCGAGCCTTATTTCGAATCTACAAGTAATTGTTCTAGCTATCTTTAAGCTAGATATAGCATTATCGTAGTTCGATATACCCGACAAGTCTAATACCGACAGCTCATGATCATCTACTTCCAAGCAATGGCTGGCTCTCCCCGTCTCCATCGCCACCCTTCTCACGCTCAGGCATGCCTCTAAACTCGCCTTTATTGACTCTTGTTACCAACCAAGTGCCAGACTCTTTAGCATCTTCGAAGAATTGTTGATTTTCTTCGAACGATCGGCCGCCCGTTTCCGGGCAATATGCCCACGTCCACCATGCAGCGAAGACATTGGTGAATGCAAAGACGAGGAAAAGCCAGTAACTCAAGTTATTGAAGCCAATCGGAGTAAGCAGAGTCACCGCAAAGTTAGCAAGACCCCATATGACCACGGATATCGCCGAGCCTTGAGCTCGTGACGTGGAAGGGAAGATCTCGGTCGGTATGAGCCATACTTCGGGCAGCCAGCCGATGCCGAAAATACCGGTTGCAAAATATAAGATTATGCTGCCCACAATAGCCAGCGGCAAATCTGGTATGCCAAGGTTCTCGCAGTTCTGTGCGAGGCCACCGAGAAGAGTCAAAATGGCAAAGGAGGTCGCGAGGCCGAAAGCACCGCCAACCATTAAGACGCGTCTACCGACTCGGTCGATGAGAAGCCAAGAGAACGTCATAAGGAAGAAGTAGGAAATGTAGTTGCCTTGCGTTAGGTACTCTGCATCTGATACGCCCAGGCCAAGCAGCTCGAAAATCTGTGGACCGTAGACACTGACAGCGCCATATCCAGTCAAGGCTTGGTTGACCTGACCCATCACTGTCACCATTGTGGGATGGAATTGCTTGCTGCCAGGCCATATCATGTCGTTGTATCCGATTGAATGACTCGACTCCTCCTCATGCGCTTTTACCAGCTCATCGTACTTCTCTTTCATATCGTCTTCGCCGTAGATGTCCGTCAACGCTTGCTTGGCGTCGTCGTGGCGTTCGTGGAAGATGAACCATCTAGGGGTCTCGGGAAGCCGATAGATGAACGAGAGAAGGAGGACCGGGTAGATTTGCATTGCGATAATAGGGATGCGCCATGCTAAGACATGTTAGTGGAGATGACTCATTGCGAGTGAGAAATATGTACCCCATTGGTTGTCCTTCCCTAGGCCATTGGTGACTGCAAGATTGATCGCGAAGGCCATGTTCAGACCGAAGATGTTCGATTGGAATTCCTTTGCCAATGCTACTCCTCGCCCGCCTTCCGAGTTCAACTCGGATGAGTAGACTGGAATCGTTGAATCAATACCTCCGACACCCAAACCCATGATGATGCGTCCCAGGAACATCATGGTCATAGCCCCCTTGTCATAGCCCAGTCCTGCAAAGAACATGAAAAGGTTTCCCAAGGCCGTGACTGCTAGACATGCAAATATACTTGGCTTTCTCCCCGCTTTGTCGGCCAGAAGACTTGCAAAGATTGCTCCAACAGCACAGCCAAGGTAGTAGACGGAGACAATGATACCAACGAGAGGATTCTCTTCGCCGATTCCCATAGTTTCTAGGTAGTCATAATTGGTATTGATGAGTGACATCATGCCCTGGTCGTAGCCATAGAGGGCAATGGCCGTAGCCGAGAAGAGAACGACTTCGTTCTTCTTCTTCATGAGGCTATCCTTAAAGATTGATGGGACCCACGACATCTTGGCGATGTTGTGGATGCACTCGTCCTATAATGCGTAGTAAAATGGCGAGAAACGAAGAGGCACAAACGATGCCTTGAACAGTGGATGACAAGACAGGTAATCAAAAGTGAGGTTAGCTGGCCATGATCGGGGTTTTCACGGTGGAGAAACTCGGTCATACCGCCTTTTGAGGGCTCGGCAGCATTCAGGGCATGGAGGGGCATCAGATACCCGACATCATCTCACATCAAATATGTGGGTCATCAGGCATGATCCCTGTTAAGGCCGGGTATAGCCGAGATCTGCTTAGTCATTAGCTGCAGCCAGTCACGGTTGAGGTCGGCACCAGCTGCCATCCCTGCCATAACCTTTGTCACAGGTCTAGCATCCTCTGAACTCATACTGTTTTCTTGTCATTAAGCTCGTTTGCATCTTAGTGCAGTCAGCATGTCGACATCTAAGCCTGTCAGAAGCAATGGCGAGACGGGTAGCTCCAGCCGCAATGAAGCCGCAGAAGCTTCCCCAGACCGTGGCAAGGACGAGCACTTGCGGGGAAAAGAGGAGGAGAAGCTGCAGGAACAAGAAGTGGAGAAGCTTGCACCAGGAGTCTCTCATCAGACATCAACAGAGGCACCACCCCTACCTAACGAGACAGCACCCCCCCTGGCAATGGAAGCCCCACCTGTCGAGGACGATGGATGGGATCCGGTCTGGGACAGTACCGCACAAGCATTCTACTTCTATAACCGCTTCACACAAACCTCACAATGGACTAATCCTCGCGTACCCGAAGCTACGACTGCAGCACCAGGCGTAGGCAACTACGACAGAATAGAAAAAGCACCAGGAACAGAATCGCCTCCTCTACCCCAACGCCCATACGGAGGCTACGATCCAGCAATACACGGCGACTACGACCCCACAGCTCCCTACGCCCAAGAACAAACCGTGCCAGATGATACCAATGTCCAGCTCCTAGGAGCTGATCCAGCGGCCATCTACACGGCTACTGGGGTGTTCAACCGGTTCACGGGGAAGTGGCAGCCGCATACTATCAATCCGGAAAATCATAATGATGAGAATAAGACAAAAAGGCAGATGAGTGCATTCTTTGATGTTGATGCCGCGGCTAACAGCCATAACGGGAAAAGTCTGAAGGCGGAAAGGAGCGGGAAGAAGTTGAGTAAGCAGGAGTTGAAGGCTTTCAAGGAGAAGAGGAAAGAGAAAAAGGAGGAGAAGAGGAGGGCTTGGTTAAGAGATTGATCGCGTGCTATGGTAAAGAAAAATGTATGTATACCGTGTCGAGGAGCGAGGCGTTGCATTCGTGCTGGTCCTTAATGATCTGTGACTATGTCGACTTTATATTGTCAAAGAGCATGCAAGCTTCCAAGGTTGGAGTAAAGAGGCTCAAAATCAATAAAACTGTCAAAGTCAAAATAAGAAAAAGATTCACTAGCTCGCTATAGTCCCTAGAGACCTTCCAAGCATCTCGCACCCCTACTCGACTTTCGTACTCTTCCCACAGTCATCATCTATAAAACCATCAAACCCCAGCCCATTCTCCCCTCCCCTCCTCACCCCCCCACCCTAAAATGCCAACCGCAACCGCAACCTCCCCAACACCAGGACTCCCACCCGACCAAATCTCCGACCTCCTCTACCTCTCCCGCACCGGCGAAACCACCGAACTCCACTCAACCCTCACCCACCTCGCAAAAACCCTCAGCACAACACCCTCCACACTCCTAGCAACCACTATAGATCCAGACACCGGCAACAGCCTCTTGCACATGGCGAGTGCGAATGGACATACCGGTACGATAACCCCATATATAACCACTACCCAACACGTGCAATGGCTTACGCATTTGGTTTTGCCTAATGCATATAGAAACTATAACATGCCTCCTCGCGCTCTGCGCGTCTCCTTCTTCTTCTTCCTGCCCAGCAGAATCATCATTCCTAGACCGAAGAAATGTAGCTGGCAACACACCTCTTCACTGGGCTGCGCTGAATGGGCATCTTGATGCCGTGATGGAGCTTGTGGGTGCGGGTGCTGATTTGGATGGGAGGAATGAGGCGGGGAGGAAGGCGGTTGATGAGGCTGAGGGGGCGGGGCGGGTGGAGGTTGGGGAGTGGTTGAGGGTTAGGGGGGGGAGGGGTGCGGGGGAGGGGGGAGGGGTGGAGGATAGGGAGGGAGGAGAGGAAGAGGAGGTTGAAGGGGTGGGAGCGGAGGATGGGGAGGGGAGTGGGGAGAGGGAGCGGGTTGTGGGAGATGCGGGAGTGGGGAAGAGCTGAGGACGGGTTGTTGGGGCTGTGGAATGCATTGTTATGGTATGATTTTTGCTGGATGGCTACGAGGAATGAGGGAGTGGCTGTGAGTAGCTTTAATGGCAGATTTTGAGGCTACTGGCGTAAGAGCTGGAACGGTGACACTCTGAGCTCGTCGAGGCTAAGGAAGTGCTGATACATGTGGAGGGTGGCATCCTGGAATGGGCCAACACCGTTCACGTGTATGGGGTAGAAGTGGTCAGCAAAGACCAAGTGGAACTGTCATCTTGGTCAAATGCAGGGCGAATGAGCGTAAACATAGCAAGCTCTCCGGAATGACAAGCTAGGCACTAGCAAGATCTCTGGACCCAGGACATAGGTAAGAGGCGGCCTCATGTTTTGAGTAAGCAATCGAGAAGCTAATGGAACTGACGCGGAACTATAGAGTACCAGTGGCTTCCTCAAGACAAGTTGGGATGGTGATACTCACTGCTCCGAATCTGATTGGAATGTCTGAAGACACAGTGATTAGAGGAGCCAGAAGTCCAGTATCGGGTACACTCGAGGGAGAACGATGCAAATTACGTCTCGTCAGATGTTTACATCCACAATGTCATGCAACGAAACCCTTTGCTTTGGCTTATTTGCAGCTCAAAACCAAGAAGGCCATGATGCGTTCTCACGTCGGAGGAGCTGATATGCCGTCAATATTGGTGCTTGAAGAGCGCCAAACTAACCTCAGTCACCAACACCCAATCGCCGCATCATTGCAGCCGTGTCATCGTCACTTTTAGACTCTACCACAGTAGGTCTCTTGCTTGGAGATCCAAGTGTTGCCTCCCCTTTTAGGGCTGTGAACCAAGGCGCCTTCTTCAGTGCATCCTTTTGTATACGCCAAACATGCTCACTCAACTCGATCAGGCGTTCGCCAAAGCTTGCAAGAAGCTCAGATACCTCCTCTTTATTCTGTTCATCGGTCTCCTCAGCGTTCTCACCCATGTGTTCGTTATCATGTTCGGTATCATTATGATCATCGACGTTGTCGGGAAACGTTGCCTCTTTCCATGCCGTTTTCCACTCAGCGACTGCCTCCACGGCCGCTGTGAGCTCTGGATCGACATTCGTTGCAATCAGGTAGAAAGAGCCTCTCGTTGCATGCGTCTTCGCTGGTTTGAACAATCTAATGGTGGCGATTCTGTCGAACATACTGAGGAGTCTCATAGTCTGCCACATCTCAGGTTTGTGCAGGAGCATTATGAACGTTCCACCTGGCTTGATGCGTTGCATAGCTAGAATGAGTTGGCTGCAGATCAGTCGAGTAGCCTCTTTCCGTGCACGATAATTGGCAACGCTGTGGGTCCTGAGGACTTGGCCATCGCAGAAGACGAGATCGAATGATGTGTCGTGCCAGGGTCGCTTGGTGGAGAAGTTTCCTGCGTCAGGATGATCGGCTGGGATGGATGCGACGCCGAATTCTTCTGCCAGCATAGTGATGTCCGTTTTCCACAATTCAACGTGCGAGTCTTTCTTCCCGTGTGGCACGAATACTTGATGTCCGCCTCGACTTTCGGGTAGAGTGATAGCACAGACATGGCATTGAGGGTTATACTTCAGGGCTGACGAAGTGTAGCCTCCTGGAGCCATACAAAGATCGAGGACTTGTGGACTGGGATGTGGTATTGTCAAGGCGCCAGTAGCGTCTTGCGTCTCGGTACCAATTCGCTGCATCATATTGTAGAGGTATTTGCGGGCTTGGACGGAGGCTTGGTCTGCTTGTCTGCGCTGCTGCTGGAAGTGGGTATCGCCGTTCGGGTTTTCCCATCCCTGCGTGAAGCGTTGGTTGACTACATCTCTCCCAGCCCACCTAGAGTATTCGATGTGAGGGCGTACGACTTACTTGATGTCTTATCTCCATCAGCTCTCGAAATACAGCCGAACGAGCTGCTAAGAACGAACTGCATAACTGACTCTTACGGCCTAGCTTGGGCGGACATTCACCCTTGTGCGCTGCCACAGAGTCAACATTTCTGCTCTCCATGTTGCGAGAAGCGATCGATGCTTTACCAAACTGAAATAGAAGGTGAAAATCAATGTTAGGGGTAGACAAACAATGTTGCAGCCTTATCGTACACGCTTAGTAACCATGTACTGTGCATTGACTATGCTGTTCTGGAACATTCCACTTCTGGAGACTGTCGACCTATCTTTATAGGGAGAAGTTCTCTTCCCTACCTTCTACCTCCTAATACTGGATGACATTCTTGGACAGCAGACTAAACAAGTAAGGCAATTATATAGATCATCGGCTATGAACATGCAATACACTTGGATATACTGTACAAGTGACAACACTACTTATCTTATTTCATACTGGCTCGGCTGATCAACCCACGGTCACAGTAATCCCGTTCGATCTTAACTAGACCCAAGAATCACGGGACAGCAAACAGGGGGAAAACCCGAACTATCCCTAGAGTCCTAGTCTGCACATGAATGGGATCATCGTCAACAGTTTCAACTTGAGAAAGAAAACAACCAGTTGTGGCTTAGCAAACAGGGATAGGTATACATTGGCTTGAATGAAGCTAAATTTAGACACGCGAGACATGTCGCCCTCAGTCAGGCTAGCTTAAATCCAGCTTGGCACCCGCAGCCTCAACCAGCCCCTCCTTTCACTGCCCAGCAGTCATCGAGATCGATTCATGTATGTTTCCATCAGACCTCTAACTCCTTCATAATAGGAAACTGCGGTGGCTCGTCGAAAAAGCCCGTCCTATAATGACTACGTATTGATGAGACGTTTCATCAGCAATGAGAGAATGCAACGCGCGTGTCTGAAACGGGGGCTCCAACAAATGCAAAACACTTTGGTCGAGCACGTCAACGGCTGAATCTCTCAACACGCAATTGAGCAAAGCATGGAGACATGACCGGCCCTACTATCAGCACATTTCCGAAGACTGATAGGCAACGTACACTCCAAATTAATCTGAAACCTCCCGCCAAGGCGGCAGGGCTGTGTTTAGCCGTAGCGCACAATCCTTCTCGTCTTGAGCTCCTGATACGTATGCATCTGCCGCGACCAATCACTTAGCGTGGCCATATGCAAGAGGCGACCCTTAAGCTTTAAAGGATTCAACCCACACGGTAAACGCTGCACAGTGAAGGATTCGTGAATCGTTTGGGAGCACTATGCCTGTAAGTGCTACCCTATGCCTACACCTACACCTAGTGCCCTTTTGTGCGGGGATCTCTCTGATTGGAGCTCAGCTCTGGAGAGGGCTGTGCATTGTAGTTGGGCGTGAGTCAAGGTGGGTATATCTGTCTGCTGCTGCTGCTGCTGCTGTTCGTTCTGCGATCTGTCTTATCTGTCTTCAATCTCCATATTCGTGGCTCCTTCCCAAAACTGTGTGACCAGCAAACCATACCTCCCAAATCATTCAAGATTGCGCGCGGGTGCCACGTAATTCTCTCTCTTTCAGGTTGAGGAAGCACGCCTCAGCCTTTCCAAGTTCAATTCCCACCTTGAGGAATACTGAACTTCCTCTAACAACCTCACCATTCACCATCGTTATGTCTATCCTCAGCAACCCCAAAACGCTCTACGGAGCCCGAATCTGGCAATTCGGTTTCGCACTCGGTGTCCTCGTCCTTATCAGTTATGCTGGCGTGCATCGAGGCTGGTGGACGAACATCAATGGGCCCATAGCAGTAGCGAGTATGTACCACAACTCACACAATCATACTCTTCACCACCCATTACAAAAGCCACGACCCTACCAACCTTGGCGACAGCATGCTAACAAGCACCATAGTCATCTCCGTGATCCTCACCTTCGCAATAACTCTCCACACCATAATTTTGAACCACCTCAACAAGAACCCCTTCTCCGGCGGCTCCACCATGCGCACGGTCCTCCGCATCGCCATTGAAGTCATCATGCTCCTCCTCTGGGTCGCTACAGCAACATTGATGCTGAGAAAGAAGAACTGCGAAAGAAGGGCTACAACTCTCGACGGTGTAGATACGTGTTATGCTAGTGGGACGGACAGCACGGGAAAGCGGTGGACAGATCAACCTACTATCAGCTGGGATGTGTGCATTGCTTTTACTTTTGTTGAGATGTGAGTCCCCAGTTACCATCGGTCAGTCGGTGCTGGAGCACAACTTGCTAACAGTTGGACAGTGTCTCTTTCTTCGTCACTGCTTTCTTGGTGTTCAAGGAAGACCGTGAGAGCAAGGTCTCGGGTGGTGCTTCATATGCTTGAGGGGCCGTGATGCGGTAGACGACGTACACAGCGAACGCCTCTTTCATGCTGGGATGTGTGTTATGTGGAATAGATAGCGGACATTGGACTTGGAAAATCGGACGATACGACCATGACTTTTACTAGACGTGCAAAATCATTCATGACGCAGTAATACTCTCATTGACTCACGGCCCCCCCTCAGCTCCTGTCTCCTGATATCTAACGCCCCAACCTCATCCCCACATGCTACCCACGAATCTTTCTATTCCCAATTCACCAACACCCATTCCCACATTCCTATCTCTTATCCCACCCCACCTAACCCAACCCATCCCCTCCATCCACACGTCCCAGCCGCTCTTCACGACCCAAAAGCCCATACACGTACACCCCTAATAATCCCACCAGAGACCTTTGCCCGAAAATATCACTCTCACCAACATCGATGACCCACACACTCCACTCACAATACCTGAATGACAAGAATCGATGCCTCCGTCGACATACTTGCCGGCGCATATCGAGTTGAGATGTTGTCCTACTACCCACGCGATATGCAAACCAAATATCCTGCCTAGCTTCACTACAAGCCTCCCAGCTGAGACGCCTACCTGTTGCTTGAGGTATGAAGTGAGGTAATTACCGTATACAGAGCTCTGGTACTGATGGCTCTAGCGCACAATAGGAGGGATGAGTGGTAGGTTTGTGGGGGGATGGGATTAGGATGCGTGTATCTAGGATAATGAAGGAGGAAATATATATATAAGCTATAGCTATGTCAGTTACTGGAGTATACCCCCGTCTATATCATTATAACTCATTACGAATGTAAAGAAGATCTCCATCGTACTCCAAGACATACCAAAAAGTGCGCCCTTGCGATGCAACTCGCTCCTGTTATGCTATGCGTCTGTAACGTCATGTAAAGATTCTTCCTCTATCGACACAATAACCTCTGTCCCCATCCCTTTCTTCTAACGACTTTTCCGTAATTCTCTTCCTCGATGTTGTGCTTGCCTACAATTGTCAAGAAGACTTGATCGAGTGTTGTCTGGCTGACGGAATAGTATTCGAACCCTAGCTCTTCTTTGTGTGCCTCTAGGAGCGTGAACAGAGCGCCGATACCGCTGCGGTTGGCCTCTCTGTCCTTGTCTGCTTGGATGGTGTTTATGCTGGATTCGGCTTGCTTGGAGTCTGTGGCATATACTTCTGTAGCCGGACGGCTAGCGGGAACTGAGAAGCGCAGTTGGCCGTGAAATGTCTTGTCTTCTACTGCTGCGCCGGCGAGGTTGGCTTTGATCCAGGCTTTGATCTTGTCCATGTCGGCATCTGGCGTGTGAGGAGCTGTTGTCATGATCAGATGGACGTGGTACCTGTCCCCGTGTTTCCGTCTTAGGCCTTCGCTAGTGCCTAGCGCTAGCATCTTTTTACCCATGATGCCGGCCCGGTCAGCTAACGCGTCCGCTTCTTCCATGCTGTGCGTTGTGAGTACGAGACTACGGCCGGGAACGACGGAGGCAAGAGTGCGCCACATGACACGCTTTGCGCAGACGTCCATGCCCGAGGATGGCTCGTCGAGGAGAAGTACTGAGGGATTTCCCATTAGCGCGATTGCAAGGGATAGCTTTCGCTTGTTTCCGCCGGAGAGCTTGGCTGCCATGCGGTGCTGGAACGGGCCAAGACCCACTGCGCCAATGACTTCGTGGACATTATGCTCCACGTCATCAACGCCGCGGACACGAGCGTAGAAGTGAAGGTGCTCGAGAACGGTCATTTGATCACAGGCATCGACTTGAGGGCATACACCAAGGTGATCACGAGCTGCTGCTCGCCGCTTGCTAATAGGGATATCTTCGACAAAAATTTCGCCGCTGGTGTGGGAAGGGAGGATGTCGCCCCGGATGAGGGAGATTGTGGTGGACTTCCCGGCCCCGTTTGGCCCAAGCAAGGCGAAGACTTCGCCGCGCTTGACTCCAAAGGTGATATCCTGCACGGCAACGTTACTACCGTAGGCTTTCGTGATGTGTTGGACACGTAGACCGTCGTCTGAAGAGGCGGCGACCCGTTTAACCTCCCCGGCGATCTCGTCGTCGAGGACATCTGCCTCTTCGGCGTCTTCGGATTTGTATTGCTTTCGGCGTATTCTAGCCCAGATAGATCCGCTATCATTCCATAAACATAGCCCAAAGAGGAAGAAAGACTGTCCAATGAGGTAAAGTATTGGCCCACCGTATAGAGTGATTCTTCCCGGGTAAGAGGCAAGGGTGGTGTGTCCTTCGCAAGTGGTAGCGAAGACATTCAGCGCCACGAACAACGCCCGAACTAGATTTCCAGCGGGTGTGATAAGGCCAATAGTGAAGTGCGCAATTAGCAAGTCGTTATCGACTTGAGTCGTTGGAGCGTAGGTCAAAACACTCAGGTACGCGATAAAGTATAAAAGGAACATGACGGCCTGGCCCCCAGCCGAGAAAGCAAATGCTGCAAGTTGAGACCTTGCCACTAAGGATATGACATACGACATGAGAGTCGAAGCTATGCCGTAGAGAAAAAAGACCACGAAGAGGTACTCGATGTGATACCAGGCGTCACTGACACCTCGGAAGATTACAATGGCGAGCACGCTTGTTGCGAGGACGATTATGAAGTCGAAGGCCTATCGGCAGAGATTAGTACGGAGTAGCTCATACGGGATACAGACAACCTCGATCGTTGACTTACCAGGTAGGCAGACCACAAAGAAATTGACCGAACGCCATTACTATAGTGTAGCTGCCGGACGTTTCGCAAGCGCTCCAGCGTCGGATAAAGGGCGAAAAACGCAGGATAGGCACACATAGCAAGTCCAAAGTACACTATAAGCTGCAAAGTTTTGCCAATCCCAGGCACCCATGGAGAGTCGAAAGCCTGGTACTGGCTGGAGATGGAAACATTCAGCAGGAGAGTGTCCAGAGCATTCTGCGTGATAGTGGCAAGCGAGATATCAGCGCCGTCACCTTTCCAAGCAAACGTCGGAGGACTTGCGTTGTCGCCAAGGAAGAACCCCCCAGGGGTGACGTTCGCGTAGAAGTGGTTGATATAGTTGTTGAAATCCTCCAAAGTCCCATCGACTGTATGCACAGATGACGTCAAATCCGACAGTCCACTACCACTAGAGCCGGTCGCGTTGCCACCAGGAAGAGTGGCTTCGAGACGTGCGAGGGCCTCAGGCGAGATTCTGCTTGCAGGTCCGATGACGAGATCGTACTTGGCTTGCGACAGTAATGACTGTATTTGCGAGGGCGTGAAGGCAGCGGTTGGAGAGCACCCTGTGGCAGTGAAGCCCTTGAGGAACAGAGTAACCAAGCCAGCTGCAACGACTGGTATCAAGAAAGCAGCCACGTAAGGGATGTAGTTTCTCTGGAAGACAGTCCAGCGCTTTCGGAAAAGAGTTAAGGCTTGGCGCAGTATCCCAATCCTCTTGCCGGTCTGAAGCTTGAGGGCGTTGTCGCTGTCTTTCAAGCTGTCTTTCTTGTCCTCGGCTACCATCACCTCTCCACCTAATTTCCCTGTAGGGCTAGGATGGCTACGAGGCGTATCGTGACCATTCGCCGGAGGGGCAGACAAAGTTTCTAAGTCTTCTGCCACATTGAAGAAGATCTCCTCGATGGTTGGCGAACTAATCTCGTAATTCTTGATACCGAGTGAGTCTAATGATCGAATCAAGTCCGCTGCCTGGGCCGAATTGGGCACCGTGAAGACAGTCCGGTCAAATTGCTCCTTAGTCGCCATACCCTCAAAATATGGTATAATCCGGTCATCACCTGGTGTTTTGAAGACGTGAATACGGTAACCACCACCGAGACGATGCTTTAGCTCCACCGCTGATCCTTGCGCCTTAAGGCTTCCACGGGAGAGGATAGCAATTTGGTCAGAAAGCAGGTCGGCTTCATCCAGAAAATGAGTCGTGAAGATGATCGTACGCTTTCCTCGTTCGTTCATCAAGATATCCCATAACTTCTTGCGTGCGAGAGCGTCGACACCACTGGAGCATTCATCGACACAGCATACGCGTGAGCCGCCTGTAAACATCATGCTCAATTGGAGCTTCCGTTTTTGCCCACCAGAAAGATAACGAGCTTGAGCACCGATTTTTCTGTCAAGATCGCACGCTGCAATCAATTCTTCGATCTCTGCTTTTGAAGAGATCTTGCCGGTGGACTTCAAACGATTGAATATTCGAACGTGCTCAAAAGCAGTCAAAACATCCCAGAGAACATTGCGCTGGGGACAAATTCCGAGCCCACCAAATCCATCAACAGCAACGGTGCCCGACGTAACGGTATTAAGGCCAGCTATAGCATCTAGAGTGGTTGATTTACCGCTTCCGTTTGCGCCAAGTAATACCATGATTTGTCCTTGGGGTATTGTAAGGTTCAAGTCATCAACGGCGACAACGGTTTCCTTGCGTTTTCCGAATTTTGTAGCAACGTTGCGTGCCCACCAGGAAGGCTTGTAGCGCTTCGTGAACCCTGTGAGCTGGACGGCCGCATTTGAGCCTTCCACGCCAGATGAAAGCTGACGACCTTTCGAGGCAGTGCCGTAGAGTGCTCTCTCGATGAAGGCGCCGAGGATAGGAAACAGAATGATGTGCAGAATCGTGAAGACGAACATTGCAATGCCGGGGAGTGTGGAAGGATTCTGAGGGGCGGCCTTGATCAGGTTTGTTGGCATGTTTTGGCGCTCCCAGCGAGCCATTAAGATGGTGAAAAACGTATAATTCATTGGCGGAAACAACAGGCTGAGGATTGCGACCGCTCCTGTGTTGGCATTCTGAAGTACTTGTGCAAGTACGGCGAGTAGAAGTGCGACGATTGTTGTTACGATGCCACTCAATTGTGCTTTGTGAAAGAATGCGGCGCCGAAGATCGAAAACGAGGACAGCGAGAGCCCTGAAAGGATATTGAACAAGACGAGGAGGCCAGCGTTCGTCTTTGCAAAGACACCATAACGGAGGATAAGACCTGGGTAGAGCTTGGAGTTAGTTGCATCCCCAATAAAACACAAAGGCCGTCTTTGAATATGGAAGCAGAGATCAGTCGTGGCTCTCGAAGTCTGTTGCGAACGACCCAGACAGCAAGCTGGAAACACGGAGAGCTTTCGGAAGGTCACATACCTATAGCGATCCAGCCAGGTACAAACATAATGTCGAAAGCAATATGGTTAGCCAACAATCGTATAGCTTGAGGTTCCCAGCGTCTCTTATTTGGCATTGAGGCCTCAATGATCTGGGTCATTCCAAGCTCTCGCTCTGAAGCCATCAATCCGACCGATTGATAAATTACCCCAACAAGACCGATGAAGAACGCCACACCGAGGACTTGGATAATGCCACCCATGTATCGAGTTCGTATCTGGTCTTTCCTCTGTTGTTGCGTCATAGAAGTGTAGCTGTATTCGTTCACCTGAGGGGGTACTGCCGCCTGGTCAATGCTAGTATTCTGGGCGGCAATAGCGAAGTCGATAGCATGCTGGAGTGGCAGTGCGAAGATTTCTTGATCATTGTTGTTGTTCGTGACATCGATCTTGCTCGCCAATCCTCCATCGGCCCTTAAGCTGTAGTTCCAATGACCGCCCGGGCCCTCAGTCGGTGAGCTGTAGAAGACGGCGGCAGCAAAGCAGCTAGAAACACCACGAAGTGAGCTTCGACATGTGGTAAGTAGGTCCTCCTCTTGCGCCAGCATCTTCACTATCTTTCCTTCGGCTTTGACCTGATTTGCAACAACATTGATAACCGTATTGATGTCGCCCCGTGCAAACCCATTGTTGACGAACGCTACCGTGTCCCTGCCTCCAGCCTGACCTAGGGCATCTGTGAGCGACTTAACGGGCGATGCATGGCCGATACCGAATTGAGAGGGTGGAATGAACAGATTCCGAGCGTATGCTAAGAATCCAATGAAGATGACCGGGAGAAGAAAGCAGCGTAGGGGGGTTGTGAATGCGTGTCTGATTAGGACGATCAGTATGTTCTTGTGTATCAATATCGCTGTCTGCCTCATGAACAGCATGATCGCGGTGATTGTCCTGTTGACTTATTGACCTCGAATCATACAGCGGTTGACGGATATGGACCACGCCATTGCGAACGAGAAGAGCTGGTATTCACCATTCTTATGTGAAGGGGAGCACAAAGTCGCCGAAGAGAAAGGCTATGCATAACGAAAAGCCTCACTACGCAAGATACGCGGCCGTTCTTCATTTGAAAGTGTCACCACTGCTGCGTATTCGTAAAGGCGGACAACGGCCAGTCCAAATGTCCGACTGCATCAGATTAGGTTGCGGCCCGGTATCTGCTCTTAGTAGAGATTTATTACATACATTACGATTCTTCTACCAACGGACATAATCTTGAATGTCTTTCTTATAACGCAACATGACCTGCAGACAGGCTTAGTGACGTCTTTTTACATACAAGCCTGGTGTTGCTAGTCGAAGAAGCTTCGCATCGTGTTCTGGAGTGCCCTAGCAATTTTAACAAGCGCGGCCTTTGTCAGCCTAAAATGAAGAGACACCACCTGTTGCATTAGCCTGGGAGGAGCATCGGTAGAATCTGCATCGACCTCAGATCTTGATAATCGAAAATCACGACATTGTTGAGCCTGCGTAGCAAGACTACCATGAGGCCAATAACATCGCTGTCCATGAATTGTTACAGCATGTAAATACATATCACCACCTGAACGGCCATTGGAATGTGCATCTCAATGATCAGATAAGAAACCAAGGTCGGTAGCCGCGGTAAACAGGGTTTATATCGACAGCGGAGAGCAACAAAACAGGCGTATTCCAATCTGCCGCTGATCTTGCCGAGCATCATGTACAGCAAGAACACACAAAGTTGTAGCAAGCGAAAAAGACTAGGGCGTGCTGCCACAGATCTTTAGTGTAGGTAGATGTCGCAGAGGGGACGACCGTGAAGTCAGAACAGAGGAACTTCAGCCAGGATTCTACAGTCAGTGTAGTTCACTATGAGCTGATTGTCCCGAAGATCGCTAGTTGCTAGACTCTAATGATGACGAATACATGCGGAATCCATCAATAGCCAAACATCTCGCCCAGTGTCCTCGGATCTGAAATAGTCTGGCACCCTGTAGCAGCTGACATAAGGTAGACATAACGGTGAAATCAGTAATGTGTGTTTGCGGTGTAATACTTAATCATATTAATTTCGATTCCTAATGGCGCTGGTACAATGGTGCGCCTTAGCGGGTGTGCAAACCATACTTTACCTAGACAAGCTAGTTTGCAAAAAGAATACATCTTTCTAAACAAATCGTTCCAGGCTCCAATGGTCTGAAACTTAAAGTCATCGTATTAGTGGCACCGGAACAAGTATACGCCGATTGGGTGAGGACTTTCACACTTGGCACAACTGTGGGCAGTGCATCCAGCACTCTGTTTCTCGACTTATACTTCGCTGTACCTAACAGAGCTTCAGAAGCCAATCCACAGAATCTCCCACCTGGTAGCACTGTACACGGAAATCAGGCCTACACCTGGCATCCGCCGCAGACACCAGTCCAAGCTGTGACTCCACCAGTAGCCAAGACGAGCTCGGCACCGGTATCAGCTTCACTAGCCAACCCACCACCAGCCGACTGGAACTTCACACCACCATCATCCCTTCCGAAGCCAGCTTAGCAGCCTCCTACACCAGAAATGGATCACGCAGCTCGTGGAGACTCCGCCCTCAAGGAAGGCGACTTTGCATCCGCAATCAACCACTATACCCAAGCTATTGCCATCAACCCAACAGCGGTGGCCTACTACATACAACGTTCCACTGCCTACACACGCGTCTCCCCGCCCGACCACGAGGCATCCTTCAAGGATGCAGAGCTCGCCCTCTCCTTGGCCTCGAAACGCGCGAAGCGAGAGCTCATCGGACAGAGCCAGCTTAGGAGGGCCATCGCATTGTTTGGCCTCGAACGCTTTGCAGATGCAAAGCAATGCTTGGAATGGGTTAAGAAGTTCAACGAGAAGGAAAAGACTCTAGGAATATGGGAGATGAAGGTTGCATCCAAGTTAAAAGGTCTCGAGGAGGGTGATCAGCGTGGGGTTGTGTCGGTAAAGGAGATATCTGAGGTTAACACGCCATCCACAACCGTGACATCTCAGTCTGCAAAGCCAGTGGAGAAGCAGGGAGCTTCGCAAGCTAGTAATTCCCCAAAAGGCGTTAGCACAAGCGATGTTTCGGAACAGGTCACCAAGGACGGTCCTGCTGCTGCAGCCTCTGCAGCACCTGTAAGCGTACAGACACCCGCTAGCAAGATCCGTCACGAGTGGTACCAAACTAACGACAGCGTCATTGTTACGCTCTTCTGCAAGGGCATCCCTAAGGATCAAGCTACTGTCGAAATCAAGCAAAACTCCTTGGAAGCGGCCTTCCCTCTGCCAACCGGATCCGATTTTCAATTCTCGCTCGACCCTCTTTATTCCAACATTGACCGTGTAAGGTCATACTACAAGATTATGTCCACTAAAGCGGAATTCACACTAATGAAAGCTACGCCAGGCCAGAAGTGGGCCACTATTGAAGGTGCAAGTATTGCCAGCGCCGACGATACCGAGATGCATAGCAATGATGTCTCTGACGAAACCGCCAAACGAGCTGCCGTCGCCAACAAGACCACCAAGTTAGCCCCAGCGTACCCTACGTCCTCTAAATCCGGACCCAAAAATTGGGACAAAGTCGCTGCTGATCTCTCTAAGCGACCTAAGAAGGATGTCAAGGACGGTGAGGAGGGTGAGACGGAGGAACCTGGCATTGATGAGGAAGAGGGTGATCCTGCAACCAACTTCTTCAAGATGCTTTACAAGGGAGCAGATGAGGACACGAAGCGCGCTATGATGAAGAGCTACCAGGAGAGCAACGGTACGGCTTTGAGCACCAATTGGAATGAGGTGTCAAAGGGACTTGTTGAAACAAGCCCACCCGATGGCATGGAGGCAAAGCAATGGGGATAGCAAGAGGATGGACCGTGGGAAATACGAAATGAGACGACTTGTTAAATCGATGAGGCATGGAATGGAAGGTCACTTGATTTCGGGAGAGCGCGAATACCCATATGAATATTGCATAGCGAGGCTACATAGCATTCTACGTGTGAAAAGGGCGCATCTGGCGTATGTACAATAACCTCAGGCAGACATCGCGGCATTAGGTCTCTCCGACAGGGCAGCGAAACACCATTGGTTGGCTTTGCCCATCATTAATGACATCTCCCTCAGACTGTAGAATTCGTTGGTTATGTACTCGTACTTGAACACGAACGATGCCCCACGAATGTGCCCGTGCTCAACCAAGGTTGACGGCGGGCCGGTCCTGTGGGCCCCTGAAGCTTTAAGATGACAGGGGCGATCACCCTCTCCAGAGTCCAGCTCCCCAATCAAATACACAGCAGGCAAGTGCACTGCGTCTTGACGGTGTAGGGTTTGTCTTTTGACCTTGTTCTTTCGATGCTATTGTACCTGTACTTCGTTTGATCTGCATTGGGCATGCTCTTATCGCTCTATCTCATCAGCCTGTGTTCACGGGTCATTGTTTAGCGCCTTGCGGACTCGGTGCCTCGACTCACCCCCTCATCATTGCTTCCAATTACGCATCTCGCACTCAATCGTTCTGGACAAGCTGTGCTTTACAGCTCCTTTCCATCGGCTTTACCTACGGCTTGACTTCTAGTCCATAACGCCTTTCAGAGCTCTCCTCTACCCACGGCCTACTTTCCTACGCCTCGTTCACATCTCCATGTCAGCCAATGCTCAATCCGAAGACCCCTACGAAGGCGGATGATGGGATAGAACAGCTGAAACAGTCGCTCTCCGCCAAGTGGGGTATACAGTTCCCGGTTAGAGACTCGAAATGGAGTCCTTCGCATCGAAACCCCAGCCTGGTCGAAGAAAAGATTGCCACCCGCATACAATTTCTATACTTTCAGGCTGGAGCATTACGTCATGCTATCGAGCAGTTCGAAAGACATGCATTCACTCTCTATTCACAGTGGCAGTCCAAGCCCCGTGCCGAAGTGGACGTGCTGCCTTCACGTGAAAGCGAGGTTAGCGCGCTCAAGAAAGATTTCCTTCATAAACGCAGTCAACTGGATGGAGATGAGGTCGAGAAATTAAAAGAGATCTTGTGGCTCCAATTGAGTGAGGTCGTGGACCGTGTAAAGCGGGGCGAGAAATTTCCGGTGCCAACGCTTGAAAGCGAGTGTTGTCGTCCGATGTTCCCATTTTCGATCCACTAACAGTGACGCAGGGTCTAGAACAGCGTTTTGCACAGAAATAGCACCTGGAGACGATGTTTCCCATCATCAACCCTCCCTGACCCAGAGGTTCCGCAATGAAAGCGAGCTCAGCGCCATGCCAGTCGGCTTACATGCGTCGTCTGATGACTTCAATGACGAAGATATGGTTGACGTATTCAATGAAGCTACCTGGGCACCCACTCTCACCTCTCGTGAAGAAGATACAAAGACAACCGCACTGACATCGCCTACTGATGACAAGTTTGAAACACCTCCGTCTACACCACCCAAAACCGGGAGGATAGGCTTGGGTATTGACTCACCGGGCACGGAAATGCCTGACTCTTTCTGTTACGACAAACCTGAGCTTGTTGCCGTCACAAATCGCAAGAGATCCTTTGCCGATTGCATGGAGCCCCCTACACCGTGCAAGAGCTCTCGAGAGACACGCATTCATTGTGCAGGGTACAACCGTGACAACTTCGCGCCAGCCACAGAGCGTTCTGACAAGAGCTTTACAAACTTGGCTGGTAACATACCTACCCCTGATGAGAAAACTTGGTTCACCTTCGCACGAACCGGAAGTCAATCTTTGATAAACTTCGCTTCAGTATCATCCTCGATAACAACTGCCTCTCCAGCATGGACCTCCCCTAATACTTCGTTCTGTAGCACTTCGGTGGCCACTTCTTTCGGCTCGAACGCGGATGATACAAATTCCACGATGCATCCCAAGGCTGTAGAACCTCCGTCCATTGGCAACTCCACCCGGCTATCTGTAGCTCATACAACCGCACGGGTCAGAATCGGTCAGGTGCAGGAGACCTTAGTCGCAACAAGCGCTCCTGATAATATGGACATCGACTCAGAACCTACTATCACATACACGACAGCGGTCGAGTCTGATGTTGAGTCCAAGCGATCAGGCGAACTAGAAGACAGATCCAACAGTAGTAAAGATATAGAACGCCTCTTAGCGGAACGACTGATCTCTCACTCACCGTTCGGTAAGGCCTATACTCTCAGAAAAATGAGCTATGCTGACATTGCAAAGCGACTCGGGGTATAGAGAACTATTCAGCACTTCCGTTTAGGCAACTTTACGAGGTCATTCGGATCTCAGGACATTGCAAGCTGGACCTTAGTCTATTCTCAAGTTGCACGACTCCTATCGAATCATACGAAGAATTATGGTCAACGCTCAGCAAGATCGTCAGCGCCCATGGGAAGAGCATGCCTGAGAGGTCCAGCCTTGCGGCATGGCATCGTGCAGGTTTGGACTTTGAAATGGTCGCCCTTAACGGCACTCTCCAGATGCTAAATGAGCGGAAAGGTCCTGTCTTCACATTCGCCTTACATCCCCTAAGGGTCGAATCATCACACCGGCTGTCACGCCAATTTGGTAGCGATCGGTTCTGCGTGCTTGGTATGTCAGGTCTAGGACCCGAAAGTCTCCCATCCTATCTCAGGACCCATGCTGTTATTGCTCGTGCCACAATTATCAAGTGGCTCATTGATACCGGACATCATTTCTTGGGACGAACGTGGCGCGCTTTCTACACAAATCCTACCAAAAGCAAATCACTCAAAAGTGATCAGCCAAAATATCGTGTATATTTTTTCGCTGAGAACGGTACTGGCTTTGGACAAGTACAGCGGAATGGCGAGTCTAACGCACATTTGCTCGAGCGCCCCCAGATGAGCGTAAGGGAACTTATACAGTGGTTCATGCCTACTAAACCCAATGAAAGCCAACCTGCGCTAAAGTTCTTCGCTAGACTTGCATTAGGTATGCCCCTTGCTATCGCCTCTATTTGATCATCACTGATATTTCACTTAGCGGTCAGCAGCACGGCTCCTACTGTGGAATTTACTCCTTCGGAAATCTTCAGAAGTGATGACGCCCGAGCAGATGCTCCTTGCGAGCGGCGGCTAAATTATCGGCGCTCAGATGAGAAAAAGATACACATGAAGCCATCGGAGTCAAATTCTCCAGTGATGAATGATGTAAGCACTCTTCTGCCAAGACTGCGAACTTTATTGACATTGACCCAGGGTTGCGCCCGCATATCCAGAAAGGCCGCTCGTGGCATAGCCGACAGCCTAGGCTTGGACAACGTACCCTGTTGCTTCCAAGGTAGAATAGGAGGAGCCAAGGGTATGTGGATGATCGACATTCCGGATGAAACACCTTCCCCACACGGCAGGAACTACTGGATCGAGATCACTGATTCTCAGTTGAAGTTTGAAGGCCATGCTACCGATGCTATGTATCCAGTGCCTGCGAGGGTGACTTTCGAAGTCAACGACTTTCCGAAAAGACTATTACCAGGCTATTTGAGTTTTCAATTACTACCTATCTTGATCGACCGAAAAGTGCCTGCAAACGTATTCATAACTTTACTCGAAAAGGATCTAACAGCTCGATCAGCTGAACTTGAGGTGGCGATGGACAGTGGCCGCACTATCCGCAAATGGAACCAGGCAAATTTCCCAGTCACTGAGGAGAGAGCGCGATACGGTGGGATCGAGATGCAGGGTGGCCTACCTTTATCGAGAGCCGAGAAGATCAACTGGTTCGTCGAGGTGAGTACTGTATTTCTATTCCATGACGATTGCCGAGCTAAGATGACGATAGCATGGGTTTGAACCGAAGAGTTGTCAGTATCTCAAGAATCAATTGTTCAAAGCTATCATGGCCTATTGCCTACGTTTAGAAAACAAGATGAAGATCCGCCTTGATGAGTCTACAAACGCATTTATGATCGCGGATCCATTGGCGGTTCTCGAAGAGAACGAGGTGCATATTGCATTCTCGACTGCATTCAAGAACCACAAAACCGGCTTCGATCAGAGATTGCTTCACGACGTCGATGTACTTGTAGCTAGATCGCCAGCGCATCTACCTTCAGACATACGAAAGGTCCGAGCGGTCTTCAAGCCAGAGTTGCACCTCTACACAGATGTCATTGTCTTCCCATCTAAAGGTTCGGTGGCTCTGGCAAGCTTGCTTTCCGGCGGCGACTACGATGGTGATAAAGCTTGGATTTGCTGGGACCCTGATATTGTTGGACCCTTCGAGAATGCAGATGTCCCCGACCATCCAAAGATTGAGTTCTATGGGATCGAGAAAGACAACACTAAGATTGCAGACCTTTCCCCAAACCAAGACTACAATAGTAGATTTTTACGCCACGCGTTCGATTTCAACCTCCAGATGAACATGCTAGGTATATGTTCGCAATACCACGAGGCGTATTGTTATAAATTCAGAACAATCAACAATGCGCACGCGATGTCTATTGGGATGCTACTTGGCAACTTAGTGGACAGCGCAAAAGGAGGCTTCAAATTTGACGAGGCAAAATGGGCTGCTTTCAAGCGGATGAATAAGCTGCCGATGTTTCTGCCAAAGCCTGCCTACAAAGACAAAAACAACCAGAGGCCAACCACGCACTTGATCGATCATCTGGTATTTGTCACAGCCAAGAATACACGTGAGAATGTGCTCAAGAAATTCTCAGAGCAGTTCAAAGAAGATAAATCACGGGATGACGATCTTTTTCGAATTCGCAACGAAGCACTCGAGGAGGCCAAGAGCAATAAAGAGCTAGCAGAAGTTCTGGCGAACGTCGAGAAAGGTATAAGGACCATCAATACCTACTGGAAAGAGCATGTCGGACGTGATCCAGATGATAATGATACACGGCCAACGACGAGACCTGACGCGCCTAGCTTTCGGACTGTGGTAGAACGCTGCCGTGAGGGCTTCATAAAACTTCCACCCGAGCTTAATGCCCCACCGACCTCCGATAGAATCGCCAGCTGGCAAAGTGACCACTCCGCTGGCCGTATCTCCCACTGGGACCATGTCAAAGCCTCTGTGGCGTTTCACCTTTATTTCTCGACTACGTTCATCTGGCATGTAGCTGGTACAGAACTGGGTGAGATCAAGGCTATGGCAAGAGGAAGAGGAACGTACAGAGTTGTGGTTGGGGAGGTGTTCGAGTCTTTCAAGTTGGATCCAAAGATTGTCGATCCGGCTATGAGAAGGATGCTTGGAGTAGGGAGTGGAGGCAACAGTGAGGTCGAGGACGACTTTGACGAATTTGGGGACTTTGATGTTATGTGAATGAGCTCTGCATTATCTTGATTAATAGCTTACAATCGGTTGAATCCTTCAGGACTGGGCTCTGTTTTGGATATGTAACCTACAACGATGGCATAAATCGTGGGGACGTGGTTTTACAGTGATTAATGCATGTATTGCTGAGCAAGTTGACTGGTATGGTGCTCTAATAGATACTTGGAATCGGCGCGATGGCCAGATGTCTAATAGCTCTGTATTACCAAGGTGATGATACGTGACACCCGTCCAGTGTTATCAGATAGGGTTTGAATCTTTAGGGTCTTAGGTAGTGCAGATGTACTTGCGATGGAAAGGCGCGTGAACGTGGCCAATCAATTCGGTTTCTGCATACCGAAAAAGGCTCAGATCGAGCCATTTGTGAGTAAAAACAGCAGGTAAATATAATTCCGCCTTGCCCTTTGCTTGGGTCTTCGAATAGATATGGAGTATAGAGGGCATGAGGTAGTATTGGCTGAAAATTAAGATGACTAAGCCGTACCAAATGGCGCTGTTGCTGGTTGCCTTATTACCTTAGAAGCCTGCGCCTTCCCCTCATTCTCACGTCTCATCAACATCCTCACTTCCCGTGTCTTTTCGTCCGTGAATTGGATGTAGGCCTGCGACAGGAGTATCATTTTCATCGTCTGTTATCTTCTACAACATTGTGCGGCTAGAACGGTACTCTATGCTTATCTGGATTCGTGCCTTGCTTTTTCCTTCTTGCCGTACGCTACCTCAGTTACCGGAGTTTGAGTCTTTGGGTACGATTGCGCATAACTGGCCAGAGATCTGTTCGTGTTCAGCTGGTATTTAGCTGGTGGAGATCTGAGGATTCTAGGGAAGCTTGTGGCTCTTGTGGCTGCCTTAGGAACATATCGTCTTGGAGTCTAGCAATTCTATCGGCACCTCAAAGCCGTGAGCGACAACGGACTGACAATTGCTGCCATGTAAATTGTCTTTTGCTGGTTGCACGGTGTAGATTCCACTATCATCGCACACTCAACCGAGGAAGACGCCTGACTGAGTCGAGCGGCACATCCATCCTGCTCCCGAAGGTTTGTTTATCAGTAGCTCATACGTTGGAAACAATCCTAGTATTTATAGTAACCGCCGTCTTCACATTCAACAAGCAGTATGGATCCATTCTCGCTGACTGTTGGTATCCTTACCATGCTCCAAGCTGGCGGAAAAATCGGAAGAGGGCTCAAGAAAGTGATTGCTCTCAGAAAGGCTCCGGATATTCTGTTGGCTCTGAATAATGAGGTTGTTGATCTCCAGATTGTTGTAGAAGATGTAGATGATCTATTGCGGCAGCATGAACAGATTGCTCTAGGCCCTACTAGAAGCTTCTGTCAGGCTTTAGAGAGGTCCAAGGAGACATTATTGAGGCTCGAATCGCTGATATCCTATGAGCTTACCTCGACCAAGGGCAGAGAACCGAGACTCGATCGCTCAGTATGGCTCCGGAAGGAGCACGATGTCCTAGAGCTGAGGGATCGGACTCGTGCTGATCGATTTCACCTTTTGTCAGCTCTAGGTGTTTTGGCAGCGTAAGTCACATCAGTCTCTGAAAGTACGAATGCCTACTGACGCCATGAGTAGCTCAAATTCTTTGAGAGCTGATCGTCAAATAGGACAGCTCCGTATGACAATGGAGACACTAGACCTCAAAGTATCAAGAACAGGTGGGGAGCTATCCAGTCAGATAAAGAGCCTTACAGAGTCGGATCACACCTGGTTTGAGGATGTATGTGGACTGAATGCGAATTCTGGACAACACAACAGTACTCGAACTATTTCAATTTCCGCTTCACAATGTGATGATTCGCTCCCAAGAGTTCAACATCTGACTCGGCAATCTGTCGCCCAGAATGTAAGCACACCACCATGGCCGCAACCACAACATCTGGAACCAGCTCCTGCCGTGCGCTTGAGCTTCCACCGTAGTTCCCGCAACATCGGCTGCGGCTGCGTCTGTCACAAACGAAGTCGCTTGCAGAGTCCCCAATATTTAAACGCCGTACTTGGTGCGATGATGGTAGGGTATAGTGCATTACCATGGTTTGCACAGGCATGCGACGATGTATCGTGTCGAGATCGTTTTGCTAAGATCACCTACACCTATGTTTTCCCACAATGGTTCGCATCCCGTGCGCTATATCTTAAGATAGTGAACGATTTTTCCAAAGGCCCGGAGCTATGCCTTAGAGTGGTAAGAGTCCGACCATATGACGCCGACATTTTGCGCGCCGCGGAGGTAGAAAATGAAGATTCAGGACTTCATCATATCAAGCGCCTGTTGTTAACTGGAGAAGCTTCAGTGCTTGATGTCAACCCTAGAGGGGAGACAGCTCTCTTGGTAGGGAACATTGGCTCCCTCTACAAGAGATAGCTCTGATGCAGGAAACAGAAAGCTCTCAGATTTGGAAAGGCGGCTACTATTGAATTGCTTATTAAAGAAGGCTCCGACCCACTGTATGAAAATATTTATGGCTCGTGAGCGCCTTGATGAGACCGTGCGGAAGGTTTCACTGATTGTGCTACAGGTCTCCCTACACGCTAGCATGGACAGGAATCTTGACCGCGCAAGTCAGCTGTGAGAACGAATCTCTCAATGCTATACGCCAAATCTTTCATGATCAATCCCATCTCAACGTATTCAACTTTCCAGATCTACTCAGAGCTTATCTTGACCTATCCGGCAAGACCTTTGGTAGCATTCTCTCCTTGACTCTACGGTCGGCCATCGATCAAATAGATGTGAATGGACGAACTACGCTTTCTTGGGCTGCACAAAAGGGCGATAGGGAAGTCGTGAACCAACTCCTTGGCTGCGGAGCGGACCCTAATTGTGCAGATGCATTAGGGCTCCGTCCCTTACACTGGTCAGTGTTTGCAGCGACAAACGAATGTATGCGGGTTCTCTTAGCTGCTAAAGCAGAAGTTGATGCAAAATGCAAATTTGGGACGACTGCTTTGGCTTATGCTTTGAATCTACCTGAAAACGTCAGCTTCACAGAGCTTCTGCTGTCCCATGGCGCAGATATCGAAAGCCAAGAGAAATATGGACGCAGGCTACTGCATTGGGCAACGTATGTGAATCGCTCTACGCAAGTGTCGGTCTTGCTAGAGAACGGTGTTGACGTCAATGCATTGTCAACGATGGGCATGACTGCAGTAGCGTATGCAATAAAGTTCAACAGCCACGATGCTTTGGGAGTCCTACTCAATGATGGGGAGCTTGACTACGAATGCAAAGATAATGCCGGCCGTTTGTTGACCCATCTTGCAGCTCAGTACGGAGATATAGAAACCTTGTACCTCCTTCAATCTGCAGGATTGAGCAGGATCAACCTGAATACGAAAAGCGCAGATGGCTACACTGCACTTGACTTGGCTAAATGGCGACGACACTATAACGAGCAATGGGCTTGTCGGACTATACGAAAGCAGGATGAAGACCCGTTGCATTGGTTTGCAGCCTTCGAAGCCTTCATCGAAGGCATTGCCGATATGCAAAGGGCTGAGTATGAAGGGTCTGGACCTGCAGAACAGACCCGAGAAGAAGATTCTAGCCAAGAATACTCGTCAGAGGAAGGCGGCTCTGAGGACGATGACGAGCTAGAAGCATGGTACGATGCTCCTGAGGTGGTGGATTAGCAGGCGTACATGGTGAAGAGATTGGCGCATTATCTGCTCGTCTAGCACTTGCGAGAGGACTATAACAGTAATGTGTAATCTTCAGCTCTGTTAACACATTCGGTGAATGACATAGGCACTGGTCATGATAAGGAAGGCGGATGCAAACATGCTCTGAAGTGGTGGATCACTACAAACTTAGCTCCTGGAGTGAACACAAACGAGGTTGCTTGAAGCGCAGCTTGGGTATCTGCACTCGTGAGCTGCACTAATATGATATTGTCAAGGGGACAAAGCCAATCAGTTGACTTATCTTTTTTGTGCGCCTGGGGGATTACGATGGTAAGACGTGGCACGATGCCTTTCTGCTGGCTAGGAAGAGATGAACGAGGCTCTTCTCCCTCCCTCAATTACGCCACCAATGTGAAAAGATGTTCAGTGATCTCTGGTAGATGGTGTCTGGCCTAGGTGAATGCATTGGTACTATTACTGAGAGCAGGCGGACATTATTGCTAGGGCACGGCGATGACGAGTTAAGACTCTGTTGGAGTGGTGTGCATGCAATGCACTATATCATGGGTGTATGGTGTAATAGCGACAATTTCTCTTGCAGCTAATGTGGGCATTGGTGGGATTGGCACTGGGTAGAAGCCTTCGTACGTTACTTCCGTTTGTAGGAATATCGTCGTTAGATCTTTGTGGTAGCTGTTGTTACGGAATTACGAATAGTGGATCCATTTAGACAAGAGCGGGAGAGATACTTGGCTGGCCTCGGTCGTCATATCCAGGTTAGGTTTGGTGTGGGGGTGAGCAGTTCATTGGGCGCTTGGAGGTTTGGGTGATTATTCTTAGTGTTCGAATTTGGGGATGGGGTGTCTGAATGCCTTCACTGGCTCTATGAATCATGACTATTCGGTACTCGGTAGAGGTTGATGGCTACGCCATTATGATACTAGGATTTGGGGGCCGAGATAGCTCTTAGGGGAGGAGGAGAAGTGAAGGTGGTGGGTTGTGTGGTTGCGAGCACCAAGTGTGATAATTGTAATCGTACGAAGTGCTGATTGCGATGTGTGATGCAGGACTGGGATGTACTGATTACACCACTATAGGATACGAACAGACACTGCTCAACAGAACGTACTCTCGTGCGAATAGCGTCCTCGCAGCACTTCCTTGCAACCGACCATCCTTCGACGTACATCCCTCAAACCCGATAATCAGGAAACAGCCAACGCTGCACTACGCGAGAGTTCTTGTCCCACGTATACGTAATATCCTCACCTACAGCCCACGTATGATTGAAAACTTGGTCTCCAAGTTTGCAAGGGTAGTCTTCGGATACGAATTTCTGGTCTTAGCGTCTTGAGAGGTAGACGGAGGAAGTTTTCAGAAGTCGTGTGGTTGCGAAGGGGTGCTATTAGTGTAAGGGTTGAGGAGATGGAGAAGGCTCGGGGAAGGAAGGGTCGTGGTGGGATGATGGTACTAGCACTGTTGTAGATTGACGAGGCGAGGCTGTGGATTTTAGATTAGTAGGAACGGGACGCTTGTTATATTTGGGGAATTATTTTCAGCGATATATTTGTTGAAGTCTAGCATTTTGGTGTAGAAGGGTTTGCGTGAAGCATCTTCGGATGAAGTTTTGAACTTCAATGGTGTCTTTGTTGCTCAATGTGGCAATGTGAACGGGGATATATTGCCGTTCGTGGATAATAATATCATTGTTGTTAGATCACATAGTGTGCGCTGGTTGGGATACGAAGATGAGAGAAGTCGAAGTGAGGACTCTTATGTTTGTTTTTGTTACTAAGTATAGCGGTATTTGCCTGCCGTAGCTGCTTGTTATGGTCTTCGACATTGTCGATAGTCCAAAGTAAGGTGAATCCTTGTTGTTTGCGGTTCCCTTCATCTTGAGACTTACCATTGGTTTCCTACGGGTTCTGCGAAGGAGAGTCTGCGGTTTTCGTTGGGCCGCTGGATGTTCGCGTTGCTGAGCTTTAACTCACTTCGAGTACAGCTATCATGGCCAGAAGGATCTGAGAGTTTGGCTCTATAAGCAGGCGGGTTGAAGATATATAGATAAGGACCATTGTATTGATAGCCAAAGTAACTGTGATGTGCTATTAGTAAGATACCTTGCCAAACCTGTGATAGAATTCCAGAAGACCTAGAACCGAAAATCAGCTGAGAGTAATGCGATGGTTTATAGAACCAGGCAGATGGATGTTGTTCACCAGTGATCTGTTCCCAAGCGCAGGAGTGAGAGGAATGTAGGTCTCGTGAAGGTATAGAGTTCGCGTGAGCGGTAAATCAACTCAGACTACGCCGGACTAGGTAAGATATCCGATATAGCGCGATCTCTCATGGACCTCGGCTCAATGGACCGCTCGCGATAATACACGATAATACAACGATTACTCCGTCTTGCGCTCCTTTGTTCTCCCTCTTGTGAACCTTTATCGAGCCCCCACACACCTCAATGAGACAGGATTAGCTTGGACCCATAGTCAAGTTGTATGCGAAGTCATTATGCCGTTTAACACAGCCCTCACCAGGCAGCTTGGCATCAAGAGTAAGCCAGCTGGATTCCGCTTCTCCTCTCCAAGCTAACATTACCTCAGTCCCAGTAGTTCAAGGAGGGATGCAATGGTCGACTTCCCAGCCTCCGCTTCCAAATCTACCTAACATACCTATAGGGTCGGCTACGCTGAACTCGCCTCCGCCGTCTCCAATGCAGGAGGTTTGGGAATAGTATGTCTATGCCTAATCTTGCCCATGCGCAGCATCATCCTGACTCCTGAGACAGCTCACAGCCCTCACACAACCCACCCCCGAACATCTCCGAAAAGAGATCCGCAAATGTCGGACCATGACCAAGTCCCCTTTCGCCGTCAACCTCACACTCCTTCCCGCCCTCGTTCCACCAGACTACCACGCGTACGCCCGAGTCATAATCGAAGAAGGCATTCGAATTGTTGAGACAGCCGGGAACAGTCCCGGACCTGTTATCAAACAGCTCAAGGAAGCCAAATGTACCATACTACACAAATGCACTACGATTCGGCATGCTCAATCAGCCATAAAGCTTGGGGTGGACTTCTTGTCTATTGACGGCTTTGAATGTGCAGGGCACGTTGGGGAGTCGGACATCACGAATTTCATACTGCTGAGCAGAGCGAGGCAGAGCTTGGGGGTGCCTTTCATCGCCTCTGGGGGCTTCGCAGACGGGCAGGGCCTAGCAGCAGCGCTGAGTCTCGGCGCAGAGGGCATCAACATGGGCACGCGATTCATGTGTACGATCGAAGCGCCTATCCATCAGAAGGTGAAGGAGGCGATTGTTGAGGCTCAAGAAACTGATACGGAACTTGTGCTTCGGAGATGGAAAAATACAAGCCGGCTATTCGCCAACAAAGTAGCTAAGGAAGCCGTAAAGGTTGAGCGCGAAAGCACAAGTGGAAAGTTCGAAGACGTGGCGCCATACGTCAGTGGTAAGAGAGGAAGAGAGGTCTTCATTAATGGTGATGTGGACTACGGTGTTTGGACTGCTGGACAGGTCATTGGGTTGATTCATGATATTCCTAGCTGCAAGGAACTAGTCGAGAGGATTGAGAAGGAGGCGGAGGAGACGATAAAGAAGGCTGGATCGCTGATCATTGGCGGTGGGTCGAGTGCGGCTCCACCGCCTGGTGAAGTGGGAAAGAATATGAATAGCCCGGGCGCCGAAATATGGGGCGTGGGCCAGACGAAGCTATAGCTTCGAGCCATGATAAATCTTTGCCAATACAATAGACTCCTATGCTAGCCTTGCAACGACAATGCGCTTGAGGATACCTCATAGATAAGCCTAATGTGTATTCCGGCGCCGAAGCCTTCCGTTCACCTGCGAATCTGTATCTTGACCTGCCTCTTGCTGGAAAACAAAGGTGTGGAGCCGCTCAGCCTGGGGTAACTTCTTTCCACCTACCGCTCCTCGAGTCAAGGGAGAACTTCAATATAAACACGAAACAGACCGAGATTGAACAAATCGCCCAGCGAATCCGACCCCCACGGCTTTTTGCAATGCTTGGAGAAAAGGGAAAGGAGGATGTTGCGGCTTAAAGCCTCATGTATCGCTTATAGTGTAAGCTCTTTCTTAGAAGCTATATTGTCATATTACAATGGCCACGGATCATCGCTTTGGCCGCCGTTACCCTTTTCTACACGTGTGGGTAGGGTGTAATGCCGAGACCTTGTTGTCTTACCATTCTATGTCTCGTGCTCTGATCTATACGGACATCAAGTTTAAGCTATGGAGAGCACTTTCCATTCCGACCTATTTCCTCTGCCGTTGCCTTCGCTGCAATGTCGTTGCCGCGGCGTCCGTTCGCTTTGATCAAGGCCTCAAATTCCTGCTGGTCTACAGCTTAGCCCTGCGTTAAAGGTCCTCATGGTCTTGTGACTGTTACCGCCTTCAAACTATGGGCAAGAGAAAGAAGGTCCCCTCTTGTGGACATTGATAGTTACTATACCATAATGAAAATAAGAAAATTCTTGATAGCCCGGAGGATTACCTGAGTAGAGGATCCTTGGAGAACCGAGAAGTCACAACAGGGGCACTCTTTCTCCTAGACTGACTCGCAAACACTGCTAGAAGCGGTTCCCTTTACCATTGCCATTCAGATGAATAGGGAAGGATTTGCTTAGACATCAAGGCTATCACTGAGAAGCGATGATTAGCAAGGGCTTGTGCATGGGACAAAAGAATAGCGTAGTCATCTCAGCACATTGTGGTATTCAAGTGCAGAGATACCATCTGTTTCCGGGAGTATGCGCTCATTTCCCTCGACACTGGAAATCAATATCGCGCATAGGAATGGAGGATCACGGTTATCCTTCACCTATGCATAGGGACCATAAGAATCTAGACGAAGACAGTCGAGGTGCGGATGTTATAAAGGATACAATGGGTGGCCACTGTTGTAAGCATGTAGCTTAGATATACAGTGTGATGAAGTAGTAAGACATTTTCCTTTACATTGCAGTGTAGTCTTGAGATGTGCTGCGTCGCTGTCTCACTGCAGTCGAAGGCATATATTGCCAAGACACTAGCACATTGCTAGACCGTATCAAGCTAGCTGGTTTTGCAAGTCAAGGCCGCAGCTTCCCTGTTGTCAGTCTCACTTTCTCAACATCATGTCCTGCGTGCTCGACCTCGTTCTTCGTCATCCCACCGTTGTTCGGAGACTGTTTACTAGAGGTGAGGACGATCTACTACTGACATCAATATTGCTTCTCACGCGAATATTCATTGATTGCACAACCATCCGACAAAGTCATAAGGCTAGAAGCATACTTGACCCAAGTCTCTGCGCGGTAGTCCCACTCACAGTGCGCTCTTTAGCCTTTAGCCTGTTTCGAATTGGTTTTGAACAGTACGCTGACCGGTGATTTGGTTTCCTAGATGGGCGCATATTTACATCCGCCTTGCGGCATTATAGGAGCTTTCGGTCGACTTATTGAGTGACCGACTGAACTCTTGAAGAACAATTCGTAGCCCGTATATCGACCCTGTACTCTTCTGAGGGCAAGCTGTCACTGGCGTGATTGGTCGGGTTTGCCAGAATTCCGGTCTGTGGCCCATGAAGTGTACCAACATCAACCGCCAACCGTTCTGGATTTGAGTAAGGTGTGTGGTGCCGTACCTTCCGAAGAAGCTATAGAAGGCAAATGCCCCGGGAAAGTACTTGATTGGCCGAACAGACACAATGTCCTTCGGCTTCAGCGTTGGCGATATTCTCACGGTTTCAAAGCTCGCCCGGGACACGTGGAAGCAGTTCCAGGATTCATCGGGACAGTTCCAAGCAATACGCACGGAGTAAGTGTAGTTTTCTTACATTTGAGTTCGCGCTGATGGACGTTAGAGTTGCAGGTCTTGCCCTCTTACTTGATGATATTGCACAGCGCACCGGGGCTAGCCTCACAGACAAGCAAACCCAGGACCTATCATCCTTAACACACGCGAGTCGTAATCTTTTAGAGGAGCTCAACGCACTAGTTGATAAATACAGCATTCTGGGTGTTGACGCGGAAGCTGCGAACTTCAAGAACAAATTCCGGAAGGGCTCGAAGAAGCTGGCGTGGGACCAAGATGAGGTCAGAGAGCTTCGGTCACGCATTACCTCGAACATTACACTCTTGAACGCGTTCAATTCCAATATCTTGAGGTGAGTATTGTCTTTCTCTTTGGGGGTTGACAATCTCGTACCCCGGCCCGCCGAGATCAAGTGATTCAGTGGTTCCAAGCTCAAATTACCTCGCAACACAACTTTTTAGTCGTAGAATACACCATCCAGTACATTCATCATATCAGACTCAAGGCTCGCGATCCGCTACCAGCCAAATGTGTTGTGGGGCGCAAATTCAAAGACTTCAAATCTAAGGGGCGGTGGCCGGCCACATTGATACAAGTCATACTGACGGCTTTTGCTAGTTTCAAATCTCAAGCTAATGCTGCTATCCTGGAGAGGGGCATTGAGCAGCTACAACTCAGTCATGATCATCAGAAAGACGGAAGACTTCTTGACTGGCTTTCTCCCCTCAATTTTCCAGCTCAGCAAAGTGAATTCTTCAATAGACGCCAAGAAGGTTCAGGCCAATGGCTACTAGGACACTATCACTTCAAAAAGTGGGTAGCTACCTCAAAAGACACACTCTTCTGCCCTGGACCTCCTGGTGCTGGCAAGACTATACTCGCAAGTATTGTAGTAGACCACCTATGGCACACCGTCCGAGATCACCATATCGGCGTCGTTTACGCGTATTGCGACTACAGAAAGTACGAGGAACAAACATCCGACAATCTCGTAGCAAGTCTGTTGAACCAGCTGCTTCGGCAACAGGAAAAACCTATATCTGGCAACGTCAACAAGCTCTACCTGCAGCACGATCGGCAGGGGACACGCCCATCCCAGTCAGAATTATTCAACCTGCTACAGATGGAGGCCCAGAACTTCTCCCGAGTCTTCGTCATCATTGATGCCCTTGATGAATGCTCTAACGACGATCGAACTCGACGCAGGTTGCTTGAGAAACTACGCACCCTCCAGAAGTTGGCGTCCGTGAATCTGATGGTGACTTCACGTCCATTTCCCGACATTATTGAAGAGTTTGAATCAGCGATAACACTGGAGATACGTGCCAGTGAGGTTGATATACGAGAGTATCTAGAAGAGCAAATGTCTCGCTTGCCCAGATGCGTATTGAAAGATTCGAGGTTACAAGCCCGAATTGTGGACGGAATTACAGGTGCCGTTAATGGAATGTATGTTTCTTCGACTTGCGATCTCGCGCTTTATGCTGAAACTTTCTTATTTAGGTTCCTGTTAGCTCAATTACACATGGACTCACTTGTTGACAAAACGACAACAAAGGCAATCAATAGAGCTTTGGATCGTCTCCCGATTGGGTCTGATGCCCTTGACTGTGCATACGAGGATGCACTGAAAAGGATAGACATGCAAAAACAAGGCTTCAGTGATCTAGCAAAGCGTACGTTGATCTGGATTACAAACGCTCAGAGGCTTCTTACTATCACAGAAATCAGGCACGCATTGGCGATTGAACTGGGACACGACGACTTGGAAGAAGACAATTTGAACGAGATCGAAGATATCATCTCTGCCTGTGCTGGACTCGTGATCGTGGAATCCGAATGCCTCAGACTGATCCACTTCACTACCCTTGATTACCTGAAGAGACATGGCCCAGACCACTTTCCAAAGGCACAGCAGCTGATTGCCTTGAGCTGCCTTACTTATTTGCAGTTTCGTACGTTTCGAGAAGAGGAATATCTTAGAGGATCCCAATCAGATACCGAAGCTGCCACTAACTTTGAGCGGAGTCGTTCGTACGACACCATACCTGCTAGGGCTTCCAGCCAAGAAACAGGTCGGTCGGAAGCTGAGAGAGACAAATTGATAGACGATGCGAAGGGGCCAGAGAGTGGTAACGAAGTGACCTGTAAAGGCGCCCGAATGAGAGGCGAGGAACAGACCAGAAAACTCGAACGATATATCCAGGAGCATCCATTCGTTGAATATGCTGCGTACTTCTGGGCCAGCCATGTTGAGCAGTACACGGATCCAGATATCCGTCCGACGATCATGGGCTTTGTCAGTAATGATTACAACGTTTCGATCGCGTTCGGGCTCATCTGTCGGTACTCTCCAAACATAACGCCTTACCCTAGGCAATGGACTGGAATGCATTTAGCCGCTTATCTTGGATTGAAGGAATTGTTGGTAATGCTACTCGAGGCAGGAGCCGAAGCAGACGCAAAAGATGCAGATAATAGAACCCCCTTATCTTGGGCAGCCGAAAGAGGCCATATTGTCGTAGTACGAGAGTTGTTGGTTCGAGAAGACGTTGACATCAACAATAAGAGCGAAAATCGTCAATTTGCGCCTTTGCACTTTGCAGCTAAACACGGCCACAAGATGGTGGTTGAGCAACTACTGCTGCACGAAGACATCGATGTGAACGTAAGAAGTGAACAGGACGAGACTCCTTTATGGATGGCGGCTGACCGAGGCTATGAACCAACTGTAGAGATACTACTAACTCGGCAAGATGTGGACGTCAATCTGGCTGATGTTAAGTCAAGCACGCCTTTAGCTCGTGCAGCCTTTCAAGGATATTATGCAATTGTGAAGCCTATTCCGAGGCTGAATGATCTCGACTTGAACGCAAGAGATACCACCGGACAGGCGTCTCATTTGTGGTCTGCCCGAAGCGGACATAATTCAGTAGTGAAATTACTGCTGTCACGAAAGGATGTCAATGTTAACTCAAGAGACGACAAAAGGCGGACGCCATTACATCTTGCAGCCTTATTTGGCAAGAACGTCGTAGTCGAGACCCTTCTGGCAGAAACGGACATCGAGGCCGATCCTCAAGATATACGCAGCGAGACACCTTTAGCATTGGCGGCCTCTCATGGGGAATGGAAGATAGTACAGCTCTTGTTAGCCCGTGAAGATGTCAATGTGAACTCAACAAACAACAATGGCGACACACCGCTGGCATGTGCAGAGAGAGATTTTGCCGCATATCCTTCCAAAGTACTAAGCGAGATGATAAGCCTCTTACGCGCAACAATCGAAACCCGGGCGTCAAGCAAATCTCCGGTCCAACAGCTCTGAAAATGCGCCAAAGCCACCAGTCCTACCACATCCACGATACATCAGCTCGCAACCGTCTCTACTCAAATAAGCCGCCGGCCCCTGCCGCAACCCCAAGTACCCATGAGCTACAACACGCAGAACAGCATTCCGATCCGGAAGAAGAACGCGCTCGATCATCTCGGAAACATCTAACGGGACAGTGGTGGATGGGCTGAGGAGACCATACCTTACTAGCCAGGACAACGTTTCCTACACCCTGAATGCGACAAAATTGCTCTTGCGATGGCAGTGATGCGTCTCTTCGTTTCCTTACGAATAATGATATTTACGATATTTCTACTTTGTGTGGTAATGCTGTCAGCGTATGGGGAGGCATGTTCGTCTATACACACACATGTGCTGAGAGTGGAATACTGTTGGCGCTATGGAAATTTCCGTAAGTTGTTATTTCGTTGTCACCAAGGTTCCTTCAACGATTACACGAACAAAGAAATTATTTACCTTGTATGAATTCATTTGCCGTTGTAGTCGAAAGACTGAGACCCAGAGCATGGCCGAATGTCTAAGTGTGAAGACGAAATCGACGCAGCTAGTCCTCTTCAAGAGCTCCATTCCGGCGTTCGGGTCCTAACGAGATCGTTCATCCCCTTCGATAAAGTACTTCAGTAGGTAGATCACCTTTGAATTCACATACACTCAACCAAAGGAGCAGAAGTATGTAACACTCCCTCATGCATGATTCATAATCTACCCCACTACCTACAACAAGCCAAAGCGGGCCTAGCCAATGGACTCTTCAATAGCAAAACTCTCATATATCCATCAACGCAATCCTCATTCCTCAACCAACATCCCCAATATCAAACTCTGAATCACAAATTCATTACCCACGACTCTAGTCTTAGCTCTCTTCTCCCTCCCCTGCCCCGCACGAGCCTCACTTTCCCTGCCACGCTTCCGTTTCTTGCCCGTCTGGTTTGTCCCAAACAGCCTATCTTTCACTGCCTTCTCCTTGTCGTAGCTGAAGACCCAGTCCCATGGCTCACCTAATGCTTGTCCATCGTTGACGGCTTTGGCGGCAGCGTCCTCGTTGATTGCTCTAGCGATTTTGCTGGCGCCAAGAGCATGTGTGATGAGTGGATGCTGCTTCATGGTTTCTTCTTGGTTCTTTTCCATGATGAGGAGGACGGAAGCGTTATCGAGCATCTTCGGTCGGTTTTCTACAATGTCGGACAACGTCGATGTTTCAGCGGCGAACGGCTGAAGGATCCGCGACCGGACAGCGCCACTGAGAAATGAAGATTCGCCAGATGGTAGTAGGTAGGGGCCCCATGGTAAGACTCGTTGCTTGGTGACGCAGTCAGTGATCCAGCGGGTAGCAAGACATGGAATGCCAAGAGCGAGCGCTTGGATGTACTTGGCCCGACGGCAGTATTTGTCTGCGATGAGACAGGTGAAGCCTAGGGTTTTCGCCGCCAAGGTCAGCTCGAATCGATCACCAGCGCTTGGGTCCTTAGGGCCTGTCGTGCGAGGAAGAGGAGGAATATGGAAGAGCTCGTCGAAACCATTGTCAAGTATTGTACCCCCATTAGAAGAAATGTGGGCCTTGAGTCGTTCGCTATCTGTAGCACGACCAACATTCGTGATGGCGAAAACCATGTTATTGAATATGCCATCATTGGAACGAGTACTCGTGGTCATTGAGCGAGACAGTGTAGGGCCAGATGGTTTAGCACGTCGCGTGCGAGATGAAGGCGTCGATGGGGTTGATGGGCGTTCGGACGGCGTTTGCAGTCCGGTCAGAGTGGGTGGCTTATTTGAAATATGTGTATATTGGCGGTTCTTGAAAGAGGCCCACAAGGTCTGCGTCAGGTAGAGTTGTGCTAGAGGTACAGCAATCTGGGAACTCGCCGGCTGGTTTCCTTCGATGGATGTTCGCTGTTTAGGGGACACGAGCACGGTAGCATATCCATGAATATCCGTCTCAGGGAATGCGGAGTCATTTGTCGATGCAACACGGCCGCGGCGCGAAGGTGTTGTTAGGTCTGGAGGAGTAGCGGGACGCTGCTGGTCACACATGCCTTCGACAATATAGGTCTTGGTGCGAGAGCCAGGCAGATCCACCTTGACATGATCACCGATCTGCAATTCTAGCCTCTTTATGCTATAAGCAGGGATCGAGTCCACAGTGCCGTCATCGAAGCGAACGGTATAGCGGGGCTCATCACCATCGATCACGCGGAGGCAGGTTGCTGGATGATAGGCTGGGGTAGTACCATTAAAGTGGGCAAAGGCTCGATTTGGTGCAACGATAGGAAGCCTACCATGGGCTTCTACAGTGGTTGAACGGGGCGTGGCATCGCATGGCTGTGTGGACGACGTTGAGTCTGCGACTATGAGCTTCGCCTTAGCGTCTGCGGCTGTATGTTCCTGGACTGGCTCAGGTTTAGATGTCGCCCTTGGTTTCAATGCTTGCACTAGGGCCGATATTTCCGTAGCTGACGACAGCGGCATTTCTTGTCCCGTTGGTGGAATGATCGTAGCATTTGCGGCTGTTGAAGTGCTTACATCGACCTTCGAAATAATCTGGGCGGGAGTGATGGCGGAGATAGCTGATGACGGAGGTGGCAGAGGAGACTTGGGTAGCGGAGGGGGCTTGGTGTTTCCATACTTTATATCTTGTACAGCCGTCCTAAGGCCTCCTCGCCGACGCGTTCTACCAGGTGCAATGGGGCTGGACCCGCTAAGAGCACGTTGGAATTCGACATCCTCATTGCTTAGTATGTCAATGTCGACGTCGACGTCTGCCAGGGCGTCTGGAGGCGAGGGATCGGCTGCAATCTCGCCAATCGACCTTGGTGGTTGATGTTTCATGGAGGATGCGAGTTGACTCGGAGATTTTTGCTGCGTCTGGTGAATGTGGAACCTGGAGGGAGAAGTGGATGGATGTTCTCGTGCAGTCTCGAAGAGCGTCGAAGGCCGGGATTGCTCAGCTACCGAAAGACTCGTGGCTGACTGTGATATAGATTTGGGTGTCCATTTAGGAGATGGCATCAGATTCGAAGTATCGTCGGTAGGCTTTTGGGAGCTAAGATGTCGAGTCGTCATGCTACGAGTTCTCGGGCTTCTATCTCGACGCGTCGATGGTGAGCTGGGTAGTTGAGCACTAGATGTGCCTTCCGAGACTGACAGGTCATTACTCGAGCCTTCCCGTAGCAGTGCTTTGCCCATCGTCCCTTCTCCAATGTCTCTAAACCTTGTCATCGTACTGTGTCTGGTGAACAGTTTGTCTTGAGGCAGAAATGGGGTTTTAGTTGGACTACTTGGTGGACCTTGAGAAGAGGCTTTCTCCGTTGGTGCTCTCGATCGAACATTGATAGAGCGAAGGACTCTTGAAGTTTCTGATGATTGGGATTGCGGGACGAGAATACGAGCATCATGGCTTGGTCGTGGCTCGGAGAAGGCTCGGGTTCCAGGCCGAGTGTGATTCTGCTTGTTTTGGACCTGGCCTTGGGATGGCTGCGAGTCGGCAATTGCTTCGAGCTGGGTTCCATTCCCAATCACCAATGGGTTCCCTTGTGATCTATTGACATTAGGACTACTATCTGTCTCGATGACTCTCCTACTTTGAGAGCCGCCTCTGGGTTTGCGTAAACGTCTGTGGGATGGAGTAGGTTGTGAGGAGATGAGCTGCGATGGTGCATGTGGGGCCCGTGAATCTGTCCTTGGCACCTCCACGTTCTCCTTGTTGTCCTCTCCCAGCTCATCAATATCGTCTTCCTCTTCGTTGTCCATCTCATCCTCCCGTTCTGTCTCGTCCTCCGTTATATTTCCCGGGTCGTCTTCGGGAGGTGCGTCATCAGATAAAACGACCGGCTGACTGGCTTCTTTTCCCATTCGCTGAGGAGAAAATCTGATTGTCGTGATTCTCGTTCGCCCCCCTCGACCTCTACCACGGCCAATTGTTACTAGCTCTGACCGTGCCGTTAGACCAGCGAACTGAGCCTTTGCTTCCATACTGATCCGTTTCTGATGTAGACGTTTTCGAAGCTGGGTGTCGGGAGACCCAAAATCGTCATCAGACGGGTCGTCAGGTGAAAAGTGTTGTTGGGCTCGCATGGCTTGTAACATCCGCTCTCTTGCCTCTTGAGACTCCTTCATTGAGACATAGGTAGTTTGGGGCTCTGTGACAGCGCACAGCATTCCCGACCGGGACAGCCTAGCCGGCGATGATAGTATAGCAGCTGCCGATGGACGCTCAAGGTTCTGAATGTCTGGTGATGGCCTGTCAGACAACCCATCTGACGGTATGATGTTTGCTAAAGGCGAAGTCAATGCTTGGGTAGCTTTGAAAAGCTGACTGGGGTTCATGAGTCCATCAACATTGCCAATTTGTCCCGCGAAAGGATTCACTGGTATGCTCGGGGTCTCCATTTCTTGCGAAGTGGGGTCACTACCTCGCTTGCGTTTTGTGTTCTGTGAAGCTGGTGTCTTGGGTTGTTGAAAGGGTCTGTATCCTGGCGAAATGCCTATCTCGATGTCTGGCACTTGCGATAAGGGATCATGGTCGTCGTCAACGTGGTCTTGGAAAGTTCCGGCAGCCGGGATGTTCGAGGGGTGGTCGAAGATGCCAAGAAGGTCGACATGACCGATTTGGCCTTGCTGTATACTATGAGACGCGTCGTCTCCGCCGATAATAATACTCTCATTGACCTCTGACCTCGACCTCGTAGCTCGTTGAAGGTTACTTCGGTTGGTGAACTCTTCGTACACCCATTGAGATACTGGTTGAGTGTCGCCCTGTGACTGGCTGCCACTCGACAGCATCTTGCTTCTTAGGGACTCTGGAATGGTACTGGGCAGGTCAGGCTGAGAAGCTGAGAATCGTTGCGCTCGGACTCTTAAACCACATTGTCGAGGCTGTGGATGAATGCCGAACCATGGCTGACTGGGCGTTGCAATATAGGGTTGCGAGTTGGGGATGGGTCCATAAGCGTGGTGGCCGTCAGGCAGCGTTAGGCTTCCTTGCCTGTCATCACGCTGTTGCAACGCGGTGGTGACAGTCTGCAGATCGCGGTGTTCAGACTGCAGGGAAGATCGCGTCAATTTACTTGCATACCCGAGGCGACAGGCATTAGATGTGCAGGGATTGCTCACTCCTTCTTCCTGTTTCAGTCCCAGAGCGAACGCCTTCATTTGTGATATGTCCATGCTATCATACTGAGTCCCCATGATGGGCAATTGCCCGGTGTCATGAGGTAGTATACTTCCGGAGTAGTATCTAAAGTGTTTCTGGTCGTGCATAGAACCACAGACGCGCTGATCGATGTTCTGATATATCGACCGAACTAAGCTTTTTATGGACACAAGTGTCCTGGTTCCCCTGGGTTGAGAAGGAAAGTCGGCCGAGACTCCACTTATACATTCTAGCCTCCTAGCCACACTGACGCGTCAATAAGTATCTTGCTCAGCTCACACCCCTGATCTCGAGTGCTGCTCTTGTCTTTGACGTCCGTCGGGAAATTATGAACCATGATTGTAATATCTAAACTCAGTGAGGTGAGATCTTGAGTCAGTACGTCGCCAATTTTTCCCTAGCATTACGATATCACAGTATTCCTATACTTTCAAGTATTTTTTTGTGTTTACGCGCCCACGTCTTTCTGGACGACTTGCCTCCAGGCCTCAGAGGACTACGATAAGCGCCTTCTCTCGTAGACATCATAATATCCGACCGTTCTTATGTCATTGCCTGTATCTCTTCTCTCCTCCCACTTGTCGCACCTTTATACGTGCATGTCAGCTGCCGTTGTTACTGGCAGTTGGATTTGTACCGAACTGCATGAAGACCATCAGTACAGCTCCATACGCTGCTGTCGCCGCCAGGACTTCGAAAGGTTTGGCCACAGTGAGAAGACTAGTCAGTATAGTGAACAGTGCCAAGAAACCTGTTATAACGCCGAGGCGAGCCTGTAGATTCGATTGGTGGGCGGAAAGGTGCTGTAGCACCCAAAGTGGGCCAATAAGCATTGCTAACCCAAGCATCACTGTCACACAAGTCGCGACCTTGTCCAACACTGGGTCCTTTTTGTAAACAGTGGTCTGCATCTCAAAATCCTCGTGTCCGAACAAGCGTCGATTCCTCTAGAGAATCGAGTCAGCGTTTTCTCGTGCAAGGAACAATCGCTAGAAGCACTTGCGTCTCTTTCTCTGAAACATGCTGGTATTCTGCAAAGCTTGAAGTTATTTGCCAATTTCCTTAGTGGCGCCTTCTCCCTCGAAACTACTGGAATTAGGTCATCCTCTTGATTCTCATCCTGAACGAAAGCCACTTCGTCTGTCGCAATTGGACCGTTTGCGTTATCCAACCATTGCCTAACGTTGTCGATCTGAAATCTTGACGCGCGAGGCCGAGACTTCATTTGCATGTGGTTCAACATGAAACTTTCTGGATCCAGTCAGCGACTCGTACCAGTCATGATTGATGATTGTATTGAAGGAGGCGATGGCATACGATATCTCTCAAGTTTCGAGGCCAGATCCTTGAGGATCGTGAGCCGATCAGGCCGCTGGTCAAGCCGAAACGTTCCGTTATCAACACTCGCTTCAATTGCAAATTCTTCTTCTTCCGCGAGAGCCTTCTCGACTTCTACGATTTGATCTTGTAGATATAAGGCTACTCGTGCGCTTGAGTCCCCGAATCTGCGGATCACGAAAAAGTCTTCATCTGATGCTAACCATCGACAAAATGCTCGATAACCGCGACTGTATAGGCGTTAGCTGAGTAAAGCAATCGTCCTTCGGATCCAATTCTAGTGATGTTTACAATCGCCATGGTTGCTTATCTAGTTCCGCTTTTGAGGGATTGCTCCTTGTTGGTTTTGCCGGCGGTGATGAATTCGTGGTATCCTTTAGACTCGAAGAGGCCATAGTGCTTGACTCGGCCACTTGATGAGGCATGTTGTTGTTGTTTGGTACTGATGCTGTCTGCTCCATTGCTAGACTCTGCGGCGATGTAGCCTGCGAAGGACTCTCCAGCACTTCAGTGGCTCCTGGCCCGTTGATTGGTTGCAAGACTTGCGGGCCAAGTTGTCCACTTGGCGCTCCCAATTTCGCTATCAAGGGTATTGAAGAGCTCATATTAGGTCGACACCTAACGCTCGTCTTGGTGCTGTGGCAGTCGTAGTCTTGTCTGTTGGGCAGTAATGGGACTGAGACGATCTCTCCTGTGGTACATTGCGATTTGGCCAATCATGCAGTATGTGGATGAAGATTAGGAATGAAGCTGAGAATCCTCTGGCACAGCTATTTCTTAAGCATAAGAGCGAGGAGAAGGCCTCGATACCTTGCTTCAGGCAGGTGATAAGCTCATCATGCGCGAAGGTGGTGGTGTCCCTCGGTGGTCCAATCATGCTTGAACGGGCAACACGACACCACAACGCAGCGTGACGCAATTTGATTAGCGTGCACCTCAAGATCATAAAGGGTTGTGACCCCGCCTGGGTCTCCATCTGACAAGGCAGCTGCTACTGAGGCCAGAGCAGAGCCTCAATTTGTGATCATTGCTTGCTGATATGCCAGCATCCGCTTTTCAACTTCCAGCGGATTATACACCAGTCCCAGCGCGTACTTAGGTACTTTGCCCAGCGGACCGCTCTCTAAACGGCCCGCGCTGTCTTACGCCGTCAATCTTAGCTGCACAACGTTCTTTGCACAGATCCGTGGCGGCAGCCCTGCGCAAGTTATCGCCGATGCCAATAACTAAAGACTTCATCCATGGGTATGAGAGGCCCCGCGACGACTCACGACCGAAGCCTGATCCGCGGCCGAAGCCTGATTCACGATCCAGTCAAGAACCTTATGAGTGCAAAGACCACAGTTACGATCACAGACACGATAACAGATACAGCGCTCAGAAACCAGGTAAGTTAACTAAACAACACTTTGGACTTCTTCAGTTGCTTATCATAATGGGGTCCTAGAAGAGGAAGACTCGTACCGAGGGGAAAGCTCGTACCGAGAGAAAAGCTCGTGCGGAGGGGAAAAATACTACAATTCTTCATCGTACCGCAGTCAAACCGTACATAAGGACCAGGAAAATAATCATTGCGGACGAGAGCCTGCAACTTCTTAGGCCGAGTCTCCAGCGAGGCGTCAATGTCCCGAAAACAGGAACAGTCTTCGCACATTGGCTTTTTCCTTCTAGGACATGCTGTGGACTGGCGTTTCAATACCCCGAAAGTGTCCGCGAGTAGTCCATTGGGGTGTTCTCGCTGCATTAGCATCACGACCCAAGGCTCAGCTGTATCACCTTAACGAACAATTTCCTTCGCCGTCTCCGCAATTGACATTCACTGTCTTGAACAGCGACTGTCTAATACCTCTCTACAATGCCTTGGGCCCAGGATTTACATCTCATGCCCGAACCATGGAAATGTGTCAACACAGTACTCGCTCTACATTGGACAAGATGATCAGGATACCTGGTCCCTCTGCCACCGTCTAGTTAACAGAATAATGCTTGTCCGTGCATGACGAGCTGACCGAGTGCGCGGTATCTGATAGGAAGAATACTTATGTCTCAGCCATCCAGCCTCCAGGGGCAGGATTGTCGCCTTCGCCTTGACTGGACACTAGTTGTGGATCCCCTTCAAATCCGCCCTTAGCTGCAAGCCTAGTGGGGGGGGGGGGGGGGGGGGGGCCGGGACTGGTGCAGTGAGTCAAAGTGGCCTTGTTGCTTGCTCCGCCGGAGTATACTGTGGGCCTTGTTGTGGTTCGGGTCGTACAAGAGCTGTCTTCTATGCACAGGACGTCTGTATTTGAGCTACCAAGACAGCTGCCTAGGCGACTAGAGGCCTGATCTATATTTACGTGTCTTCCGAGAGAATGCTCAGTCAGTCTTGAACTATCCATTGTATCCCCGAAAGCGGCTTTGTCCTGTTGGAGGAGATTGGACTCATACTTTCAGGGTGCGAATCTAATTCAGTTTCATTAAAGATGCAACTGGTCTTTGCCACTGGTTCCCCCACGTTAGACCCGCTCTCAATGCAGTGCTGAAGGGAAGGTGAACGAAAGTTGGCGAACAGATATTGACATGATCAATCATTGCTTGTGTGCTGGCTGAATTCTGCAATTTATGGGTTGCATATGCTATAGCCCTCTAATCATGATGTATGCAATATCCGAGCGGTGATGTATACTACCAACAATCATTCCGTGTAATCAAAGACTCGTTTGCATTCCAACTACATGAAGACCACTAAGACAGCACTAGATCGCTCCAGCAAAGATGAAAGCAGCAAGGGAAGAGCTCAACGAAGTGAGGGCCCGTGCATTGTCCCGATCGCTGAGAGCCCGACGCAAGTCACTCTTGTTCTTGCAATTGCTTTGTCCATATTCGCTAGCGTCCGCCTAATACATCATCGACTTCTAATTGATGCCTGCGAAGTCCGTTGGTAGTGTGGCTTGGTGCGGATAGTGCTCTGCCGTCTTCAATACTCATCTCCAAATTGATGTCCACAAGCCATAAAATTGGCATTCCCATGTTCGGGGCGCTTCTCCGCAACAGCTTTCTCGCCTCATCAAACATATTCCGACCTTCCCAGGAGCCTTATTTTGTTGTTGACTGAAAGGAAGAAGATTTCGATCGAGACGCTACTATGTAAGAATGCTAGAACAAATCTTGCGACACAAGCCACAAGTGCTGCAAATCCTTCACGATTAGAGCCTTAGATGACAAAGTTCCACTCCTTTCGTCATTCAAAACTTAAAGTGAAGGCTCAAAAAGCTAATGATACTGTTCCAAAAATAAGGTAGCAAAGTTTCTTGTGTTGTGTTGGCTCGTTGTTTTCTGTCGAAATGTATCCGTCTCGTGCTGAGCCATAGATTTTTGAAAGCCAATTCATGACTACGTTTCGAACCTTGAATTCCGTGAGAGTGTATACATGATCTTTCTCTCTCTGGATATCTTCACTCGTGATTCATATGTCAGCCTCACATCCATATTCCGATTTCGATGCGCAAAAGTCCACGATTAAGCGTGTACCATGTGTTTCCATGGTGCTTTTCTCGTTGTCGCTCGGAATTTTATCTGGTGAGAAATCCGACCAAGACAGATAGGGCGTCAACATCTCGAGAGGCTCGAGCATGAGCTTGTATAGCTCCTCGAAGCCCCAAGAAGTCGACTTAGGCTGAGATTAGATATTGTTAGCTGCACATGTATCCTTCCCCTATCCTTATCCAGGTCTTGCTGTAAGCACAGCTATCTCTTGTGCTCCTCTTAGTGCCCTCCAGCAGCGGATCCAAGTTGCATGAAAACCATCAACACCGCGCCATAAGCGGCTGAAGCTGCCAGGACGTCGAAGGGCTTAGCCACTGTAAGAATGCTCAATGCAAAAGCAAATACCATCAAGAACGCAGTAATGACCGCGAGCCGAGTCTTGAGGTTGTCGTGATCGGCAAGTTGCTGCAGCCACCATAGTGGACCAATAAGCATTCCCAAGCCAAGGAAGATCGTCGCGCAGGTTACGAACTTATCAACAGCCGGATCGTTGTCATAGACGGTGGTACTTCTTTCAAAGTCTTCTGGATCGTATTCTCGCTCATTCTTCTGCAAAATGTTAACTCTCAAATCCCAAATGAGTCGGATGCATGACCAAGCATTGTGTACCTTTCTTTCTCTGAAGCAGGAGAGCAGTCTCAGCAGATTGAACCTGTCAATGAACCTTCGCAGTGGTGTTCTATCCTTGGGAACAATAGCTACGAGGTCGCCGGCTTTATCTAAGAACTGCTGTTCTTCTTGTTGAATCACCTTAATGTTCGCACCCTCGATCCATCGTTTGACATTCGAGATCTGGAAATCTGTCGCGTCGGGTCGAGCCTTCATCTGGGAGTGATCAAGATAGAACCGCTCTAAGCACCATATTAGCATTGGTAATTTGCCGCTAACGTCATACGTACGATATTGCTCCAACCTCCAGCCCAGTTCGTCTAGGATACCCTCCCTTTCGAGCTTGGGCTCATAACGGAATGTCCCGTTATTGAGCCCGGCTTTCATGCACACTTGATCCAGACACCTGAGATCCTCCTCGAGTTTCGCAATTCGATCTTGCATGCGTAACAACACTCTTGCTGCTACCTGCCCAAATCTTCGCAGAACAAAGAAGTCGTTGTCGGACGCCATCCACTTGCACATAGCGGGGTAACCCCTGCTACTTATACGTCAGAATTACCGGGACCTCTTCGTAAGTTTACTCCTTTGAAAGACTTACTATCTCCATGGCTGATCATCGGCTTCGCTAAGGGTGGGTTTCTGAGAATTAGCAACAGTGTATTGCGCGCCGCCAGGGTAAACAACAGGATGTAACGGAGGACTCTGATAATTCACTGCCTGTTGATATTGCTGCGGTGGTGCCTGATACTGCTGAGGATGCTGCCCAATATTTTGTGGCGCTAGGCCCGAGCTCGGTTGTACGTGCCCTCCAGAAACTCCCTGCGCATTATTTAGCGGCTGCAAATTAGATAACGTTATTGCAGGTTGCACATTCGAGCCCATAATCGTCGGTATGATATATATATATATATATCTACGTGTGTTTATGTAGTATTTGTTGAAACACGCAGTATCCATGTGCTGTAGAGATGAGGTATGCTTATACCTTTTGTATAGCAGGAGAGAGGCACGGAAAGCCGTACGAGCCATTGTGGCGGAGCTAGGCTTAGTGGGTGACCATTGCAGCTGAACACGACGAGGCTTGCGCATGCGATACGGAGGCGCGTCTTGAGTCCATGTGTTAATGGCCACATGACACGGGTTCTGCCTTGCTTTCTGCACCTATACAGTATGTTGGCTACCTTCAGTATGCAATGCACAAAGTCAGATGCGAAGGGTGCATCATTTAGCGAGTTCTGGACCGCGCTTCTGCACGTCGCGCGATATGATGATACGCTGGGGCGATTTCCCAAACATGATCATGTACCGCCTAAGCCCTATGCTACGATCATCTCGGAGTAGCTCGCAAGCCCCGCCTATGGCTCGACGCCTCGTTTCGCTTGCAAAGATAAGACCGGACTGGGTTGCGCAGAGCCTCCACATCGCTGCTGGACTGCGGAGTGTTGCCTATAAGGCTATCGTGGTGCAATGGGTTTAATTCGAGCTCGGGCCTATCGCATCTCTCTTGCGGCCGGTGTGTCCCCTATCAACCCCGGCATGGACCTGTTCGCCAGCAGTGAGTCAGACCTTTAAGATTGCTGGCGCCCTGTTTCAAGAAAACAGACTCCGCCCATTCAACCTGCCAAGAGCAATCCTTCAGCTTCAATACAATCACCCAAGCCTCCTATCGTGAAAGTAGAGACAGCATGGGAGATCGCTCAAAATCTCGCTGGGATAGTATGCCCAAACTTCAAAACATTCAAAAGGCGTTCCGCCAATTAGACCAACGCGACGAAGATCAGCACATTGGGCACAGGGGGTGGCAAAAAGATCGTAAGGACAAGCCTCCGGAAGCCAGTAACCCTCCAGCCCCGAGCCGTCCGCCTTATGGACACGCGCAACATGTATTCAGTGATCCTGGTCCCCAGACTGGCCAGAGTCAAGGTTATGGTTCGTCGCCTCCGCAAGCTGCAGGATGGCCGCCGCCGCCGCAGAACCAGCATTCCCAGGGCCAGTATGTAGACTCAAATGCTCAACAAAGCTATCACCAGCCTCAACAGGGTCCAACATACCAATCACAGACTGGGAGTACATACCAACTACAGACTGGAAGTGCATACCAATCACAGACTGGGAGTGCATACCAACCACAGACTGGGAGTGCAAACCAACCTTCATTCCAGACTCCATACGGTCAGAGCCAGCAGGCTCAGTCAGGATCACTGTCTGGAAGTTCCGCTCAGTATGGTTCATATAATCAAGACTATCAGTCTCCTCCCCAGTCTTCGGGCGGATATCATCAAGGCAGCCAAAGCTCGCAGCCTTACTCGTCCAGCGCAGATCCATACAGCCAAGGCATAACTCATAACACTCAGAGCCGCAGCATGGCCCCAAATGCTATCAGCGGTTCATATGGTGGCTCTTACACCGATCAGTCTCTGAGTCGGATTGCCAGTGCACCAGCGGCTTACAAATGTAATTTCAATATCCCAAACGGATTGTAAGTATGCTACAGCCAATGCCATCTTCATCGTTAATCGGACTTCAGATGCACTGGATGTAACTACCATGACAGATACGGTCGTCCACATCGCTAACTGACGATGTGCCTTAACCTCAACGTACCAAGTTTCTGCTGTGCAACTCACCTGGACTTATCGATTAACCAACCTATGTGTAAAGCGACCCATGGGACCCTACTGTTAACCTTGGAGGATTGCGTATTACGTTCTACCGCGACGGGCTGGCTGGCCCATATCAATTTACCTTCCAGCAATTCCGTGCGTGAGTAACCAGAATCACCTCATCGAGTTGAGCTGGGCGCCTTAGCTGACACTTAGATGGCAGTGCAGATACCCATTTCCTCGTTTTCTTGATGTCGGTAACATCGCCTGTGCGTAATGACCACTGCTAGTAAGTGCACTTCGGATATGGCAGCGGCCGTGCTGCCCAACGCTTCGATGCACATCACGATGCTCCGTTCCTCCTAGAACAAACATTGCTTTTAATTGGCCCACTCTCTCCAAGGCATCTTATCATAAGTACAAGGAAGACATAAACATCAGGACCATCAATAAGTCCACTGGCGCATCCAGGCTGAGTTGTACGAGTGCCATTCATTGTCGCTGTGTCACAGTTATCTTGATTCCAGCGCTCGCACAGTAGAGGGGCATCTTTGTTCTAAGTGTGTGTGCAAAGCTCTTAATTAGCAGTCCTTAGATCCTTCGCCATCAATGCACATGCATAAGGACAAAGAGCGTAGTCCATCACATGTAATGCATTGCGTCACTACATACCAGCAGTGCATTCACATTGACTCAGCTGCAAGACATAGCCCGTGAAGTTGCTGGACCTCTGCATGGCTAATTCTGTAGCTAAAGCTTACACATCTGGTCATATGACATAGTTCGCTTTGGACCTCTAGTCCGCTTACTAAGGACGGGGTCTGAATAGCCGGAGCTGAGCCGTTCCGATGGAGCTAACGGAGAGACTAAGGTATGTCTGTTAGTCCCAAACACTACCTTAGTCATACGCTTGGATGACTCGGCATGTGATATAAACATTGATTTGACAATATTGTTTTTGCTAGATTGATCGGTTGCGACGCGAGGGTATCGACGCAAGAAGTCTTGGCATACAGAGTATAACTGTTCACAAGAACATCTCGAAAGACATTTGATTCGACCCCCGGCGCTGGTGCTCGAAAGTAAAATTGATCTGTACGTGTCTATGCACGAGTGTTGTCATAATTCCCAAGCCGTGTATGCGCCAGTCAGCGGCAGACACCACATTCATGACAAGATGGCGTTTCCGGAAAAGGGTAAGTTGCAACAACTTACTGGGGCCTTGAAAGTTGCTGCTAGCTCGATGGAGATAATTCTTTATAAAGGGAGATAATAGGGAGATAATATCGGAGATAAGTGTGCCTAGATACCTTGGGGATAGGAAAGCGGACCTGCACTCTAAGCGTCTCCGGCCCTATGTGAGCGATGTTTGGTTGACCTCTGGTCGGTATAAATAAAGCTCATTGAACGCTTTCTTTCTCCCAATGCACGTTTGTGTGACTTCTACTACCTCAGAAAAGCTCTCCTCTCTCCTCGGTGCATTGTCTCACCTTTTGTTGCTTTCAGTCGAGCCAACCTATACTAATCTTGGACCGCGTTGATCAATCTCTCCAATTTCTGCATCACTGAGCTCATCTTTACCATGGCCCAACAATATGCCAGCGAGCAACCGCAAGGTCTGAAGAATCACATCGAAAAAGTTGCAATCGTTGGTGTAAGTCATAACCTTATTATTCCAGCCTCTGCTTATTGAGATGGTTAAATTAAATCATCAATCAGGCCGGCGGCACCATCGGCAAAGTCATCACAGAAGAGCTCCTCAAACTCGGCAAATACACCATCACCGCCCTCACCCGCACCGACAGCCCAAACACAATCCCCGCCGGCATCGAAACCAAGAAAATCGACTACGCTGACCAAGAATCCCTCGTCTCCGCCCTCCAAGGCCAAGACGCCCTAATCATCACGATGGGCCCCAGAGCCCCACCAGACCAGCAGACCAGACTCATCGAAGCTGCAGCGACCGCCAATGTCCCCTGGGTCCTACCGAACGAGTGGGGCTACGACATCAGCAATCCCGGTCTCTGCAAAGACATATTCCCCATCGGCGACAAAAGCGCCGCACATCGTGCGCATATCGAGAAGCTAGGCAAGAGCTCCTGGATCGGTGTTACGTGCGGGTTTTGGTATGAGTTCTCCTTGTCTCATGGGCCGATGACGTACGGGTTTGATTTCAAAGATCGCACTGTTACGTTCTTTGATGATGGCGATACGCGTATTAATACCAGTACTGCGATCCAGTGTGGGCGCAGTGTTGCGAAGTTGCTTGCTTTGAAAATGCTTCCTGATGATGCCGGGGACAAAAGCCCGTGCCTGGCTCACTATCGGAACAAGTTCGTCTATGTCTCCTCCTTCACTCTCAGCCAGAAAGATATGCTGAACTCCGTCATGCGCGTCACTGGCACGAAGTTGGAGGACTGGAAGATTGAACATGAACCCTCTACGAGTCGGTATAAGGCTGGTGTGGAGGCTATGCAGAAAGGGGATATGACGGGATTTGCGAGGATGATGTATTCGAGGGTCTTCTATCAGGATGGGAGTGGTGAATTTGAGAAGACGAAGGGGTTGCTGAATGGGGTTTTGGGACTGCCAGTGGAGGATTTGGATGCTTGTACGAGGGAGGCGGTGGAGATGGCTAAGGTGCCGAGGGTCTACTGATAGCGGAGGGATGCGTCTTGGCGATGTAATTTTGGTGTGGTCAGTGACTATTTTTCTGTTACTGGAAGGTCGACGTACGATATATGGAGCCCTCTATGATTTTGCATGATTTTTGTGTATATCTTCGCGAGTAACATGGTCAAAGACTTGACGAAAGTAAATTAACGCTGTATATGGAATATCGCGTGTTATTCATTTTGTTGTTCTGACCAAGCTGCACGCCCTTAAGCAGGGGATGTTCATGTAATTCCATAAACATTGTCAAATAGTATCGGAAACCATGTTCTCTTTGTGCTCTTCGCTCGAGGACCTCGATCTTGTGAGTTGACCTCAGCCCTGACATGTTACTTTCGTATGCTCTTCCTGCTCTGCTTCGCATCTCTAATTCCAACCTGACTTCCTTTCCGAACCGGTCTCGCTCGCAGCCGCAATATCAAGAACCACCCAATGAAGGAGCAATGCAGCTACATCGAAGAAGAATCTCGTTCGCAGACTGTCAAGGATATCGAGATGTGAGCCGCTCCTTCAAACCGACAACAATAACCGTGGCTCAGCTTCCCGGAAGGTTCGCCAATATGAACTCCGGCGATCAGATGGTGACCGCTATCTGAGTTCAATAGCTGCAGTGAGCCGGCAAGTGCAAACTCAGCGCGTATGTCATATATACATGGAGCCCACCTTACTCTTTCCCTATTTCTCCCTAGCACCATGTCGAAAAAGCGATACTAGGACGACGACGGCAAAGAACGGCACAGATGCATTCTGCCAATAATTTGGCCACTTCCTTAAACAAATTTCCCAAGAAATCAATGGATCGGCAAGAATCAGCAGATGATGGATTACTACTCTATGAAACGACACACTATAGAAGGTATTTATATTCAACGTCTCGTCGAGCTCTTCATCGCGACCAATTTTTCATTTCTGCGTCGTTTAGGAAGCCGATCTAGAATATGGTGTTCTCCGTAGTGGTTGCGGCCTTGGCATTCGTTGAAGAGGGATATGATGTCGCGTTGGGATTCGATGCACGATTTGTTGCAACCGTGGAAGCTGGTGTTGAAAACGGTGTAAAGAATTGGAGGGGCTCGAGAGGAGTTTGATCGGTATTCACTGTTGATCATTGGTGGTAGTTCTTATCGTCCTTGCATTATCTCGTTCAAAGTGGCTTTGTAAAATTGTTCCAAGTCAGCCATAGAGACTTTGAGCTTTGGCGTCTGTATTTCATCATCTCGAACTCGCTGGCGCGGAATTCTGGTATAGGGATATTCCGCCGCACGTAGGCAAGGAGGACTCCGTACTATATTCCGTCGGAAACGCTGTCGTCGCCTTCGGATCTTCAACACTAATGTGCGCCGAAAAATGTCACGTTGCTAGTAGACGCTTTAGACCAATTCGAAGTGTCCAGTCTAAGTGCCGCAGCGGAGTAACAATGGCGAAGATGATTCGTTTTGAGATCCATCTGGCTGTGTAGCGGGTGCAGCGCTCGCGACATAATACCCAAGCATTTCCCGTCGTCTCGCTCGCTCTCCACACGACCAAGAATCTCAAGCCCCAAAATGCGGTATATAGCTGTTCCAACTCACCGTCTGATAGGCATCCGCAGGTAATGCCCGGAGTGCGATAAATGCGAGCACTATGAGTGTAATACGTGCCACAGCATATGATGAGTTTATAATGCCAAGCAAGAGGAAAAATCCAAGACTCGAATCGCTGTAACTTTTATCTCGCAGGATAATTTGGTTTAGAATCCATCCCATAATAGGGGCAAAAGCTAACGGCAAACATGTCGCCACTACCGAACAGAGGCGCCAAGCAAACGTCTCTTGTGACGTCGGGAAAGGTGAGTTCCAGGCTAAGCAATGGATTGCGCCGAATAAAGATCCTAGAAGTCCAAGGAGGGGAAAGTCCATCTTGTCAATGTAATCGAAGTCTACATCTGATTCACTGTTTGACGGCTTCGCAACGCCTTCAAGGTCGCTAACTCCAGCATCGATCTTTACTACCGTCGCCTCCGGTATCACAGTGGTTGAGGACCTCGCATTGGGCTCTCCTGATATCTTTGAAGATGACGCTTGAGGCCGGTTCTGGTATGGGTTGCGCTCGTGGTTTTCTCCAGCGTTGGCGATGCACTCGAGTCTCGCAATGGTGTTCGGATCGCTGTCCGGGTCCCCTACGTCGCCAGCTTCAGACACATCCATGTTCTGTAAACGCGTACTGCTTCGCGACTCTGACTGTAGCATAAGCCCGCTTTCATATGCACTGGGTATATCTCCATCGTTCCACCGAGCAGAACGGCTATTTGAATGATCTGCAATCGGAGCTAGCTGTTCTACAAAGCCCTCTCTGTACGCTCCATCGACTGCAGGTCCATGTCTCGAAGTCGGCCAAGATCTTCGACCCTGCGACACGTCATTCGGAGCCGTATCGAGGTCAGTTGTTTCTTGCTGATCGCAATGTAAATCCTGACCATCTGCAAATCTGGAGTCGCTTTGCTCCAATGTTTGGCTCAAATCTGCGTTATCCTCGCCCATCCTGAGTACGATAGGAAACTCAACATCTTGAGGTTGATTCCAGCAAAAGGCGTAGATGATAATGGAACAGAATACGAATGCCACAGTCAGTATCTCAAGAGCAGTGACCTGGACATGCTTCACTCCACGAAAAAGCGCCTGAAGCGCAAACCACGTGATCTGACAAATGGCAACGAATTTGAGGACCCAGTCACTTTTACTGCGACTGCTCAGTTCTTCTTCTGAGATGGGCGGGTCACGGACCTTGCCAGACTTCACTGCCTCTTTTAGTGACTTCTTCCGATCGGGGACCATGGCTCCATGGACATCCTGGAATCTAATACCGCCTGCCACAGCAAATTGCGCATGTATCATCGTCCATCCCTCTCCACCATTGGTGACAAGTTGACGTAAAAGTTGCCGTGCATTAAAGTATTTATTGTATGACCGGATAACCATGAACTCAGGCGCTATCGCTGTAACTAGCATCCATCCAACCTTCCGGAAGAACAGATACCACCGACCATGGCGGTTTGGCACATCGAGATGTAAGACCGACCATGTGCAGATGAAGATCGTAACGAGACAGCTCCAAAGTATAGACCAAGTACCGCGTCCATCCGGTTCAGACACCCAGCCGTGGACTATCGTATCATTTCTGCCTTCCGTAACGGCACTCCAAAAAGCGATTAAGACAACCGTAGCCAAAGGAAGCATTGTAACGGCGTTGTATCCGGGCTGAGGTGCGTAGGTAAGGCGATGGGAGGTGGATGTTCGAACGAGATTGATATTTCTGACTGTTCTCTACACAAACAAACTGCTTAAGTATATAGCGAGAACGAAATATAAAGCTCACATAAGAACCATCAAACGTTCGCGCAACGCGACATCAAGAAACTACAGATGAATATCCAGACAGCTCGAGAAAGGTCGCGTCCCTCAGCTCCGCTTTCAAACAAGTCCAGATTGCGTCGACTCCGGGGCTGAGATTTCATGAGGGTGGGCTGCGCCTCAACCACCATGCAGGTCTGCCCACTTATGACCCGGCACAGGGAAGCCCACATTAGAGGCAACCAAGAATGGACTTTTTGAGCTGCTTAGGAGCCTACCAGGCATTTTCCTCAGATACTCGGGTTTGGAATGGTGGCGATGGTCATCATTACCTCTAGCAGGAGCGACATCTACCGTAGTATGCATTTGCGCTAGCTGAATGAGGGAAAGCATAACGGTCATTCTTGGCACCTGCTGTCCAATCTAAAGATCTTGGTATACCAAGTCTAGAGCCCTAGCCCTAAGTTTTGATGGAACCCCTGGAACACACCCCGTAGATGTACGCTGATAGGGCAAGGAGAATAAGCTGGTTGGGGTACGCTCTAGGCGCAGGGTGGCCTATAATACGTGATCTGCGGGTAGTACTGCGCCACCGGACCCGCTATCCGCATACCCTACCGGCAGTCGCCTAGGGCAACCTCTCCCGGGCCGTCCTCAGAAGCTAGGGCTAGGGCTTTGGATTTGGCATACCAAGATCTTTAGCGCCGTTCCAGGACTTTTGGTGTCAGCCTCCGTACCACCCTACTACCTATGAAAGACGTGTCGAGGCGCGGTGTATTTGTGCTCCCACCATTTCAACAGGTTAATGCTTTCGGCTTGCTACCAGGATTTTAGTAGGCTTGGTGGTTTCAAGAGTATTACATTGTAATCTATCTAAGTAGCCGAAACGACTATTGGACGGTCCTTTGCGGAGGCCCTTTGCGGAAGGCTTCCGTCATAGCCCATTCTCAGCCTTGAACCGCTCCCAGGCTTCGTTCAGTGTAGCAAAAACAGCCGCACTAATCATCCTCTGTTCCGTAGTCGCTGTTGTTGGAAGCTATCGTCTAAAGTCAGCCTTCTTGCGTTACTTACGCTTCAGGCCGCCTTTCCCAACCCCTTTTCCCTCCGAGGGTGGCAAGACCAACATACCTTATCAGGATGCACTTTGGCGATTCCCTTCATGTAAACCAACTTCACCTTTCCAGGCAGCAGCACATCCGCCATCCCGACCTTCCTCCACCCACTATCCTCCCAGAGCACGTTCTCTAGTGTCGATAGTAGTGCACGTAAGTTGCCCTCCTTGCCTGCTCGCCATTTTGAGACGCGAGAGTCGACTACATCTGCGAGAGCAAATTTCTCGTCATCGAGGCGATCAGCTGCTGCGTTTGCGGCGCGCAGACGAGTCACTGACTCTGAGTCTGGAGCAAAGTCACCGAGAGCCGAAGGCTTTGGTCTCGGCTTCACGACGGGTTTCTTGGTTGTTGGGGAGGGTTTGGCTTGGGAGGATGGTGACGCAGCTTTCTCGCAGCGATTCCTGCCAGCTATTGAAGTTGCGCCACCGACGCCAGCCTCCACGCATGCTCGCCAGATGGCAGCTGCTTCAGACCAGCGCTCTAGGTGCTCAAGTGCTTCGGCTTGGCGGGTCATTGTTTTCTCCCAGTAGATGCCCATTTGCCTTACACCTTCGCCGCCGCCAAGATCGATGGTCTCAGAAGCACCGCGGGATGGCCCAATGACATCTAGTGCGGACTTTGCATCTGCAATTGAGGCTTTCGGATCGCCTGTCTTGGAATGAGAAAGGGAACGGTTAGTGAGGAGTACAATTGTGAGAGGGTGAGTAGATGGTAGTGCAGAAAGTGAGGTAGAATAGTGCGTTGTAGCCTGAGCATAATCGCCACGTTTAAAAGCTTCATTGCCAGCTCTTCGAGCTTCGGTAGAAGCTTGTTGGGCGAATGATGAAAGTGAGGGGATATTCCGTTTGCTTGGTGGTGGTCGCGTCGAGAGGGATGTGACCGGAAGCGTGCGTGGTTGAGGGCTAGCACTTGGACGAGATGCTGCTTGTGATGTCCGAGATAAGGGCTGGGAGTCGCCAAACAATAGGTCAGGTTCCGCATCCGGCTCTGGTTCTGCTGGAGGTGGTTTGGGTAGGTATTTCTTCCGTCTTGCTGGGCTAATGTACGCTTTCGATGTCTCGTCTTCGACTGCTTGCCTGCTTAACTTGGCTTTTGAATCACGGGCTGGTGCTTGATGCATAAACTTTGATTGAGGCATGACCTGCTCTCGAAGCCTTGTAGGAAGTGCGGGTGAATGATCCCTGGAGGAATCAAAGTCTTGCCTAGGCGCATCTGCTTTCGGTCGGGACTTCCGCGGTGGAGGACGAGAGCCCGCTTCTAGCATCAATGCCTCATCCGTAACACTGGGTTCCTGCGCCTTTGGCGCGGGCCGCTGCCGAAGAGGTCGTTCCATACTGTCGTGATCATCAACACCATGCTCGCGTTGCTGACTACGGGGAGTCCCCGTGGACTCTGAGTGAGCATCTCTCATCCACTTTGGTTGACCTGAGTCGCTGTCTGAGTTAAATTCAGATACGGCTTGATTGAACTTCTTAGTCCCCGTCTTCCACAAAGAACCTGCGGTTTTGAACACCTTATTGCCGATCTCAGATGCATACTGTGCGGAATCCTTCTCGTCATTGACAGGAGATTTGCTGTCTGGCCGCTTTTGACCGCTTTTGTGTCGCTCTTGCTCTCGCATCCAAGCCGGCTTTGGAGCACCTGAAGTCGAGCTCTTCCGCCTCCCCGGAGCTCTTCTGATCTGCTGCCCCGCAGAGCTACCATTGTGGTCATCTCCCCGACTCGGCCGTCTGGGGGTTTTCCGCGACTCCTCATGTGCCTGACTCAACAACAGTCCCACGGCAGCTTGAACATTGGTACCAGTCTCTGTGGACTCCAAAGCTCTTTGGGCCTTCTCTGGTGTGAATCCCATATCCACAAGCTCGGCGACTGCTTGGTCTTGAGGATGAGCTTCATCCTCTGGAGCACACTCGGGCACCTGTGGATTCCCAGGGGGCTTTTTGGGAAATTCGGACAAGGGACGACCTAGCATGCCCAGAACATCATCCTCATCGCTATCCTCATTACTCATCGGCACCTGTTCAGCAGGCTTCACGTAGCCACCAGTGCCAAGTCCGAAAGGATCATCATCAGGGTCTTCCGTGTACGCTCCACTCGTCCCATTCAAACCCCTGGTAACTCCGTTGAATGAAGCTAGGTTATCCACGCTCCCACTCTTCGAAGCCGGGTCCATATAGCTTGATTTATCAACCGGCGCCTCCGCATCGAAAGCCGCCAACAAATCATCCACATCCTTCCCTTTCCCCTTCACCACAGCCGGCGCAGGGTCCTTCGGTATCCCAGCAAAAGGCTTGTTGATAATCCTCGACAGCTTCTGCCCTCCATACTCCTCTGTAGCGGTATACGTAGGCGGCGATGTAATCGTATTAGGCGTAGTCCTCCCATCTCCTAGGCTATCCCATGCCGCTGCCTGCACGCTGCCAAAGCGTGCATCGAATTGTCTCCTTTTCTCTGCCTCCTCCTTTTGTTTAGCTTCTTCACGTAGACGCTGCTGTTCTTGGAGCGAGAGATTCCGATTTGGTTGGGAGGAAGTGAAGCTGACTAGGTTGGCGAAGCTGTCGTTGGCGGGCGTAGAGGAGCCGCTGCGTGGGACTCCATTGTTTGGCGGTTTGAGGGTTGGCTGGAGGGTTGAGGGCGTTGCGCGTCCTGATGGAGGTGGTGTTGGTCGCAGTGCTGGATAGTAATGTCCAGCTGCCTGGGGGCGCTGCTGGTTCGCGGATGTCGTTCTGGGCGCGGTCCATTCGACGCTTGATAGGTCATCCATTGGGGCAATGGCCTAAACGACTAGCGGGGCAGCATGGTACCGGTAGGTCTCGAAAAGTGACAGGACGTTGAGATGAAGTGGGACCAAGTTATAGATGCAGAGCTAGCAAGGTATCAGAAGAATGCCTGAGGGATACAGTACACCAAAACAATTCATTGCCAAGACTTCGTTAACCACCAACCACAACGACTCGAAGCCTCGACGCTTTGAGACCCAATTTGGGGGCGAAAGTTCGCTTTCTAGCTTTTCAAACGGACTACGTGCCGTTAATGAACACTATGAACCAGAAGAGGGCAATCGAATAGCGAGTCGTAGCTGCGAATTGGCAACTCCAGCTATGTCTATTTTCTAATCGTCCTAGTAGTCCTTACAACGATAATTGCGTCGTGCAGTCTTATTTGAGGAAGGCTCCTCTGATAGATGCACGATTCAAGTAGCTACACGAAGTATAGAGATCAAAATCCTTACCAAGCCATTCCTGCTGGCGTACCATCATAGTCATTAATTACATCTCAAGAATCAAAGTCCGCAATCCCAAAAAGGACGTTCCCGCATGCTCGATACTTCCTTCTGTCGCGAATAGTATTCGTCATCCCTCGTTGAAACCCTAGTAGAAGAAAATGAAGACCGTAATGAAGGAGAATGGGAAGAAGCACCGAAAGTGAACCCATCCAGTGCTTTAGAAGACCGTACCGTCAGACTTTATCATGATGGGGGGTCCACCAGTGTTTGGTCTGGAAACCTCCGCCAATTCTCGCCCGCCCTAGAAGATAGTAATCAGCGCCTTACGATATGACGACAAGGACTACTTATCGAATCATACCTTCCAAGTTCCGGCCTCGAGCAGTTGTGCCAAACTCAATTTATCTTGTCCTGAAAGTCCAAGAATGCCATTGACCTCAACTAGTAAGTCGTCCAAAAAACCAACGGTAACAGCCCGCCACTCAACGATAACATCGTCATCCGTGGAGAAAAGCGGCACAACTTCCATATTCGGCTGTCCCTTCTGCATAGCATTATCCCGGTAAGCAGCCAATCCCCTGTTCGCATCCTTGTCCTTGAGTGTGAGCAGCCCGGTATCAATGAGCAAGCCACCGTTTCTATACTCCGGAAGTCCAGTCAGCAACTCGGTCCCAGCGAAGTGAATTTTCATCACTTTCGTCATGGGAACCATAAGTGAGTAGCAGAGCCACTGAGTAAGTTTGTGGAAGGGAACGATGTTCTCCCACGGTAGGCTGGGCGGGGAGGGAGGCATCGACGAGCAGGGCCATGCGTCGCCAAGGGAAACGCCGTCGATCTGTGTCCGTGTGGAAGGCCAGACGCTGGAGAGGCCGTCGATGAGGACGGTCCACAAGGTTGGGACCGTGATTACTGGGACGGAGGCGGCCTGAGTTGTGGGGTGTGAGAGCAGGTAATCTGTATGTAATGATCTGTCAGAATGTTTTGTCTTCGTTAGGAGACATCTTACCAAGCATGTGTCCCGGCCTGCCGTCCCTGCCAAATAGTGCTGGACTCTTGAGTGCATCTCCAAGCCTTGATAGAAGCCCAGCCCTGCCTTCTAATCCTGCCATGGGATTGTTTTCAGACACTTGCAGACCCCTAGCTAGTTGCTCCAGGCTTAACCTCTTCAATCCCACACTGTCCACTTGGCAAGGCTCCGATGCTTCACTTGAAAAGCATCCGGCTTTGAACATCTCTAGACTCGCCACTGCAAGCCCTTCACTGCGCTTATATACCTTTCCTGACTCCTTGGATTTATACGTCCATTTTGTTCCAGCACCTGCATCGAGGAGGACGGAGACGAGGAAAAGGTCGATGAGGCGGCGGGTCCGTTCTTGTACGTCGACTGATGAAGGCCATGATTGTAGTAGCTGGTCTACACGTGGTCGACCGCCGACTTCGAAGTGAGACCAGCGGCTGTGAGCGGGAATTTTGTCGTAGTCTGGGGCGTAGTCTCTCTGTAATCGCGTTGTTAGCAATAGGAGCATATGCCCAGATAATTTCCATGTCACACTTTAAGTATTGACACAAGATACGCAGCGGTCTCCCCGAACTTGCTTCCATCGACATCAAAGTGTGCCAGCTGATTCCTTTTAGCACGTTGATAGACGAGACCACATCTTGCTCTCACGGCGAAGATGCTCTTGAGATATGCAGCTGGGTCCAGGGATGGATCTGGTGGGGCGGGCAGCGAAACATCAACAGCTGAGGGCGAGTAGCCAGTGGAGTTTCTGGTAGGCAGTGGTGGGGACTTCAAACCGCTGCTGGCACTTAGACTGGAACCATTAGAAGACCTAGCATCGCCGTTGGTGTTGGATTTAGCATTCTTCTTGTTGAAGAGACCCATGGCTAAGCGAGGCGAGGGGCAAAAAGTCCCCCGCAGTCGAAGGAGCGGTACTGTGCAGATAGCTACCTTAGTCGGTCGATAAAACAAGTTGTGGGTATGGTAGCTGCAGCATGCAGGTCGGAAAAGTCTGGAAAGAGCTCCCTAGAAAATCGTTGTCCATTGTGTTGGGTTGCCGGCTAGTAGTCCGCCTTCTGTCGTTGTGTCACTAAGTTACCGTGTACCTCCCATGATCCCACTAGAACTATCGGACTTCCCCTGATTGACTGGGGAGAGGAAAAAGCTCTCGGCCTACCGCCAACTGGTTCTAACTTAATTGAACTCGCGTGGCGTCTTATGCAGGTACGACTTTCCCAGCGGCGGAAATACATGGAACAGGCCTGGAAGCCAATACTAAGGTTTGGCGCTGTCGACGACACTACGGCGCTGGGATTCGCGGCACGGGGATCTGTCCCCCGCTAGGAGCCAGCATCTTCGGTCACAACTCTCAAACCTCTCCAATGGGACAGTCTAGGCTTTCAATTACTGTTTATCAGGGTTCAGGGGACATACTAACTTACCGAATGCAACGATGGGAGCCAAGGGCGGCGGACAGACGTGCCGGGCCTGTCTTCCTGCCGAACGATTTCGTTCGCAATCTCGCCTTCCTTGGTGCCAAGAGCCTCTTAATCCTTCCTAATCTTCGGAATACTCTATCTAGCGACAGGCGATACGAGAATTACAAATACTATTAATATCTTTGTGAGCGAGGGTCGTCCTTGCAAAGCTTAGAATGGATTAATAGCAGAATCTGTCGCTCTTCGGTTGAGTCTCACCTCTGCGATTCTCGCATCGAAGGAGCAAGTGAATCACACTACCCGAACGCGACACAATGATCATGACCACAACGAGCGAATTATCATGTAGAGAATCCCGGCGTCGAGTTTAGCAGCTGGCACAGGGCGCCCGAGGACTCTCCATTCAGACATTCAATCCGCGCTTCATAGACGCCAGCGTGACTTGACGTGAGACAAGCGTTTGGCCAGCACGCACAATCACAATTGTCCATCGCACACTGCAGCGGAGAAGTTATGCTAACGCCAACAACAGTTGCTACATCATGTTCTACATCGATCAAGGCCCACTATGTACAGGATTTTGTCTATTTGTTGTACATAGCGACCAAGTACGCAACCCCTGGAAAAGAACGCATCATGATGCTTGCAGGGTATTTGTACCTTGTCGAGGTGGTGTTGCTTTATTTAATACTTGCGTGTTCATGGCTGTGTCATTAGCGCTCTGCACCGAAATCCTCGTCACATCCATCCCTAGCAGGGAGGGATGAAAGCCCCTCGGCAAACGTCTGTCAAATATTGATCTCGTACCAAAGACTAATATGGCAAGTGAACTTTCCCGACCTTTGTTTATAATCGTGAATGTCAGACGATTTGTCTCTAGCAAAACATTCGAGTTGGGGAGCCAAAACTCACCAATAATCGCGTACCCAACGTTATGCAGATTTCGCAAACACCGAAAATTCAATCCAAAGGTAGCAGGCGCATAAAAGTCTTCCCAATACGCCACATCACTCTTCGGAAAGGGTCCAGTGGGCCCAGCTGGCAACAGCCCCAGTGGAATATCTGCAAGACTTACAATAGCCCATGTACATGTACCTTAACATGGCCCCCAGTCAGCAACGTTGGGAGGCTGATGTTCCGCTTGGGTGCTGGGTAAGTTTACTGACCAGAAGTGTATCTTCTTGGCGTTTTCATGGTCTCCATTTCCGGCTCAGAGGGTCGTGCACCTTCGCTGAGGAACTCGTACGGAACATTATCATGTGTCAGAAAATCTGTCATATCCATGTCGTCGTACGCGATCTGACAATCTTCATCGAACTTTGAGCGGTCACTGAGATACGGATACCATGTTGGGCTCGAGGTACAGTGGTAACTTATATCTGGGTAAGATTTAGGGTTGTTCAAAGTGTCGTTAAGCTGTGCGGTGAGAACAGTGGATTGGTTCGGCGGGAGGGCAAGAGCAGCGGCTTTGTTCGCTACCACCATTAACGAAAGCCAAGAAGCGAATGAGGTATTTGGGTACATCTGGAAACGTTCTCAGGCTCCCAGCAATGAGGTACGAAGGTAAAGAGTCACATGCGAGGGAAATCCTCCACCATGCAAGGCACCGAAACAATATATCTTGTGCGGCTCGAAAAGCGCATAGGTCGCTAAGTTCGCGTGTTCCTGGTAAAACGGTTGAGGCGCCACAATGACATGCTGACTTTTCAAACCCTTCAAACGTCATATGCGGCGGATCCTATCCTTGTAAGGACGTGCTCTACGTAGAAGAGACCGTATGGAGGTTCTCAATGCGAATTAGACTTGGAGGCGGACTGCCATAGATGCTTATACGCGGAACGGGGCTTCTAACGTTTCGGTGAACCAATAAGCCAATTACTCAAAATGCTTGTATGGATTCAATTCTGATCACTGCCCTGGACTGAGGGTCGTGTCTTGTGCAATGAGCCTGCAATATTGTTATTAGAGCGATTTATAATCTGGACAGGACTTAGTGCCATGACAAAGTCCTGTCCAAATCAGTCAACACGTAGTTCTACTAAGCAAATAGGCTTTTGAACGTGCGGAAACTTCGCCAAACAAAGATCACCCCCACATGCACATTGCCAAGCCGGCAGCTAACGATAGCTCGACCAGGTACCAAATATGGACTTCCAAGCATGGACTCAACTCGTACGCTCCATCAACTCGACCCTCAACGAGATGGAGCAGAAAAAGGTACTTCTCATGGGCAAATCAGGCTCAGGGAAGTCCTCAATGCGAAACATCATCTTCAGCAACTACCGTGCCAAAGACGTGCGTCGCCTTGGCGCAACCATTGATGTTGAGCATAGCAACATCAAATTCTTGGGTAATTTGACGCTCAACCTATGGGACTGTGGAGGGTGCGTATTCAGTTCACCTCACTTTGACCTCCAACGCGTAGCCTACGCGCCAATTTCTACATAGAACTGATTAATGGGCACCAACTACAGACAAGATGCATTTACAGGAACCTACCTCACCACGCAAAAGTCCCACGTCTTCAGCGACGTCGGCGTCTTAATCTACGTCTTCGACGTCGAATCCCGCTCCTTCGACCGCGATCTCGCAACCTACACCGCCATCAACACCGCGCTCGCCGAATACTCCCCTTACGCCCACGTCTTCGCCCTCGTCCACAAGATCGACCTCGTAAACCCCGAATTCCGCATCAAAGTCATCGCGAACCGCGAAGCCGCTATCAATGAAGCTAGTGGTCCTTTCAAGAAGACGTTGAAGGTCTTTGGGACGAGCATTTGGGATCAGAGCCTCTATAAGGCGTGGGGCGGGATCGTTAATAGTTTAATTCCGAATCTGGATGTTATGGAGCGGTATTTATGGGGGTTGATGGGAGAGACTATGGCCGAGGAGATTACACTATTTGAGAAGGCGACTTTCTTGGCGGTTATGAAGGTTACGAGTGAGGAGGGGAAGAAGAATCCGTATCCGGATCGTGATGAGAAGATGAGTAATATCATCAAAACGTTCAAGGCTTCGCTTGCGTGAGTTTGCCCTTTCGTCTATCATCACGTTTGATTGTTATTCCTTACACGCAATCGGAGCGGGAGGTTTTGCTAATTTTTCTTGGGGTGAGACAGCAAGTTCACAGGCGACAACCCCGGTCCCGATTTCTGCGAGAAATTCTGCATCTCCGCCCCTCGCTTCGCCCTCATCATCGAAGAACTCACCGAGAACACCTACGTCTGCGTTGTCCTCCCACCCGGAGAAGCGGAGCTCAATTGCGCCAAACTCAATATCGCCATTGCAAGGGAGCGCTTTGCGTCGATGGATCTCCTCAGTGGACATGAAGACCAGGAGGAGCAGGGTGAGGCCAGTGAGGAGAGTTAGAGAGGGTGGATAGGGACGTGATACGATATGAGGACGGAAGATACGTTTATGCATTGCATGGAACATAGCGATGGCGTCGAAATTATGAGGGGCTGCATAGCGATGATACCCGGGATATGCATACGGCGCAAGATGAACATTCAATGGAAGTTCACGATATTGTACACACGCGCTTCAAGGCACTGGGGACCAGCATAATCCTCTTCTTCATAGTATCGAACCTCAATAAACTGCACTTACAGGACGCGGAACGGTGTGCCCTCCTCGTTCACAGGATCCACATCGTTACCATTCTCTTCGACGCCGCAGCGTTGAATCAGTGCAGTGATATCTTGATAGCCCTGCCTAACCTTCACGCTACCGTCGCCCAAAATCCAATATTGCACCCGTCTTTATTTTATGTAAAGCTCCGTCGTCTTCATCCCCCACAAAACCTCATCGTTTCAAATCAATACCCACCTCCCCCCCAAATCCCTCTTCCTCCCCCAAAACCCCTTTCCCCCCCCACATCCCCAGCAAATTTCCCATCCCAATCCACCAACCCTCAAAACCCCACCATCCACCCAACAACGATACCAGCAACACCTCTCCTAAAGAAAAGCTAACCTACACCCCTGCCACACCCCACATCCAGAAACTATTCCACAGCTTTGTGTGTGGTGCGGAGCATACCACTCGAGTCTCGAGGGTTCATCTCCAGGAAGTAGTTTGGAGGTGGGTTTGGTAGGGTATGGTATGGTATGCAGGGTTTCGGAAGGGGTTTTAGAGGGTATGATGCTGCCACACTCAGAGTGTGGTAGGTGCTGAATGATCGCGCAGACGCTCAGCTATGGGGTGGTGGGTTTTGGGGCGGGCGGGCGGGCGAGTGGGTGGTATACCTACGCTTTTGTGAGGGGCGGTGTCTGTGATGCTGTTGACATGGGGTAGTGGGTAATTTGATCAGACGCAAAGGGGTGGATGGGTGGGAGTAGTTTTTGGCGGGGTTATGGGGCGTAGATGGGGGTAGGGTGGGGGTGAGGGAGTCTGTGTGTTGTGTGTTGTCGTGCGTCTTGGCTTGAGATGGGGTGGGGATGGTTGTGGACGCTGTTGATCGTAGTGGTAGGATATTGTGTTGGGGAGGTTGTGATGGGGGAGTGAGAGGGGAGAGGGGAGGTGTGCTTCGCGATGGTTATTGATTAGCGACGAGGATCGAGGAAGGTGGTTTGAGGGTCCGTTGTGTAGGTATGTCGGTTTCGATGTCGGGGTTGAGAAGACGACTTATACAATGAATACGATGAATATCTGCTGTATGAGGATTTTTCAGGAGATGGGCTGGTGTGAGGAGGGCTACAAGCACCCATTGTTTCTTTGTGAGGATTTGGATATGAGTTACGCGATTGAGTATGCGAAGATTATTTTCAGACATATAGGAACTAACACCAAGACGGCTGTATAGTACAATACTTGGACAGTGTAGCAATAGAAATGTACATAGACTCGAGATTATACAAGACCGATGAAAAGTGTTGGTGGTCACGCTGCATGATGACCCCGACGTGATGATGCTGCAGTTCAGTGCGCTTACGTGAGGCTCTGATCTCCCCTTCTCCATGATTCTTCTGTCTTCGGATGTCCTCCGCTCAACCATCATTACCATCCAGTCCAGAGCTACCAATGTCTTCTGTAGTCCATTACATCCATCTCTCTTACCCCTAGACGGCGGCTCGTCGCTTTGGGACTGCACTTCGCAATGTTTGCTCCACTCAAGTACAATTTGCCCCAGTCTCTGCTCCCACAAAGCCAGAAAGACAATGTCTTCCGGCACTACCGAGACCACATTGACACTTTTGTTCGCATCTTGAACCGAAGGACTTCGGGCGCTCGATGCCTTGTCAACACATGCTTTGAGGCCTATAGTCTATTGAAGCAAAATCACTGCACTGCGGAGTTCATGCCCTTTGGCGGTCGGTTCGAGGGATGGTATTCGTTTGAGCATCGATATAGAGACGATGAGCGCGAGCTAGCTGGCGTCTATTGCTCGTGAAATTTTGCATCCTAGTATAGCAGCGACGCCCAAATCCTTCCATTAGTCGAGATCTATTTGACGCATGTGAAGGTCGTCATTTGGCACCATATCGCTTCAATACGGCCACCACATCTTCCCTTAATTGTTTGTTCTTGATATGGCAAGCATAATCCAAGGGGTTTGACCAGTACACAAGCCTTCTCGACACATCGTCTCCCCGTGAGCATAGGAGCTCAATCACTGAAACCCATTCCTGTTGGTCTTGGTAGGAGAGATGTATTTCTAGGCGAGACATTGAAATGCATCCTAGTCTTACGGCACATCGACCATGTCTGTTCACTGCATTCACGTTCGCACCTGCTTCTAGGAGTATTTTAACATTTCTCAGAACTGTGGTCGATTTTTGATACTTATGCCACTTCAAAGCCATAAGCAAAGGAGTATGTAAATCATGGTCTTTTTGTTCAAGCGGTGCTCGAAAGAGTAACAGCATGTGAATCCTAGCCGAATCCGAGTGACGTGTGGCATGATGTAAAGCGGTCCTTCCCATCTTGTCCCTTGCTTCAATGTCTGCTCCAGCTTGCAGAAGCGTTCGGAGCGCTTCGGTACCCGTTTGTGGTGCCAAGGATAAAAGAGTTGTTCTCTCTTCCTGGTCTCTCGCCTCGAGCTGCGCATTGTTCTTCAACAAGGTTTCGATTACGGCTAGGTAACCTTTCTGCATGGCTACGTGCAGGGCTGTACAGCCCTGGCTATCCTGTGCGTCAATGACAGCTCTCTTCCCTAGGAAATACTTGATTGCTGCATTGTCTCCTTCCTTTGCCGCTTGATGAAGGGCTAGTCGCAGGTCTTCGGGGTAGTCCTGAGCAATGCCTTGATGGTATTCGGTGACCACATTCCGAGACTGCTCTGCTGTGAAGCTCAAGGAAACACTTTCATCGGATTCGGGAACTGGTTTGGCATTTGTATCATCGGCAATCTCATTGAAGACAGCAGCGTCCGCAATATTTCCTTTAAGCTCGCAAGCGAGGGCTGTCAATCTCATGGACGTAATATATTGGTGGTGTTGTTTCCCAACCATACGCCTCCACCCGACTCTCGCCTTCTTACACCAATCTTCCGCTTCTGTGAAGGATAACTTGCAAAGACAGATTATCGCCATGCCAGCAGAAGCGTGCAGCGCGAGTCTCGCACTCTTGTCGTCTGTAGTCTGCGAGCTTGCTAGAGATCGAAATCGTTGCTCAGCTTCAACGAGATTGCCCATGTGTAGCAAGCTCAGTGCCATCTTCAGTTGGATCATTGTCAAGTCGAGAGCGCGCTTGCGTTCTAAGCTTAAATTTTTCGCATGATCGAGACCTGCCTGAAAGAAGTGCACTGCTTCTGCATGCTGATTTATGGTATATCCTTTCTCTGCCTTTCGAAAACTCTTTTGTGCAAAATCGAAGTGTTCATCGCCGTCTGAATCAGAAGAGTCGATCTCCTCTGCATTGCATTCAGTCTGGGCCATAAGTGCATCCGATGTTGCACTTATGTCCAGATGGTCACCTGTCCGGAGCATCCCTTCCGCAGTAGTAGCCAGCTGTGGTATCCAGTCATCAACCCGCTCCGCTCTTGCTCTGTCCAAATGCTGGCCGCGCACAGAAGATGGCGGAAATTGAATCTCGCTCCCGCCCCAAACGGTTGATCTAGCTCCAATAACAGTGCTTGCGCTCGAGATCAAGCGCACAGCGTGCTTCGAAAAGTCAGAGTTCTGGAAGCTAGTGGGAAGCTTGTTTTCTGCACCAGTGACGTTAGTTGAGTTGAGGCTGGCTTCTACTCGCGCTCTCAATCTCTCGATCTCCTGGACCAACTCATCGAATTTAGGGTTGACAGCGTTGATCACATTGTCCGAAACTTGAGAGCTTAGTAGACTAAAGAGCCGTTAAAACGTGAAGTTACGAAGATCTCAACAGTAGACTTGCATAGTGGCCAATTGTAAACCCAACTGGAGACTGAGAGTGTGACTCTGTATACGACCTTTGACGCCGTTGATTTCATCGCTGTCCAAATTGAACTTGACCTGCGTTATAGCTTTCCTGAAGAAACCAGACGACTTTGCACGATTCCCAGGTTGTCAACAACATCTTGAAGGGCAGCAATAGTTCTCTGGGAATCCTTGATTGTGAGTTCAATCGAACCCCATATGGGGTCCTGGGCTACAGGAGCGCCTCTGTTGCCCGTAATCATAGGTTGTCGTAAGGTGCTTTCGATGGCTACCAAAACTCTAGAGAGCCCGTCAATCTCGGTTTGGAGCTCTTTTAGTGTTTTATCCACAATCTTGGCGGCTGCGACGAAGGTGTAGATGGTAGTTGAGACAGTGTAGGCAGCCTTGCTAGCTCCCGAGGCGGCGCCGAGGATAGACACTGGATCCATGGGTACGTTGCGAAGTTTTTAAATTGGGTTATTCACCTCCTTCCGGACCATGGGACGATTATGGACTCTGTACGGAGGTCGACACCGAAAGTCCTGGAACAGCGCTAAAAGTCTTGGTATGCCAAGTCTAAAGCCCTAGCCCTAGCTTCTGAGGATACCCTGGGAGAGGTTGCCCTAGGCGACTGCCGGTAGGGGATGCGGATAGCGGACACGGTTGCGCAGTACTACCCGCAGATTACGTATCATAGGCCACCCTGCGCCTAGAGCGCACCCCAAACAGCCTATTCTCCCCACCCCTATCAATATCTACGGGGCACGTTCCAGGGGCTCCATCGAAAGTTAGGGCTAGGGCTTCGGACTTGGCATACCAAGACTTTTAGCGCCGTTCCAGGACTTTCGGTGTCGACCTCCGTACGTCGCCCGAAAAGGTCGTTGAAGATAAGGTAAGAAAGAGGGGTCGATTCGACTAAGCTGGGTAGGGTTTAGTCGACAATCGTGGCCGGCGGTCGGGGGCCAGATAAGCGACTAGTCAAAGAACCGTTAACAGAAAAATCAAGCCGGTAGGTCCTGGGCTTTGAGTTTGGTGAGCTTCCGCGGCAGGCTTCAATGGCGGAAATTCTGGCGGTTGAGCAATACACAAGTCCACTATGGCATTATGAAGTGATAAAGGAGACCTTTGAGATCTTCATTGCCGCACGATACATGATCTCGAGGCAAGTTGTTTTGCGCACGGTGGCGAACGGGCCAGAATGACTTACCCAACATTTTAACAAGGTGTGCCGAGACCGATTTCGTACATAAGACGTGCAACTTATTTACTGAATTTTCAGATGTCACTCTGAGCGATTTCACTACATGTAGTACGCAGAGCCTATTCTCCTATTATTCTGCCACGGATCAAATCATCTTTGCGTTCATGAAGTAACTTTGGATGCTTTCGCTGGAGAATGAAGGCTGGCATTGAGTCGTTAGGGAATAGTATTGAAAACATCTAAGCTTGTTCGACATGAATCACCCTTCATGACCTTCATACATGCTATATGGGCCACAGCACCATTTGTGCTTGTAATATGTATGGCGCTCTGATAGCGAGCATCCTGTTCATGTAGTCTTGAAAGAGCGGACCTTATCAGAAGATCTTTACTCGTTCGCTCACATATGTGTCCACCGGGGTGACCTTGGGTAGACGCGACACAAAGTATTCCTGCGTGGCTTGGACATGTCAGGAATATGACACAAGAGAGCCTACTCGCTATCACTCTCCGACGGATCCTCCGCCCCAGGCTCCCCACAGAAGTCCCACACTGAAAGATCCAAAAAAGCCTTCGTATGCCGTGCACGGAAAGCCTCTCTTTCCGCTCTGAATTCGTCTCTTGTCCGCTGACCTTCTTCTATGGAAATCGAATAATTATCCACATGTTCAATAGCCAGATCGAATACCTCCATAATATTTCGCTTCGTCAGCACACTGCCATGTGTATATAGTCAGTGAAGCTGATATAGCATGGTGATGTTGACATACCCAATCGGCCATCGATTTAGTTCCACCCGCCAAGAGCTTTGCGCTCTTCCACTGGAATCTGAAGTCGCGATCGAACATCTTTTGGTGCCAGTCAGGCATGTCCGAAAGCTCATTGATCCAAGCGATCATCGTCAGCTCGCGAACGGTATAGCAAAAAAATCTGTTAGCCTGTTAATGCATGCCTCCCGTACGGCTCTTGAAATAGACTTACGGACTCTCACTTCCATCAAAAGCAGGAAGTAGAAGAGGGTTTCCATCCCATGTCAGTAGAGGCTGTAATGGCTTGAGGTTCATCTCGGGCCATTTGAGAGGCAATCCAAAGCCAGGCACTATCCAATCTCTCTGCTTCCTTGAAGCCATCGCTATGATGAGGATGAACTCGACTCAGGAGGTTGATGTTCATCCACCGACGCAGGAGGTTTTTAAAGTCTTTGTGCATGAAATGATTGGTTCGTAGAGGACGCGCTTTTGGCTGAGACTCAGCCACGAGGTTGCGCGATGAATTGGTGACTCACACGTATTCCATCCCGATGGAACAATGTGAGCGCTGACTGTGAAACAATGGAGCTTGGCACATATTGCTGGGTACTGCAACAGCACTGTAGCAGCTTGCGCCTACTTTATCGGTTTGCAATGTTAAGAGTGATTTGATGGTCGCTGTTGGGGTGCGGCGAACGACATTTTTAGATGCTCGGCTATGACGTCGCATGATTTCAGGCAACGCTCACAGGCTGGAAATCCCTTTTTTGTAGATGTTTCGGAAGATAGACGTGGGGCGTCGAAGATTTTCAAAGCGCCGCCACCGAAAACGAATCCGTCAACGATCCCGGGTTTACGCTCCCAGCTTCTCATTGGCTGATGATTGTGTTGATGGATTACGTTCATCGGTTTTTGCATGGCTGTAAAGGATGCATTATGTTTCAGATAAATCACTTCAAGAAGCTTGTTGCTACATCGAAGCTGGAGACACTCTTAGCCAGGATCATGCAGGATGGCCGTGGTCCAGCAGCCGAGTCCGCATCGCAACCCTTCCTACTAGCCATAGCCCTAATGAATTACCAGAGTAGCGAGCGGCCAGTCGCAATCATCGCATAGAACCACAGAATTATGGATCCACTATGGCACGCTGTGCCATACGGTAGGCAATCCTAGATAGCGTCCCTTCGCTCATGTCAGCGGCCTTTCGTTAGCTGTTGGGGTCGAGTGCAAGGTAGCCATCTTGTGATCGCATCTGCTCAATGGTATAGTCGAGTTGAAGGATCCTGGCTACCTTGTTCCAAGCCAATCCCCAGGTTGATGGACGGATTCTCCCCTGCGCCATTGACTTCGCTATAATCCTATGCCGGCAATGGCAGTGGTTCCTCTGTTGGTACGAGTCAAAGGACGTATCATAGGCTAGCGATGCGCATATATATGTATATATCAGAGGTCAGCATCGATAGTATTCCAGACTCTTTCAACTACCGCTACTCTTGTGCTGTTGCTGGCAACTGAACTTCGACTCCAAATCGGTGTATAGCTTACCACTGCATCCTTATCATAACTTTCGCCTCGCAGACTTTGACTCTTCTGGTGTTGGTCTCTAGCTTACTAAGTTATACTCTAGTCGCTACATGTCCAGTGGAAGATAAGGTTGAACTCGACGCAGCATATTGGCGTGGCATTCAAAAGAGACAAAAGATACATGGTTACAGTCCCGACGACGGGGATGATTTCGAAATTCAGGCTCAGCTTGATCCAGTCCGGAAAGGTAAGCTGAAGAGCCCACACCTTCCACAATATGGGCTCATGAACAGACAGCAATTGACTATGCGAGCCTGTACTGGGCTCAATCAACTGCAACCTTGACGACAATCAGTATCGGAGCCAGCCCAGCTGGTGCTACTTTCACAACACAAACGACAGTAACTTCCAAAGCAGACCAGAATGGTCCCCTGCCAACTGTTACAGTACAGGGAACATAATGGCAAGTAGATCATATCCTGCAACTGCAGATACTTGTTGGTGCGTTCAGCGTACAAGCTAGACCGTTAGTGCTTCCATTCATGGGCAGATCCCAGCACATAATGTGAAAGTGTAAGGATGCGCTAATAGAACAAAAGCACGGCGTCACCTACATCAATTCCGACGGATGCGTGGAGTTCGGTGTCTTTAGCATATTTCACATTCAAAAGAAGACGCTGTCCACCGTGAGTCTTTCATAGCAAAGTCATTCAAGTGTAGCAACCAAGAGAAGTTGCAGTCAACAAACCATCGCGTCAGCACTCAGCAATCTTGACAACCTCGAAGCCATTCCCGACAGGGTCAACAATCTTAAACAGCAAGTCTTCACAGGAAGAATCAACAACAAGACGAAAAATCCAAGCAACAGCACCTACCCTACCGACTTTGGCAAAGCATTACAAAATTTGCTTACCGATAGACAACAAAATATCTTCGATATCATTGGGGGCGTGGGTGATGCACTCGTAGACCCAAGCGCTGGAGGTATACCGGAAGTGAAGATCCATTTCACGTCGTACGCCCAAGCCATCATTGCCAATGCCACCGAATTTCTCAGCAGCTGGACAGGTAAAACAGGCGTCTACACGACAACATCAACGAGTAAAACCGCAGCGGCCGCGAACACCACTACCACTGCTTTCACTTGCTATCATGCAGCTAACCCTCGAAACACTTGCCCCGAAATCGCCAATGGCCCAGGATGGTGTGATTGCGGCGACGCAAATACCTATGCTGTCGTCGTAAATGGTGCTCCCTGTGCCGGTTATAACGCACAACCGGTACCAATAACATCTTTCGACTGTACTCCACAAGTCATTAATCAAACGTCGGTGGTGGATGTGACTACTACGATCTCACCTGCCCCCAACCCAGCGGCTACAACTACTACAGCCGCCACACGCCAATAGTGACGACGTGCAAGTGCAATAAAGGTGGTTATGTTGATGGTATTCAAGTTTTGTTGTAGCGATGAGAGATACTAATGAAGCACAAGATACGGCGATGTATGAATAGGTTTTGTGTTATATTACCAACGGTAACCGTCTCTTAGGATACGCCTTGGGTTGTCTGCGCGATGTACATTATCGTGGTGTTCGATACCCTTTAGGCGTCCTCTAATCTTATGAATAATTATGAGTGATTGCCCAGAAGTCGAACAGTGATTTGGTATCGGGCTGAGATTTAGGTTATCCCTTGGATGAACTTGGAAGTTGTGAACGAATCCACCACAAAAGCGGTGGGACTCAGAGTGGTTTCTGTGTTTTCGAATAGGCATCCAAGCTAACCATCCTTCAAATGCCCACTGAAGTAGAAAAACGCTGGAAAGGATGATGCATTAGATGTATGTGCGTGCAGGGCGTCTGGAAATGTGAATACAGTGAATTATGCGGAAGATACGGCACCGCATACGAACGATCCCGTCAAAACATTGGACACCAACAACTAACATTCCACCAAACTTCTCGATGTTCCAGTAAACTGCCCACACTGCTCAGTACACACATATCTCACAGAAATAACACGTAGCCAAATACAGTGCTTACTGTAACGTCGCCGCCGCAGACACGGTGACATTTCGATTCCAAGGACGGGACTACCCCAGATCATGTCCTTAGAGGAACGCCAAGGTCAACGTCTAGAGAGGCTCAAGGGGCCTCTTCGGACAGCTACTCCGATTTTGCGGCGGCGATGGTATAGCAAACGGTGGTTATCGTAGACTTACTACAGTACATAGACAGCAGGAATGAGAACTATATCAACTGATTAACACGCATGTAGGAAATATGTACGGAGCCGCGTTGGTAGTATAATCGAGTTTCTTTGATGGTGGTGGGGACATCAAAGATTGGTGTTCAGAGTTTCGACGGAATGGTTAATCTTCGCTGCCGTATAATGGCGTGCGAAGGCACTTACACCCATGTCATTGACATTGAATATGCGCTGATACATGCAATAGCAAAGCCAATTGACTGTGATTTAAGGCGTATATCATAGTTGGTGACTTGCCCAAATATGACGCAAAGTCACAGCGATTCTCGACTCCCTTGATCAGTAAAAAGCCTTGGCTCGATATGTACTATCATGCTGAGAAGTCTTATCCTCAATGTACCCTTCCCTTCCTAGCGACGAGTACCCATATGTACATAAATGTTTTTTCCGTCATATCCACCAAGCAACGTTCATGTGTCCAACTCAACCCATCCGAGGTAACTTTTGCCGATACATCCAAAATTGGACAAATACCATAAAGTCAAGAAACAGCGTACCGGCACTACCAATTAACCAGCTGGTATTTACTAAGACATATCTCCCATACTGGCTCTGCCATTCTCCTTCTTCACACCAGCCTGAACTTCTCGATTCGCCTACGCTGCCTATCTTGGCGCAAGCTGGCTCATAGGCGAATATGCTCATCACATAGGTTAGGTTACCAACACATGCAAATAGAAAGAACAGCATGCTAATACCTTCGACACTCTTGCGACGGTAATTGAGCAGTAGCTGTGGAACTCGCGATCCGAGATACAGAGCTGCACAGATGTAGCCGAAAATCTGGCCCAAGACGTCAAAGTGAACAGGCGCTGAGGGATCAGTCGTGGAATGGGTGTGGTGCCCTTCGTGTCCATGTGAGTGATGGGTCTGCGAATAGCGTGCTGAAAGCCACCATCCAAGCACGCCGGCTGTGCAGACAAGGAACAGAGCACCAGAGTTTAAGAGAAATGCGGAGAAGGTAGAAGTTGACTTGAGAGTCGTTGCTGCAGGAGGCATGTTGGTAGATGTGGGCGGCGAAATGAGAGGAGTGGCTGGGGATAGATGTGTGCCATCGACGTTGGTGGACAGAAGAGAGTGTATAGAGGAAAAGGAAGCGCGCTTAGCAGAAGGGTCTGCGTCTGCTATTGATGGTCTAGCGGGCGTACTTTGGGGAGTTTGGTGGGGTAACAGAGACGACTCCTCGGTAGGATTTTCCTCGTCAACTGCCGCCTCTTCAATTGTCGGTATGTCTTTCGCTATTGGCGAGTCGGACAGGGTGAAGCCACGGTAGAAGAAGCATTGGCCTAGAAGGACAACGTCGGCAAGGGTGTAGTAGACAGCAAGGATTGTCATGGTAGGGATCACGCCTTGAAGAACGGCACCAAGGATATTGAACACATCGCCGAGAAGCCATATGATGAGGAAGCGAATAGAGAGGGCGTCTGCGGAGGAGCGGCGGAAATTCTCAATGATTTGAGGAGAGAAGACAACAATCCAGCAGGCAATTGATATTGACCTAGAAGAGGATCAGCAACTGCAAGGCTCACGATCAGACGGGACTGGGTCTTACCCACAAATACCGCTCAATGCGTCGATGTCCAGGTCGAGGCCTGGAGAGGTCGACAGAGTGATGGCAGGCCTTGCAACGAATATGGGGAACATCTTGAGAAAGTATAGCGATCGGCTGCGTCAAGATTCTTCGGATTGAGAAGAGAGGGTGGGGGACCTCAAGTAAGGCGAGGAGAGGCCGCTGTCAACGTGGGGCTTTCACGCCCGGCGCCCCTACAATTACCAGGGCGTTCGAGCTTCGTCATTGAGGCAGGGTGCCATTCAATCTCATGCGGGGTGATCGGTATGTGTTACGTCTCTTGCGATTGAGGGCGAATATGTTGCAGTGACTGCTGGTCCTCACGGCATTTTGCATATAGAAATATCTCGTCACCGGAATGGAGAAGATTTACGTAACATTGCAGCGCTAAGCGAGATCTGGGGTAACGGCTACTAGGCTTAAAGGGGCAAGTTCATCCTGCTGCTAGTCTGCTCTTTCTTCGGCAGATTCAACTCAGTCTCAATACTGTCATCAACCCACAACAGATGCTAGAGCTGTCGATACGCCAAGCAATATGCCTTGCTACGCAAAATCCATTGAAAACTCGTTTGGTGTTCATCAATACCTATGCACCGTCCCAATAAGGGCATCAGACTGTGCAATCTTCAAAGCAATGGCCCCATACGCATCTTGTCGTGCAACATAGGGTCCGACTTTCGGCAGCTGCTTCGAAAGTCATATACTGATGACTCGAACTTGTCCTTCCCTAATCTTCCAGCCCAAGCCAGAGTACCATGATTCCACACCGACTGACTAGTGTCGATGTACGAAGTCATTAAGTCCGTCGAAAACTTCGATGATGCTGCATCTAAAATCCGTCATGTGGACATGTTGAATTCAAAGTCCTCCTTGGGGTGGGAAGATAACAGGAGTCAGACAAGAAATGGTAGCGTCGCCAAAGGAGTACCGAGTTCTTTCTAGACTCATCGTAGAGACGACGCTCTGAATACGGTCTGATGATCGGTTCCTCTATCGACTTCACGGCCTTCACGAGGTTTCGTTTCAATGTCATACTGTTATACTGTGATGCCAATAGCCTGAATTGAAGGTTTGCAAAACCAAACAATGGAAGAGGGCGTATTTCAGCTTACTCTCGGAAGCTCCTAATACCCTCAGAGGTCTTTAGCGATGCTGGATTTCGTACTGCTGAGCTTTGCTCGTCCAACATCTTACTCCAAGTAGCTTTCTGTTAGTCCAACAGCTTTTGTGAACTAGCTCTAACCCATTGTTCACTTTCAAAGCTCAAATATTTCCTGTAAGTCTGGACCGTCTTAATCTCGAAGTCAAAACCCATCCAACATCACTGAAACATCCCATCCTAGCAGTGATTGCCCCTCACTTAGCCAAATCCCGACAATGCAAAGTTGCAGATGTCATCGAAATGAAGTATCTCTGGTTCAGCGTCCGAAAACTTTATCGCCCACCGCCCCACGACACCCCGCTCTCAAGACCATTTCCATTACTCCCACTCTCAGCATCAGCACTAGTCCTCTCTGAACTTACCAGCACTCTAAGCGTTCCGATCCAGAAGGAACAGTTACTCACCTACTTAAGCTATCCAAAAATGTTCAATTGCGGTTAATGCAGGTTCTAGAGCTCCACGTCGCTTCTTCCCCGACGACGGATAGCAGCTCGGTAAACATGTAGAGATCTTTTTCAGCAGAGTCTCGAATATGTTTCGCGCGGTTAATAGCTATGTTGATTGGGGGTTTAGAATGGTATATGTTTAGTAAAGTCAGCTGTGAGCGAGGTGGGAGGTTGAGATCTGTCGATGCTTGGAAGCTGTCGACTGATCTTGGTGGAAGCAGGAAGTAGTTCAATTGAACGCAGGTTCTAGGTGTGGTTTTATTTTCGGTGATTGTAGGAGATTAGTAGCAGTTTACCCGAATATGTCTCGCATCGATAATAATTCTGCATTTATTTCGCTGTTTTACGTCTATTTTTTGCGCATCGCTTGTTCCAGAACCTCGAGATTGTGTATCATGTATCATCTCCGCGTCATTAATGCTACTACCCAGACATCCCCTATTCAACAACAGCCAAACACCGTGTCACACATGCGGCCCCCAGACCCGATGCTCCAGCCTTCTGCTAAAGACGTAGTTGTCACGCTAGTTCAGCTCTACCAAATAATCTTCTCTTATTGCCAGCTTATAGAAGGGTACACAATTAGTGCCATGCAGAAACCATCTCCCATACGCAATCCTAATGGAATGGACCAAGGTACCATGATGATGTACCAATCGACATGCGCCAGATCGCTCAATAAGTGCAGTAGAAGCACGGATGAGCATTGACTCCTCAGGTCCTGAAAACACGACTACGATCTCTTGAATACGTCGCCAGCAGTAGCTGAAATGCAGACTGGGGCACAAATGTGCCGCTACGATGCCGGTTCTCCGATCATGTTCCATAGCGAACAATCTGGACTCGAAACACCATCTTCAAGCGTGTAGTCCTTGTTATAGTCAGAATATGTCGTGACTTGGGAGCCTATGATATAGTATTTAGCGCTCAAGGTTTAGCAGATTAGTGGAAGAGGAACTTACATAGATTAAGCGACTAGCCTAAGTTAACAATATAAAACTCTTCATCCATCTTCGAGAAATCACCCTTCTGGTTCCAAGGCGTCATACCCGCTTTACAGCTATCTATATCGAATTCCTCAGCAAGAACCAGGTCTCCAGCATCCTCAGTAACGTTTCCGACATCACATATCATTGGAGCTGACGAGGTTGCATCGAGCACAAGGCCAGAGGACGTGAGATGCGCACAGTAAGCTTCGACTGCTTTGATGCGCTGTCCAGTCGTTGATGCGTGAGTGGCGATTACTCTGATTACCGATATTAGTGCGAGATTTGGGTCGATATCGACTGTTGGGTGTTGTGGAAGGTATTTTCGTTTGGATACTGGTGTTTCTGACCTTGTTGAGGTTGTATGGGATTGTTTGAGATGTGGTGGTAGGAGTAGTAGCGGAAGTAGTGGTTATGGTTGTGGCTATGGTGGTTGTGGCAGCCTCAACAGTTGCAATAACTGCTGTGAGGCGGATACTCATTGTTGTTGTTATCAAGGGTTCGTTCATCATTCCATCCTGCTCTACGTCTATGACAAGCAACATTCGCATGGCAACGACACCATTGGCGTATTTGTCGTGGTGGAATACGCGTCCGTAGCTATAGGTGCTCAGTTAGGTATACTCGCTTTATTTACTAGCATGGACTCACCTAGCTCGAAATGATGATCCTTTGGCTCTGTGGTATCTATGCAAAGAGTAAAAGTATCAAGGGAGCTAAAAGTACAATGTCTATAAGGTAAGTAGGTCTAACAGTCTATAAGGCGTCCACGCTAATAATGTGTACATTCAGCATTGTTTCAAATTTCTTTCCCAGAAGCAATAAAAGGCAAGCTCTGACAAGCAACCCGCCGTTCATTCTATCTCAATGCAACCCACTTTCCCCCGTCTCAGCCATGTAAGCTTGACATTTTACCAACATCTCCACTTGCTTTGAAATCTCACCCAGTCGTCCCAACACTTGCTTATTGCTGTCGACGAACCCATAGATCTTGTACTCGATCCCTGTCTCTTTACAAAACTCCCTGACAAGCACCTGTAACTTCCGCAGATTATGCCTCGGCACACGTGGGAAGAGGTGGTGCACGACTTGGAATTGTAGGCCGCCATGGAAAAAGTCAAGCCATTCCGGGCAATCGATGTCCATTGTTGTGCGAAGCTGGCGTTGAGGGAAGGACTCCGCGTCACCAAGATCAGCGGTGGGCATTGCCCAGTGGGAGAGAGTGATCTGGATGTGAAGAGGCATGGTGGCAATGTGTGAGACCAAGACAAAGGCCACACGAAGCTTCCACGTCGGGATGGAAAGCCAGAGCAGACAATAGCCGAAGAGGAACCAATAGCAGAGCATGCCTGCTATCTCAACAGGGCGAGTCCAAGCTGCAGAGCCAATATTCGTTGAACGTGATGAGAGTAAGTGTAGCCAGGAGAGGACGTAGAGATTGAAGCGCGCAAGGCACATGACAGGATAATAGGTGTAGCGTTGATATTTGACGGCGACATTGGCGAAGGCGTTCCAATGATAGGTGAAGTTGTAGTAGGACGAGTTTACGGAGCGGAAGAATGAGGGCGAGGTGGCAAAGAGGGGAACATTCTGGATGTCGGGATCGTGTTCCTGTTTGGATAAGCTTGTGATGAGCAACGGATGGCAAGCATTGCTACTTACAGGATGGTTGGTGATGAGATGATGGACATTGTGGCTGCTTTTCCACCACCCTATCGAGAGTCCACAACAAAGGTCTCCAATGAAGATGCCAATCAGGGTATCCACAATGAAATTATGTGTGATGCCCCGATGACCTGCATCGTGAGCTGTGAACATGATCTGTTGCTGTAGCTAGGTCAGCGCAAGAATCTATTGGATAGTGCTAGCGGACTAACCCAAAAGAGGCCGAGGAACAATGCAGAAGTCGTATACCATTCGGCTCGGAGGCATGCGATGAACAGCGTGAACAAAATAGTATACCGCACGACTTCCTTGCCATACTCAAGATAGTTACAATCGTAGAAGCCTTCATCCTTGACTCTCTGATGTAGTCGTTGATACTTGACAGTGACCATCCGCTGTGTTTCAGCGTCCAGCGAAGGGTTGTCCCGGATATCATTGTTGATATCCTCTTGTTCTGCCGACGATATATAACCTTGGGGCGATGTAGGTACAAAGAGTGCAGACTCCTCAGCCAGGTGTTTGCACTCGACCATGGGGGCAATTGAAGAGTTGTATCTGGGCTCTACTTGGCAATCCAGGACGTCGATTGAAGACGAGAACCCCTCGGGACCTTTTGTAGTATAACTAGTGATCGATGGCGGCTTGCCCAATGCTGCATCACAGTTTGAGTCGAGGCTTGTGGTACTGGAGTTCCATGACTCCAGACTCGAACTCCAATCAGCAGAGGTGTCATCACTGTCATCCAGGCTGGCCTCGGTCTCTTCTCCATCTTCTCGATATATGCCCCCTCTTATTGGTGGTGTGAAGTTGACCCAGTCTCCTTCTATCCGGCCAATGCGGTATTTGGTCATCATCTTCAATGCTGCGGAGGAGTGATATCTGTATGGTCATGAACACATAGAGTCAGCCCAATGTACTTCAGAAATGTGAGCCCAACCATAGAAAGAGGCATTGGATCAAGCGATGATCATCAATTAGACATGCCGCAGCGGTCAACGACTTACCATTCTCGCAAGAATAGGGTGGAATGGAGGGTGACATGACAGGAGTCTTTACACATTGATCTCGTCGGTAGCATCTCTTCCAACCATGTGAAGGATAGCTAGACGTCCGCCGGGGTGCTTGTCGAGCCAGCCATCAAGCTGCAGGACCCTTCCCTCTGATATAACAATGACACGGCCAGCAGCGATCAAGCCTTCAATCTGTCGTCGAGGCAGCAATTGATTGCGATCCATGACTGTTGAAGGTGTAACGAGGGTGGATGTGTAAGTCATGGGTGGAAGGTGGGGCAGGTCGGACACGGTTGTTGTCAGTAAGAAGAAGCTATCATGTCTAAAATAGTTATGTTAGACCTCCCTATATCAAGGTTGCATTCACCAGACAATTCGCTTGGCAGGGGCGGTGCCGGGAAGGAGGATGCGGCCAGGCGCCTCTTAGAGGATTGGACGCGTAACTTAACTTACATGTCCCCTCGTATCGACGGACCATAGACCGTTTCGTACACGGTCTCATATGACTGGCTTCATATGCTTCAACACTCAAGGGGTATAACTTGTCGATCGATCTACAATGTATTTCTTGGCCGTCTCATCCTCTTTTCGGCAAGTTTCAAGTCAAAGCAGACTGCCAAGTTTGGACTGAAGGGGTCCAAGAAGGGTCCGAGAAGGAGACCATGGCGAACAAAGGCTGAAACTGAAACTACGGCTGAGGATCCATTGCGAGGCATTACGTATGTTCGTTGGACTTTTTCTGACACGACTAAAATCCCACAGCTAGGCATGGGCTGACACAATTACGTACGTGGAAAGGGTAGAGTGGTGCGCGTCTTGGGGGGAAAAGTCGCCGTTTGCGAGATTTGAGGAGTTCGAGGACGGGAAGGCCCGTGGACCCCTATTCCATCGGCTGGCGTTTGGTGTGGACCCTGGAAGACCCTGGAAGACCCTGCATTCCTTTCCGCATTCAGGGACCAGGGCCTGGAACCACAAGAATTAGAGTAACTTACCGTACGTACTGTACCTCAGAGTACCGAGGCTCGATCGAGCAGTCTGGGCCGGCTCTTCGGGGGTTGGAAGGCAGCAATCTCGGCCGATAGCTTTGCCCCGCTGAACCAATAACTAATAATAATCAATAACAATTCTGTGCGGTGCGAATTGGATGCAATTGTACACATCAGCTGCACATTCTTCACCTGCACTCTTCAATTGAACGGATATTATCATAAGTGCTCTTGAATGTGCTTACTTGTCAACAGTAACCATGACGGCCTCCGTAACAGCTTTTCCGACTGATTACAAACATCTATATTCCGTGCCTCTACCCAGCAATGTCACAGCATTCGCAACGGTCTGTATGACTTGCTGGTTGAGAGAATCTGGTGTCGACAGCTGGTCTGTGGTAGATCTTGGCCTGTTATTGGACACGATGTGACTGTGGGTCAATGATTCGGACCAACGATTATGACGCTGGTGTTGGAACTCGGCAGCCGTCCTCAAAGAGCGATTTGCACAATGTCCTAGACTTTGATCCTAAAGTCACCAACGACAGGGTCATGGGTACGTTCGAGACGACATCAATCCAAGACTGATCCTTGCCGAACTTCTTAGAGAGTAAGCTGTGTTACCCGCAGTGCTCTTGTCTGCTCTCCTAGGACACCTGGATGCTCTGAAAATAGGCTGGGATTGCCAACAGCGAACGTACGTATAAACAGACCTAATTGATCAAACTCGGTATGGATATCCGGCGCTATGATCAGAATATGGTATAACATCTTGAGAGACTCTCTGTAGAGCCGGCGACAACTTTGGGGATTGAAGATAGAGTAAGAGATAAGGACCGGAATATTCCAGAAGCCGGGAAGAATTCCTCCTCTATGGGCTTCATCCGTCCCAGGTTCTTCCAACAAGTGCTCCAACTGTCACTGGCTGATATCAGGAGGTAGCTGTCTTAATAATCCGAGCAGCGTCCTGTTGGCGGCGTCCAACCAGTGGGCCCTTCTGAGCAATACCTTGAGCTTCGCAGTACGCATCGTCGCTGTGAATGAGCTTATAGCACATCTCCATTATCGCCTCCCAGAAGACTTTCCCAGTTGGCTGGCATCTCGACATACAATGTTGCAAAGTAACTGAGACCGAAGCGGGTAGTATTCTCAAAGTTCAATGTCTCTGTTGGTAAGGAGTGACTTGGACCAAAGCAGGGCTTGTTCGTTTGACACCACACATTTGCTCGGGAAGATGATGCGTCAAGTTCAGGATTGCAGGTATCATGGAATAGGAAAGAGTGGCAAGACATCCATGTAAGTATCAGGAGTATGCGCACATGACTCGTTGCAAACAGGATTTAGAGAAGAGACATATGTCTGAGATGAATCATAGATTCTTAGAGGAGATCCCTTGAATATAGCATGGCGAGGGTGGAGGTTCGCAAAGTATTCAGAATGCTCTCATGCATCTAAGAAGGGACATGTGGGAACACAACCCACTTGTATGAGATACCGGAACGCTGCGGATGAGATAATGCATGACATGGATGCCCGTTGAGGGACCTAACCATTTGGGGACGGTTGTTTGCTTAGCTAAGCACATCAATTCTCGAAACAACTAGCTGGTGCGTCTTCTTTGAAGCCAGAACAACGCAATCACAATTCCGCTGAACATATCACACTTCCTTGTGGTGTCCGCATTCTCCTTTCAACGCGTCTAAGAGATGTCGAAGCTCCGCCGGACCCAGCGCCGCTGCCTCGCACGCGGAATCGCGCTACGGCAACATCAGAGCGCTCCAGACCCCTTGGCTGACGGATGCCTTCTGCTATCAAGGCTCTAACTTCGCTCCGACAATGTTCCTGTCCAGCGTTCGACTACCTTGCTCGAAGCCTTAGTCCCTTCCAGCTACGTCCTTCAGTCCTGATCAATAGCCATCAGAGCGTGACATGTTGTAGAATTGGGCAAAAACTTGTTATTATATCGGCGAGCGTGAGTGGCATATGTGTGGCTTTGGGATCGGACTCGGTCTATACACAGCTGTCCCGGGCTCATCAAACATTACGGTAAGGATGCAGAAGCTTAGTGGCAGATTCGTCGCCACTATAAACACGATGAACATGCATCTAATCTGCCACCGCTTGATACCTCGTGTCCTGCTTGATCTAAACCACTGGGCTTGACAGTCAAGTCTTTCGGACATTACCGCGATAAAGCTACCCGCCCCAATGAGACGTACATGCTCAGTCAATAGGAGAGCAATGTCGTCCACCATCTGCCCGTTTCCGATCAGGGCCAAATGGCGGTTCCGAAGTGGGTGACAGTTAGCTCTGTCAACACTACGGCGGAGAGCATCGGTCTCCAAAGAGGCGAAGAATGCGCTTTCATATGAAGAAGGAGATGCAATGTTTGAGCATATCATTCCAGGAAGAGATGACGGGTACGCCGATACCGGGTGGTAAGGGCTGAATCTCGGACGATGGTAAGACTTGTTGCCCTCGAGGCATACATGGCGAACGAAATCGAAGTCATCAGCAGCTGAGGACTTGTGGTGGTGGCAAAGAGAAGTGCACCGGGTGCCAGGTCAATATGGTTGTTCGATTTAGAGCCACGAGCTTGAGCTATGGGGATTTGAAAGGACAATTGCTACGGTGGCTCTTGTCATAGGCGGTCCTTGTTGGTCCAATACAATGAGCCGCAGCATTGATGAACAGCCAGCTGTTGTGATGTAGCCTTGATGAACCCAATGAATTGCGGAGTCGGTTCGAAACCTGTCTCAGCGTTGCCGGGAAGCAGACCCCCTAGGGAACATGAACGTCTGTCAATGCCTGTGCTCTTCGCCGAGCAAGAGTGATTGTGACCTCCGCGCAGTATTGGATCTCCACAAGCCTTCATTAGCCATTTTCTTCCAGGCGTAGGGTAGAAAGCGTAGTACGAGCCGAGAACGCTTCCTCTCATGCAATGTCACTTACGGGCAAAAGTCCTGTTCTTTGACCGGCCACCGTACACATACTTTTATCTCGAAAGGGTGTCACTTTGGAGAGTAATTCAGGCTATTGCTATGGGAGCAGTAATCAATCATCTTCGCTAGAGGGGAAAGGAGCAACTCAAGGGGCGGCCCTCAGCGTTACTCCAGGGTGCCACTAGGACGGAAGCCTAAGTAGTTCTAGCGCAGTCTTAGGCCTGATTCACGCTTGCCTTAGACTTCACTACTCCTCTGTCCCCCACAATTTCCGAGATCATCGTCAGCAGACCATCATGTGAACTTTTATAGAAGTGCAGGAGCTTCGTGCATCCCATCATCATGAACAAGACATCTGAGCTCCTGTTGGAGCCTCCGTTCGGCCTCCACGACAGCCCTCTCCATGACTGCCTCGCTCGTGACTCCCATGGGGGACAGTCACCTTACCGAAAGCCTTCTACCCAGACTACTTGTGCGTCACAAAGAGCGACCTCGTCAAGTCTGCCAGCCTTGTATCACGACGAGTCTCGCTGCCTGCAAACAATCGAGGAGCATGATACGCACAGCGTGCAGAAATATCTCGAATGGGAGTTGAAGGTCCCCCGCCTGAACGAGATCCACAAGCATCTTTGGCTTGCTGGAAGGCCCACGAACGCTCGCCCGCTACACCGTCAAGCAATGCTTGGTCGGGACGTTGTCATTACAGAACAGGTTGACCTTCATATGGTGAAACAACAATCAAAAGATATTCCTCAAACCAATGCCCGATTTCCTACTCGATGAACCCTTTTGGAAAGACCACATTTGTAAGGATCCGGAAATCTACGAATGCGCTCGTGGCTTTCTGTTCTCCTACATCTGGCTGGTCTGTAGCAAGAGTGACCTGCGAATGGCGCAGGACGAGGGTCTGCTTGCTGCTGAGATCAGTTGGGAGAGTTGGAAATTCTTCACGCAGTGTCTTCTCCGCACGATCAATATAGATTCACTTGAGGGAGTCAACAGACGCTATCACTACGGAGAACTTCGTCTTGCTCGTCTCAATTGGATATATCGACTCTCGTCCCGTAATCGAAGTTTGACAACTTTGGTACGTGGCTACATGTACGGATATAGCCAGTGCTCGGACATCGTACAGCGCAATTTTGCTTGGGTGTTGGTAGCATTCGTTTACATTACTATTGTTCTTACGGCTATGCAGGTTGGTCTGGCTACTGCTCGACTTGGGCAAAGCGATATATTCCAGAATGCTTCGTATGGCTTTACAGTATTCTCGATCCTGACACCGCTCATCGTCATCGTTTTCGTTGTTCTGAATCTCCTTGGCTTATCTGCATTCAACATTCTAGCTGCGATCTCTTTCAAGCGGAAACAGGATGAAAAGAGGCGGCCAATGTCAACGCTCAAGCCCCGTTCGTTGCCTTGATTCGTTTCGTAGGCTGAAGCCCAATATGTAACATCTAATAGGAGGCTTCTTTGTTGCGTCATCAAAGTCACTGACATTAAGATGAGTTGTAATTGAGACGCATGATCAAAGTCGTGACAGTGGACGATATGGACCGTAAAGATAGTCTAGAAGCAAGTAGCAAACGCCCATCACGTGACAAATCCAATCAAGCCGATATTCGGTGTTCCTCAACCCGGTCATTAGACAAGGAAGGTGTGTTTGACTGCGCTGCTAGTCCAATATGATTTGCTGCATTGTATTAGTCAGCTAGGAGGTCACGAAGACCGTCATATGAACCCTTCTGGGGAAGTGTGGCGCTCAAAGGGCCTCGCTACGGCGTCCACCCATTGCAAAATAGACCGGCGACACTGTCGAGACTGTCCCGAATTCATAGCCCCCACAGCTAGTCGTCCCGCAGTACCAATAGGCATTTGCGTGCTCGCTCTAACTTCGTCAGACCTAGCTAATACTGATCGATGGGGCTTAGCATGCCTCTTAGTCTCTTCGGGTTAGAGCCAAATTCTGACGAGTCTAGAACGAGGCAGAAGTTCCGTCAGCTCGTGCGATTGCGACGACATTAGATAAACGTGTACAACGGTGCCATCGTCCTACTCTCACATGCGTATGTGCCCCAAGCAAAGGCGGCAGAACCGTAAAGCTATTATATAAGCACACACAATCCACTACAAGCTCTGCAAATCTGTGGCTGAAGGCGACGGAGTGTGTGGGGTTCCTTGAACTCAAACCCCCGCGGATTCCCACGACGACCCTAGAAATTGGTCATAACGGCCGCCTAATATACGCAGTCGATAGGGGACGATCCAGAGGTTTGAGGCGGATGGTACTAGCGCAAGTGATGCTTCATGGCTAGCCCACACAAGTCGCGACCGTGGGCATTCCGAGTTGAAGGAATCCCGGAGGGCACGACAGTGCAGCAACTTAAAGAGTATTTCCACCCGGATGACCGTTCTGATATTCAGGTCAAGTCGATCGCGCCAGCGGTCGACAATTATGACCACCATGGCGAGCTTACAGCAACAATCTCGTTCGTAGCAGTCAACCCAATGATTACAGCTCCTCGTATCCTGGACGATACCATCAGCATTGACGACAAGTTTCACAATTTGACCCCGCTTAATCAACCCGAAGAGCCAATCGCAGCCGAGTGAGTGTATCTCCCAGACTCATAACGCTATCGCTGAGAATTTGCCCTTACAGTATCATCGCTGTGACTGGACTCGCCGGCCATGCCTTTGGCTCTTGGGCGCAATCCGCCGGGACTATGTGGCTCCGCGACTTCGTTCCCAAAGACATTAGGAATGTGAGGGTCCTAATATACGGCTATGATTCGAGATTGGAAGGGAACATGTCGCGGAGCATTCTCTTGGACTATAGTAACAACTTCGTTCGAAGACTATTAGCTATGCGAACCTCGGCCAATGTGCGTACCAATATCGACCCTCTTGACATATTAGCTGATTGACAACATCTAGTGCAAACATCGCCCGCTCATTCTTATCGGGCATAGCTTAGGATGTCTTATCATCAAGAGAGTAAGTAGCCAAGCCCGGTTTATTCTCTTCATTCTGCGTGATCTCTAATATGCCGTTCATAAGGCGCTCAATGAAGTCAATGGGTCCATTTTCTACCACGCATATCTCCCAGTACGCTCAATCATCTTTTTTGGAGCTCCCCATCGAGGGCTGGAGACAGCTGCGTTGGAAACCCTCGTCAAATCACGACCATCAGAGGACTTGGTTAGGGAATTGAGATCGGAATCTCCAACTTTGACAGATCTGAACGAGAGATTCCGACATGTTGCCAAGGACATCGACATCTTGACGTGCTATGAACAGAGCCCAACCAAGACTGCGATACAGGTACAGTCAATTCTTCGGAACTGCTCTTCCTCGTATCTAATCCAATGCTTCAGATGCCGGATGGCAAGTGGAAACGTGAAGGCAAGCCAGAGATGATGGTTCCCCTAGATTCTGCACGGCTGTATCATCACAAGGAAGAGTTCGTGGCATGCTCAGCCGACCATAGCCAGATCGCAAAGCTCAAGCGAGGCGAGAACAGCATATACTGGGCAATAAAGGCCAACCTCCTGAAAGCCGTTCGAAACGAATCAATGGACGAACCTTTAAAGCACCAAGCATCTTTTCGCAGCTTTAACAACGAGCTAAACATGTCCGCGAGCGAGTCCAAGAACGGGAAAGCGCGTGGAAAGGAAAGCACAGGAAATGGCAGGAAAGAGGAATTGCCTTTCATGACATTCCAGAACTCAAACCGGCATAGCTCATTGCAGTCTGAATCACCGCAGCCCGGTATACCCGGAGGTAGGTCCAACTCCGAAGGCTTGCTCAGCAACGAGAAGAGAGGCTCGCCATTTCAGAACGTAGACTCTACCATAGGCAGCAACAGCAGGAGCTCAGTATCAGTGGTGGACCAGGTTCGCAACAAGGATCCTATGCGGCAGGACACTACAGAAAGTCCCCACAGAAATGCTTCCACTCTCTCGCGCCTAAGCCAGAGCTACTATCCTGAGTCTATGATCCCGAAATTGGAGTCGGCAAATCCAGGAGATCAGAACCGCGATATCGATCAGTGTACCAGCGGAATGTGGACTTTACCTGTCATATCTCGAGTCGCCCAGCAAGAACAATCATCTCCAGCCACAAAGGAGCCCTTTGTTACAAAGTATGACGAAAAGACGCCACACTTACCGCCTCAGATCAAGCACGACCGTGTAGCTGGTGATACATACATGCTGCAGCCCAATATCAAGCCTGAGGTATCAAACCCATACACCCTCACCAGCCCCGACTCTGCGGAATCGGAAAAGGCATTGCTACCACCTGTGTCAAGTGATGAAGAGGAAAAAGCTTGTGCCCAATCTCCTAGCAAGGGTAAAGTGGCTCCGACTGCCCTCGCCAAGTCTAGTCCAGATTCGTCAAGCCGGTTGCTTTCCCGAAAGAAAGATAAACGGTCTGAAAGCCCAAATACCATACTGCCAGATCCAAGCTTACAAAAGAAACTATGTATGGCGGTCAAACAGGGAGATTCTCATACTGTAGAAAGTCTACTGGCTCGAGGGGGTAAAGTCCACACATCGCCCGGTGACTCGGTGGACTATGAAGAAGATCCATTTCTGCTCGCTGCAGGGTACCGACGAGAGGACATTCTGGAGCTTTTCCTCAAGCATAATCCAAACCCTGTTAAGTGTACTCGGGATAGAAATAATGCGCTGCACTTGCTTGGCTACACCAATGAAGAAGTAGCAAGAACAGGCACTGAGTCTCTTGTTGTGCTACTATTGCAGCATGGCGTTGATCTGGAGGCGCGGAATGACAACGGAAATACTCCCCTAACAAGATCTCTGAGCAATGATCAATTGGGAGTAGCCAGAATACTATTGGATCATGGTGCAGATGTCAAAGCAGCTGACGATGAAGGTTGGACAGCACTTCATTATGCTGTTTTCAAGAATTGTCTCGAAATGGTGGCAACCCTAATCTCAAAGGGCGCTCGATTAGAAGCTCAGACGCGGAATTATGGATCCACTCCTCTGCACTTCTCGGCTTTCAAAGAGTTTGCATCTGGGGAATGTGCTAGACTACTTTTGCAGGCTGGAGCAGATAAAGAAGCACTCAACCACCTAGGTGGTACAGCTTTACACACAGCCTCCTATAATGGGACCACTGATGTCATCAAAGAGCTGATAGCCTTTGGAGCTGAGATCGGAACTAAAATTGAAGCTGGAGATACCGCGCTCGATCTTGCAGTCTTCTTTGGTCATCCTCTAGCTGTTGAAGCGTTACTTCAACACGGTGCGCAGTCTTCAAAGAGAACATGGTGGTATTTTCATAGCTACTTGGACAAGGAGAAGAGACCGGAGGTTTTGAAGGTGTTGGAGGCTCATGGGTGGGAGAAGCCGAACAAACTCGCTGCGTTTTTCGGCAGGAAATGATAGCATTGTTTAGGTATAATCTTGTAGCAGTCTCACATAACCCCTTTCTGTTCTCAATGGTGCATTCAAATGCTTCAAGAGCAAGAAAGTACACACTGCACCCTTTAATTCACGATAACAAAACCCATACCATTTACAGAACCTTTTCAAAGTTATCTCCGTCCCAGTCACTCACCCCACAACACCACCCACCATCCCCGCTAATCCACACAACTCTAACCACCTCCCCCTCCCTCCCTTTGTCTCCATCTCCTCCACAACAGCCAACGACGCGCACCCTACCGGCCGCCAACCCCTGACTTCAAGTACCACCACCACCATCTTCGCTCATTCGCTCCTCACACAATACTCACCGTACCCTGACATAAGTCGCCGAGGTATATCCTACCCTCAGCACCAGCATCCCCACCGACATCAAGCTTCACAGGTATCTCTCACGTACGTATTGCGATGCAAACACTCACGGCAGGCGTCGTTAGCGAAGTGATTACTCTGGCTTGGAAGTATTTCACTAGGGAATGTCATTTCTCCACAAGCAGGGATACAGCAGCGTATACTTATCTTATCCGTTTCTTAAACCGGTATATAAAATGTTAAAGCCCTTCTTACTAAAGAAGGAAAACCGAACTCATGCGTGATAGTACCTCTTTTCCTAGAATGAGGAATTAATACCAAACACTCTCTTGCTCTTTCTCTCCCCTTCCCTTCATACCATTTTCTACTCCATTCTACTCCCCTCAACCCCACCCCATCAGCCCAAAAAACACACAAACCTAAATAGTCCCCTCCCCCCTTTCCCCCCCCCAAAGACCCCGGTAAAGTAAAGTAAAGTAAAATAAAGCAAAGTATCAACCCCTAACCTCTACCCCCTATCCCAGCCCCCTTCCCCGTCCCCTAAAACCCACCTCACCTACCTAACCTCCAACCCCAAGACTAGGCCATCATACCAAGCCCTAAAACCCTACAGAGAACTCCCCTCCCCTCCACTCCACACCTTACCACCCCTTTACCTACCTACCTCCCCCCCCTACCACTACACCCCTTTACATACCATCTACTCACCTCACCACCTCACCTACCTCACCTTAATCTAACCAAAAAACCTAAACGGCAGCCAATCGCCAACCCAAGATACACTATACAATAGTAGCGCAGCGAAATATATACGCCTCCCCACCAGCCGCTAGACTTAAGTTGGGTATAGGTATAGGTTTTTGCGCAGCGAACTACGTATCGCCGGTACGGTGGTACGGTGGTGGAGTGTGTGGAGCGTGTTTCGGAGTATAAGGGAGAATAAGGAGGAGGATAAAGGGGGGAAAGGGAAGGGAAAGGGGAAGGGAGTGGAGGAGGAGGAGGAGGAGGAGGATATAGGATAGATAGAGTAAGGTAGGGTGTGGTAGGAAGGTAATAATAAAAAAAAAGTTAAAAGGGAAAAAGAATTAGGGGTCAATTGCGGGGTGCGGTGGGAGTTGGGAGCTGGGAGGTTTTATTTGAGGGAGAGGATAGAGCTGGATGTTCTCTATATATTATAAGTAGAAGGAAGGAAGTTCTGATATGCACATTCGATGAACATTTTCAAGAAAAGTGACTCGGTTCCATTTCTTTGAACAAATACATAGTAGAATATAAACATGACTTTTGGTTGGTATATACAGCAAACTTCCCATATGTAACCGCTAGTCGTCGTCAAAATACTTACAAGACTCTTTGTCACGAATCAGTAGCACTGCGATGCCTTCTCAAGATATTCTCTGCATCCTGCAAGTCAGCTATATTGTCTCGCGCCTCGTCGCCCTCTTCTCCTTCATCCTCCTCAGCCAATTCCTCTTCCTCTCCGTCACTGCTCTCTGGCGCAGTCCTTGTACCTTGGTAGGAGGTTGCTGGCTCCGCAGCGCCTGGTCTTCTCTTCTTCTCAAAATCCTGGGTATGAGCTTGACCTATAATGGTACTCACACGCGCCAAACCACGCTGTATCGGCGTGTTGTGAGGTACCGGTCCACGGCGGCGAAGTGAGGGTGATGAGGGTTGTGCCTCAAGAGTTGACGATGTAGCGCCGTGGGATGGCGAGGACCACCAAGCAGGAGAATGGCGTGATTGATCTGCCGAAGGTTGGCTTTCATCCACAATCTCGTGCTCTTCAGGTACGGGAGACGAAGGCGGCTCAATATCGTAGGGTAGCGGAACATCTCTGGAAGCCCTGAAACGGCCAACATTTGTGCAGTGCTCATTCTCAACGCGAAACAGCGTCCATATGCCTCTACGGCAAACTTCTGAGAAGCCGACCATGAAGGCGAGCAAGGCAGAGTGCTGCAATTCGTTGGAATAGATGGCGTAGAAGATCCAATTAAATCGGAGAATGGGATCGAGCACCATTGCAATGTAATAGACCCAGGGGCGTTTGTAGCCCAAAACATCGCGTAGGAAGGGATGCTGCGCATATGGTTGGCAAAGACCTAGGTTTGTCAGCGAGTGCGCCTATAGACATGTTGTAGGTCACGTACTCCAATCCATTGCCAAGTCCCAGATTGCTACAAAGGTAAGCAACTGTCCACTTTATTAATATGCATGGGGTCGACTTACAGGTATATAAGGAATTGATTGTAGCAAAGGTAATAAATAGGGCTTTCAGGGATGCATCCTGCTGAATCCGGTATAGACTGAGCGACATGTAGAAGAGGATCGTAAATGTGTATTTGCCGCAATTCACCAAATGAGGAAATGCATTCCGGGTATCATAATAACGCCGTAAACACTGCATTGCCCGCCAAATGCCAGGTAAAGTCGCGAAGAAGCCAAGAAGTCGCGAATGGGTCGAATTACACTGGCCCGGATTCTCCCAACCCCGGGCGTAGAGGCAAAAGAAGAGCTCCAAGTTCTGGGACATAGTCAGTTTCGCTGCTCCTAGCGACTTCGAGGACAGAGCTTACACCCATGGCATAAGTCTCTGAGCAGTACATGTCGCCCAAAAAGAAGTCCCGGAACTCAACGGGATATAATCCAGCAAGCAGCAATCGAAACTGTGACGATCATCAGCCATGGAACTCGGGCAAAAGCTTGATTGACTCACATTAGAGTAGAGGAACCACTCACGGCTCTTATGGTAAAGAATTGGGGCCGGAAAAAACAGTAATGAGATGGTACAGAAGACCAACAGAACGGGCCAGTAAAGGAACATCGTGTCTGTACCGGATTGCTGGAAGTTCAACCACATGAACAGGCCAAGGAGGAACAGGAAGAGGCATGGGAGCTAATAATATGTTAGCGTAGTGACAACTCAGTAGCCAGGGGGCGCATCACCTCGGCGAGCTGATGCCAATCTAGGTTATGGCGACTGTCGAACTCAAAGATGAACGGGTAGTTGATTTTGGCCATGGTCCATATCTTACAGTCTACACAGAACAGAAGGAAAAGGAACAGTCCCAAGAAGTAACCAGCATATATCTGTTCCAATGAGTCTTGTCAGACACGTTCAAAAGGTAAGGCTGTTCCTTACCTGAAGGAGATAGCTGGCACCTGTCTGTATATCAGGGTCCGGGTCCTGCATATGTCTAGCTCCGTATACAAGACCTTGGAGACCGAATACCGTTCCAGCAGCAATGAGTAGACCATTGCGGAAAATGCTCCCACTAAAGTCACCAGCTCTGGCACTCTTACTCCTGAGCTTGCCAACGGCCACCTTGTGGTTCCCTCGTTCAAAGTACCTGGCATACAGATCTTCCACAGCTACAATCTGTCCATCCAGTACCTCGCTCTGCACGAACCATGCCTTGTTTACCCTTTCAGACATGTACCGTCCTGTGGGCCGAGCTTTGACTGCTTTGTCATACTTCTTGTTAATCTTGCGAAACGCGGTCCGATTCAAGAGTGCGTAGGATTTCAAAAGCTCGAGCCCTCTGTAGAATTCCTGTAAGGCCAGCTTGAGCTTACGCTTAGCAGCTCGGTACGGAACATCGTCCGGGTGAATGGGCCGCCGCGAGAAGTCTCGCCAGGAATCTGGTCGATCCGGGGTAGGAGGGTGCTGAGGCTGGGGTCCAGACGGAGAGCTGTATTGTTGAAGAGACTTGGTAACTTTACCGACACGCGGAGGTCCCACTCCAATCGCGTGCTCGATGGGCTGTATCCATCTGAGTGCCGCGGAGATGGTCTTATTATGTCCTCCTTCTCTGCTATCGACAAGAACTCCAGTTTGACCTGATGTACGCCTGTCTTGGTCGTGGTTTGTTCGCTCTCTCGCTGAATGCTCCATACGAATCTCTTCCAGTCTTCGATCACGCATCTCGTGTAACTGCTGCCTCAGGATTTGTAATCTTTCACTCGCCTGGGCTTCCTTCATCTTGTAGAACGACTCTATCTTGAGCAACTCCTTATCGAGAAACGTAAAGTACTCGGCGTTGCGGAGGTCGATCTCTTTGTATGCCTCTAAAGGAACGTCGCTACTCTTAGGAGATTCTGGGACACCAGCAGTAGTAAAGATTCTTCGTAAACGGCTGGGACGCTCAGATGGCAATGCTGTCCAAGGACCTCCAGGAGTTGAAACTGTTCTTCGAGGCTTGAAGATACTTCGCTTCGGAGAAGACTCCACCTTCGAGCGTGTTCTGGTCTTTCCCACTTCATAAGCGTCTCCTGGCTCGCCTTCTAGCCTGTGTGATGGGGGAGTGGTATGTGGGTTGGGGTTGAAGCGGCTTTGACGCCATGCACGATTATGGCGAGGGAAATGCTCTTCGTTCGGGGACAAAGCAGGATCCGGAAGTTCCAGTGAGGGTGGTCCCATTCGTAGATGGTGAGTAGGTGGTGAGGCTATAATACTGCCATAACTTGTGACAGCGCCACTGTCCCAAAGTGAGTCTGATTCGTTACTGGGCCCTTGAGTAGATGCCTTGCCCGGTATTGCCACGGGGACCGCCCCTTCCTGGCCCTCCGGACTCCCTTCTGAACTAGCCTCCCTTGGTGGTGACATGATACCAAATTGTGATGACGCAGGATCTCCTTGGAGGGTGGGTTTGGCGGATCCATAGGATGTGAGGTTCGAGGAGCGGTGTTCTGGAGTCGTCTGGGCGGGATTGTGGAGGGAGGCATGATTACGAATGGGCGATTGAAAGGCATTGGAGAGGAGGTTGGAGGGCAATTGTCGTCCAGGTGTTTTGGGGGTCTGGTTAACACTCTTCACTGCCCGCGCCACCGCTTTGACCTTCTTCTTCCCCAGCTGTAGAAGGAATCGTTAGCCCTTCTGTTCAGCCACTTGAAAGGGGTTCAATGGGGTTCAATGGAGCTCGAGTGACCTTGTAATCGAAATATTTGGCTCTCCATTCTGGGACCAGGTCTTGTTCGAGCTCTCTGTTGGAAATTAGCTAGACGCGCCGAATGGGAGGGGCCTTGCAGCTGCGGCTCACTTTGCAAATTTCATTGCTAGTAGAACGGTGTCTGCAGCGGACTGGCAAAAGCATTGCGGGCGTGTGGATAGATAGGGGATGGTGACGTTAAGTCACCTAGAATGAATTGAGACGAAAGGGCAAAAGGTGCATTAACATTGTTCAGACATTGGACAAATTTAGGCAAATGTGGTCTCTAATGCGCAACATGGCCATGCCCTATGGCGAGAACGTGTGAGTACATAAGGTAATGCTCTAATGTCGCGTATTGACAAACTTTTTGGGGCAATGACGTTCCGCGAGAATCTCTCTACGCCGAAAAAAATCTTCTTCCTCTTAACCCTTTCCCGCTTTGACCCGAAACACGTGCATCTTCCCCAGGAAATTCGCGGAGCACTCAGACTCTTCCCCTAAATTACTTTTATATGAGCCCCATAACTCTTCATTCATAAGCTATGCTATGCTATCATCCTCCCTTACAGGAAGTAAACCTATCCTTGTTGTCGCCGCCATGGACCCCGCCATGACTACATCAGATGCCCCCCTTGACGTTCCTATCAGAGGCCCGCGCCAGGGAGACAACACTTGGATCTATACTTCTAGCCCGTCAATGCTTGTACGGACTATCCCTATGTGCCCACTATGAATCCCGCTCTTCAAATATTATTACGCTTCGCTACTGAAGAATCGCGTGGCCGCCATGATCAGTCGCGTTGGCTTAGAGTGTAGTACGGCGTTTTCAACCCTAGTGCTTGGCCGTGGGAAGCAAATGCCGTACGGTGGTCTAAGCGTGGACAACAAGACATTAGGGCTATGATGTCAAATCAGAGGTATTGGAGAGAGTGGCAGAAGACTCTTGAATAGTGACTAACGCGTTCACACCCGCTATAGTGGGGGCATGATTCAATGGAGACTTAATTCATATACAACTGTCTGGAAGGACCCTATATAGAGAACAGGGTGGGCGCCTTGTGTCCTGAACGAGAGTCGAGCTTGACGGCGGACTTGGGATCTAATGCCTAATGCAAGGCCTGGGGAGCCATTGTGGACGATCTTAAACGGTATTGCCCTGGCGCCATCTGCCGAACTTGACAATGACGAGACTTTGGCAAAAGAGCGAGGAATAATGCGCCAGACAAGGTAAGCAAGGAAGAGTACAGTCTCCTTTGAGCAGAGTAGTGCTAGGGAGTCTCGCCATATTGGAATACAACTCGACTATAGTATTACACATACTCAGGTACCGAAACGAACCCGAGGCGGCATTTGAATTTATGGACAACGTATCTGCATTGGAAACTGGTGAATCTCATCAGATCATTCTCTGTGATAGTTCTAAGCTGTCAACTAAGCTTGTTTTTGTGAACATTCCTAGTCTTATCCTGACTTGTTCGTCGCCTACGCGGGCTTACTGGCATTTGGTGCTTGAAAGCATCTAGTAGCCAGAGTCACCACCATCCCGGCCATAGCCCGAGTCACCACCACCCCGGCCATAGCCCGAGTCACCTCCGTCGTTGCCTCCACCTCGCTGGTAGCCAAGCTGCTGAGGGCGGTCGTATTGGGGATCATATTGATCACGGCTGCCGTAGTGCTGGTCGTACAAGTTCTCGGCATGCTCCTTTGCTTGATGATGAGCACGCAACTTGTCGACTTCGTTCATGCCTAGAAATCTGTCAGTCAGTCGTGTGCGGGAGACAATATTTCAGCATTGCATACCATGAGTTTCAGCGAGCTTGTCGACTTCACCGCCAGCAAAGCCAGCAACGAGTTCCTTGGCGAATTGATGGGAGACAGGCTGGCCTATTGATGAGACGTCAGTAAGGAGGATTCAACGAGAATTCAAGTTATGGAGTTAGTGGCTTACCCTGCTTACGCTGGTGGTCCTCGAAGAGCTTCATGGCCTCGAATGAAGCAGCGCCAGCAACGAGCTCGTGGGAGAATTTGGCTTCGTGGTCCGGCTGGTTGTAACCTCCATCTTGGTCATAGACCTCCTGGTGAGCCTGTTGGGCGTCGTCTACGGGATTGTGAATTAGCAATGGCCCTTGATAGTATCACGTACGGTAGAGGGGTAGTGGGCTGTTGAAAAGCTAGAGTGTAAGGTAGACGTACCGAAACCGAACATGATTCTTGTCTTTGGGTTTGTGAGTTGTTAATGGGTGATGTTATTCTTCAACAAGGATGGATATAACAAGAGGTGTAAGGTTCATTTAATGAAGAGAAGAAGGAGAGGGAAGAGGCAGAAGCATGTTTAAATATTTGTAGACTGAACCCCCCATGACACAAGTGCCCCACGTTGCCCCGCCATTCCGCCATCGGCTGGCCACCAGCTGGAACAAGGAACCTTAGACCACACCAACCATTCAGCTCCTCAAGGATCTCATAGCACACGTACTATCCTATCTTGGCTGAAGCTCTGCATGGTGACGTTAGTATGATTCAATTGTGCTAGCTTGTGGGCCGCCGAAGCAAGTTTGTGCTATCGAGCATTCAAGTCTGAAACGGTGTCACCTTTACAACAAGAATTAGAGCGTTTCACCCAGCATCTATACCATCTTTCATACAACTCGATAGGCCAAGAAAATCAAGCAAAGCCCAGACACCTACTTGCAGGATCCAAATGCAAGCGAATGTCAATCGTCTTGGCAAAGGCTTGATCTTGCCGCAAGATCCTGTACCTGGATCTATATTTAGACAAGCTCCCATTCAACAATTCACACTTATCAGTGTCTTCCATTGCCGTGAGGCTGTAACCGCCAATGCCTTCTCCCCATCATGTGTGCTACGCTCGTAAGGGTTGGGTCTGATGACGAAGTGACCCACACGCGCGAACCATGTCTACGCGGCTTCCAACTCTATCCGACTTCCCTACCTACTCCCACCTGACTATCACGCCTCCACCATTGTCATCGCCTCAGCTTACCAACGTCCTTATTCTCCTACACGGCCTCGGTGATACCTTAGCCTCATTCAAGAGCCTCGGCAAGCAGCTATCCCTACCCGAGACAACATGCATTTCCTTGCAAGCTCCATCGCCCTTGCCCTTCGAGCTGGGCGGCTTCCATTGGGGCGATGACATACAGTTCGACTCGGGAACGGGGGATATGGAATTTGACACTGGTTTCACAAAAATAGTCAAGATCATCAGGGAGCATATTGTAGAAGATGGACTGGTCAGGGATTGTGGGTACAAGCATCAGGAAATCATGTTCTTCGGCTTCGGTCAAGGCGCAATGGCTGCTATTGCTGCTGCTGCATCGACGACTGAGGAACTTGGAGGCATTCTTTCCATCGGTGGTTCGTTGCCTAGCTCGAGCACATCCGCGAAGGGCCTCAAGACCCCTCTCCTTGTGCTAGGAGGATCCTCGAACACCATGATCACAAAGACGGCCATTACGAATCTAAAGTCAGCTTTTCAGAACGTCGAGTATCACAGATGGAGCAAATCAGGAGACGGCATGCCCCATAACCGCGACGAAATGCTACCAATAATGCGGTTCTTCGCTCGCCGGCTCAAGAGTCGCAAGGGCGTTCCAAAAGGCAGCGTCGAAATCGGTTGATGATGATATCTACAACAAGGATCCAGGCGAATATCTACAACTCTCCATGGCCCGCATTCTGCTTCCCCTTAAATCTTTCCGGACGTTGCACCATATCCCTCCCCCTCATCGCCGCCCCAACGGCGGCAACATACAGCGTATCAACACTATCCTTCACCAACCCTAAGGCACCCTCATACTTCAAGTTCCCCAATGCCTCGACCAGCGCACTCTTCATACCTTGCATACCCTTCTCACTCGCATCACCAGCCAGCACCACCGCCCTCAATGGCATCATCTTCCCCTCCTTATCCTCAAGATGCTTCCTCAGCGAAGTCTCTACGCGCCGCTGAACAGTCAGGAAATACGCATCCGCAGTCTCGTCCTCTATAGCTTGTACGCCAAGCTCGGGGAATATGACATGGCCCTTCGCCTTCCCACCCACCCAGCCGTTTACGATCCAGAGCTCCAGAGATCCTTCGTTGTAGTCTACTAGTACTGAAAGCCTTTCTTGGGTGTCGGGTACATCGAGATTATGGGTCAATCTGACTGCGTCTGTGTACTTGAGGCTTGTGGCTTCCAGGTTGCCAATGGTCAAGGAATAGCCCGCCAATCTCACCGCACGCTCAATAGTCTCCCGCATATCATCATCCACATGATCAGGCATGCTGATAACCGCCTGTCTAACTTGTTCACCAAGCACTATATCGGCAGAACTCTTGATGCCATTGAACGTAGTCCGTAGAATCTTAGGTACGAGAGCACTGAGGTCGTTAGAAACGTACGCAGGAAATGCACATTGGAAATAATTGCCCAAGAATGAGAAATTATGAATTAGGGCAGCTTACGCATTTGCACCCCCAGAGCCGTCAGGCGGTGCCAGGATGACTTGGTAGGCCGCGCTGCCTTTGATGTGGGTTACGTGTGTGGTGGTGCCGTTTTGATGGATGTAGGCTGCTGTGCTGGAGGGAGATTAGTGTAGAAAATATATACAGACGCAAGATGGACTTGATAGACGTACATGTATCCCGGTCCGAGATTAATACCCAATGCTACGAAACTCAACCATTAGACCTCTTCCTTCTCCTAATACAATTGACGGAAATACGAAAATACTTTTGCTTGATAGATACACATACGATTTTGCGTTGCGGCCGTCACAACATCAAAGAGCCGAATGCAACAGACGACCCAAGACGCAATTCCAAACATTATTATAACTAATCAACCAGTAAGTTGAGCAAAATCACCGATACTATCACTAGACAGTCAGATCTCGCGCAAGCTGTTTCTCAAACCATAGAGTTTAAGCTCTTGGCTCTCCTGAATATCACTGCCAAGCTTCTAGATATAGCACTAAGGAAAACGCTAATACTGACCCTGATCTCTATAATCTTGCACACGGATATAGATGCATACTTGAGCGTTGCAGATTTCGTACGTTGGATACCTATGCAATGCAGCTATCATTTGAACAAGGAACTCAAACCTAACTGCGCACTGCTGTTCACGAGGGCCATCCTCATAGACGCCATCCACAAATCTCTTCTTCTTCATACACCCGTCATTGGCAGCTGCTTGCATCTAGGCCACGATGCTATCAGTACACAAAGACTCCAGCCGTCCTTCAGATTGCTGATCAGTGCATAATTGAGACGCGTTGATAGCTCTAACAATTGCTTCACTAGGGCAGCTTCAGCGCCGCTGACCTAGTCAAGGGAAATCCACACCGATAGCCACCCTTTGTACTTATAAGTATAATGTTTGGCTGGCCTCAGACTCGACCAGTTGCTTTATCCTGTTAATGTTTGGGCCACGAGAGCCCTTTCGTTCCTCATGTCTGATTCCTGTCCCAAAGGATCGAGGAGGTCTAGAGCTGCGCGATCGGTTGAACTGCTACAAGCGTATTATGAATTTATAAAATGTCAAACCCAACAAGTTCCGGCATCAATTGTAACGCAAGGGACAGTTCTGTCGAGGCTGGAGTCCTAATACTCTCATATCTCGACCTAACGTATTTCGAAACAAAGCGCACCATGTATCACGCTCAGGCTATCAAAATGTAAGTATCAGAACATGGCGCGAGGCCACTGGTGGGAAGCTGAGTCTAGATAGAACGATGCTAAGCAAGGTAACAATACTGACGAGTGTGGCTATGAATAATATGCGCAGTTTAGCTTGGCTCGGCATCCTCCTGCTTGGAGCCCTCCAAGTTCTAGGGATACGTCTCTTGGGATAGGGGAGCGGATTCCCAGCTTTTACTGCCGAAAGCCAGAATATTACAAGCGACACCCATCCGGAAAAAATGTCTGCAGCGACGATAAAATTCTGATATTGGCGATAGGGTACGGAAGGTACTTCAAGTAGGATACGCCACGGCTGTTATATAAAAGACACTAGCATTGGGAGCCCTAGATAAGCATAGAGTGGTGTGTGGAAGATGTATAATATCAAGGAGCTTGAAAATCGGAGGAAGGTAAGGCTATGTTGATCCGAGACGAGGAATGAGGTAGGTGACAAAGTTGGCCGACGGGACGCTGGCTGTTTTCCACCTTGGGATGATGTATATTCTTCCTGTGACCAGAGGAGAGGGTGGCTTTACGAGTGGCAGTGTTACTCGCGATGCAGAGATAGGGTTGTCTTGACTGGATTCAATGTGCATCGAGACAACTAGACCGTAGCCGCAGAAGACTCTAAATTTCTACTTGGACCTATTCTCCTACAGGTAGTCTGAAGCTAATGGGAGCAAGTCAGTGAGTTTCATCATCAATCCCTTGTCACCCAACATATGGATCCCAGCCCAATATCGTCCCATTACCATGGGAAAGACGCCCCATTCCAGACCATAAAAGTTCTCGACCCCTTTTCCTTCGTAGCGGCATCAATCTAATACCCCATCAGTATATCTATCCCACATATCGAGCGCAAATACGTTCACAGTCAGAACAGACATACCTGAGCCACCACACCAGCAACACTATCCTTCGTCGACAATGGAGCCTCCTTCATTCCAATAAGCTTCGCACCAGTATTACCCATATCCGTTTGCACAAATCTGATACGCGCCAGAAATTTAGCAATTTCCTTCTAGATGGGGTCTATAAACTAGAAAGCTTATCCCAGATCGATAATCAAGCTCACCAGCTCCAGGTGCTCGAAATATATCTTCCGAACAATCCAATGGAAAACAGCCTTGCTGGTCCCATACGCCGTCATAGGGGTACGGGCGCATGTCCGACATACCTCCAATACTCCCCATCGGGCTTCCGATCACAAACGAACTTAGCCCCCTCACTCTTCTGCAGCAGTGGAAGCGTGGCCTGGAAAAGGAACAAAGGTCCAAGTCCATTGACGGCGACATGCTCCTTGACGATCGCAGGGTCACAGGTAGCGAGTGATGCGAAGTCGTTGCAGATGCCTGCGTTGGCGATGACGAGGTCGAGGCTGGTGACTCCTTGGTTTTTGATCGAGGCTACGGCGTTGGCGGGGTCGGTCTCGGATTTGTTATCGATTTTTTACAACGATGAGTTTGCTGGAGGAGTTTTTGGGAACGGAGGAGAGTTTTTGAGATGTGGGGTGTTTGGGGTCGCGGACGCCGGCGATGACGGTGGTAGAGGGGTGGGAGAGGTAGGTTTCGACGAGACAGAGGCCGATACCTAGGTCCTGTTAAGTAGGATAATCAGGGGAGACTGAGGAAAGGCTAAGGGATGCTTTACCTCTATTGGCACCGGTGATGAGAACGCTCGTAGGGCTTCCGCCAGGCATATTGACAGATTTCTTGTTGAAAAGCTTGGAGAAGAGCAGATGATGGAGTAGAGAATATGCTTCTATATATCTTTAAAGGGAATCGATGCGAGATTGAAAGTGAGAGAGCAAAGGGGTATGAAGGACGGTGTTTGAACCCCGGCCATCAATACCTACAGTTTGCCAAGCAATCAAGCATTAGAAATCCGAAAAGCCAAGAAGACTAGGCTTTTCCTCATTCATTCACCGCCGTTGGACAAGGATCAGGCTACCCTATTCTTTAATTCCTCACTGCATACGCCTTGCATGATCCTGCTGCAGGGATTGTGCTCCTCAGACACCAGCCCCCGAACGCGTATCCTGCAGGATCCACACCTCACCTACATGCATTTAGTCCGCCATGGTTTGGCAATCGACAACCATAACCGATCACAGCTTTGAAGGAGTAGGTCACACTAAGCAAAATGTGATCCTAATCTCCCTGACTACCATGTGACCCTAGTCTCCAACGCAACCATGGGTCCCGTTGCGTTCAGATGTTGTGGAGGGATCATGTCCGGCTTACGTTCTTCGTTACGCTACATGCACGTTCTCTAGGAATGGATTCATCGGGGTCAGGTTGCGTTCGATATACCGGTAACGACGTGGATACGATCGCTTGCAGTTATACGTGCCATACTGGTTCAAGACATTATGTGTACCGTCCACCCAACACTAGTCGATATTGTATTCTAATTACATGAAAAGGGCTCAAGCCAGATCGCGATTGGCCGTCTGGCATCAAGGCCCCTGGTTTCACGCCCCCTAATCATCGATTCTGACCTCTCACCTACGGCAGATCCTCCCATCAGCTGCCACACTCAAAGCATCGTTTCCCACTGCGGTAGTAGCATAGACTAGATCACCAGGATCAAACTTCGCCTTGAGACTTCTTGATCTTGCATAATTCTCACCGTAAAAGTCCTCCTTCCATGTTGCCAGGTGAAAGTCCGCCTCGTTCATATATGTTCCCGAATTTGGCGTCACAGCTGTAAGTTTCGGGATAAGCGAATCCGTAAGCTACGTCTCTCGCTGTTCCTCGACAGATCTCGGCAGCGTAAAATTCCGTGGCGATGGTACGAGCACGGTCGGGAGTGCGTCGCGCCGAGCTGGGAGCACCGCATTGGGTGCGATTGCTTTTATTTGGTTGGAGTTGTGTCTGACGCCGAGGGCGGTCGCCGCGATGTAGGAAAGCGCTGTTTTCGGTAATGTCGCGCATCACGGCAGTGAGAGCGTCGTTGTTCTTCTCCACCACAGATCGAGGGACGAGACGTCCGCCGAGGAGCTGGGCGGTTGAGTATGCGCCATAAGGCAAAGGACTGAAGTCTTTGGTATAATGGCTAAGAAAGGTCGATTCGGAGGTGACGTTGCGAGTGTAAGTGATGCCGAGCTCTGTCGATTTTTTGGTGAATCGGTCGAGCATTGCATTCACCTCTACAACGGACTTTCGAGGAGCTATCAATGGTGCGATCTGGAATGCGGCGGGTGTCGTGATGTGAATGGCCGTCGCATCGTCGTCAACAATTGCTGGAAGTTTGATTCTGTAAAGCAGCGATTGCTGTCCAGCAGGTGTCTCTAGAGATGCCATCTAAGGCGAACAATAGTGATGCACCACCGACTGCCCCATCTTGATGCGCCCTAACCGTTATGGAAATCACGACTCCACATGTTCCGGGGCCACCGCCGCTCAAGGCCCAGTACAGATCAGTGTTCTTGGAAGGGGTGGCGACGACATGGTCGGCAGTGGCTGTCACGGACCTCCCATTCAAAGACCAGATCCGCACCAATTTCATACTGCGAACTTAGTGTAGAATGGCCGTCAGCTTAAGTGAAGCCACCTGCAAGACCTACAGATGGGCAACTTCCCCCCAACGACACGCAGACCACCTGATTGAGCCGCCTGGTAGGCGTCAGAGGCTAGCACACCCGGTCCTACCTTGAGTGCAGGGCCACTGTAGCAGTCACTGTTATATTGTGTCATAACTTCAGTAGATCTCAGACTATGCGTCCAGAGACCCAATGCGCCTTTGCCAGTGGATTTGCATAGGTAGCTTGGAAATTTCAGTCTTACTCAAATTTATAATTGCAAAAGCAGCTTACTCATACCTTGTATTCTTTATGACAAGACGAATACTATTCTTCTGCACAAATTGTATCCCAGCGGCAATGTCCTGCCAGGCGATTGCTTTGATTGGGCAGGAAACATAGTTGCCAAGCAAGCACGGCAATGTCTGTGATTTGAATGCATTACAGCTGGCGTTCTGCTGCCATGGGTTATTAATGAAAGATGGAGACTCTTCACTAACCATCGAATTAAAAATTTGTTTTCTGGTCCACGAGATGGGTGACTTACTGAAGTTTCGGGAGTGCCCACAGGATCTTGATATTCAAACATTCAGCGACATTACAAGTAGGGTCATAGCATGGAGCAGCCAAAGGTACAGTAGCGACGAGTCGACGCCCACAGTACTATTCAAACGTGCGCACTCTTGTGCTGTGGACCAATGAGTATCACCAGGGAGGCACCTGCATAAAGGACGAGGAGAGACAGCAGCTTGGGAGACCAGGAAGAGATGTAGAAGCGAGTGCAGCTGCGAGCAAGGCGGAAATTGAGGTTATTACTGCGGGAATATGGGGCTGTGTTGGGCCTAACAACGAGTAGGTCATGGGCCATACTTGTACCTGCTCCTTCTGCAGCCATCTCTTTCAAACCACCTCCTCGGTTGATCGTTGTGAATTATCTTACGGCGCAGAAGATGCTCGGAGTACATGACGAGCCAGTCACAGCGGTACTAGATCGCTAATGATAGCTTTCTCAAAGATTCTGCACCTATCATTGAAAAAGACGGATGCCACGATTGTCAGCCCGAGGAGTAACTAAGGCGGCGATAGTAGGCAAAGTCAGCGCCGTTGAGCCTTGGAGACGGCCCTCCAATCGTAGTAGAGTTCTGACGTGCAGAATCAGGTTTGGGGTCCAGCTCTTAAAAAGAACGGAAGCGGATGAGGTTCAGATTAAAAAGCCACAAGGGGAAAGTCAATGTCTTAATCGAGGATGTTCTCGTGCTAGCAGACATTGTTTCAAATCGCTCGGATACAGGATGGTTGGCGCGGAATGAAAGAAGAGAAACGAAGCGCGGCAGGCTTACAAACAATATGGACAGAGTACAGCGCCATGAAGTGGCAAGCGCTTGGACCACCTGGACCCCTCTGGTCAGCTAGCCAGGTATGATTGCCCTGTCCGATGTACGAAGATTGGCCGACCATGCTTTGGGGTAGAGGGTTTGGTGGAAGAGGCAACAGGGTCTTTGCCTGGAGGATCCTGTATTTCTGGGGGTTTCCCTTTGGGTCCTGCCGCAAGAGAAGGATATTTTAAGCGGTGGGAGACAGTAAAATTGCCTAGGTAAGGTTGATTTAGATAGGCCGTATCACCCTCAATAGATACTATTACACCTGTCAGTTAATATCCTAACTATTAATTAACGTGGCATAACTGACGGAGTGCCCCTCGCATAATATAAAGCTCGTAGCGCCGGTGAATATATAAATATATATCGCGGATAGTATTTTGTAGATCTTCGTCTGTAGTCACCTCCATAATCCTATTAGCTGTATAGATGAGGGTGATCCCCTGGGTTTCGTCTTCTGCGGTCCAGAATTTCTTAGATGCTAGAAACTGGATCAGAGCATCGTAACTGAGTTAGTCCCAGAGCTGGTTAGCGTTAGTGAGCGAAGCATCACGCATGATGTGCCGCAGTTGGATAAGATGGAATTTAACACCGAGCGTGTGACCGATTCTAAGCTGGGACTGGAGCTGGTGCGAAGAATGGTCCAGTGTAATCAGATTGCTCAGTACGGGCATCATCGTGTCTGGGCTTTTTTAGACTTAATGAGTCGTGAGACTCCTCTGAGGGTCGTTTACTGGCACGTCGGTTGGCTACTCTAGGTGATTTATTGAGTAGTATTGCGAGCACACGTATTGCTTCGTCTCTGAAAGGTGGTGTATGGTCGGGTAGAATAAAGGACCTTGGTGAGGTCCTGGCCAGAACCTCGAAGTTTTCCGCCCTAAATAGCGGCACCCCGCAGGCGGTCTTTAAGCACTTGACGGAGGGCACTGAATAAGCTATCACTGTATCGTAAGCCTCTACGGACATTGGAGAAGTTCCATAGGATTCCAGGCGGATTGCCAGACTTTGGCTTGCCAATAGACGTATAGAAATTGGCCTCGGTTGGCGCAGCCTCTGGCGTTATATTAATATAAGGGTTGATCTGAGAAGGACCTGCCATATTGGATAATATTATAGATAATTCTAACGCGTCTGTAACAAGAAGAACAATGATACCACGAATGAAATAGGAAGAAGTTAAGGATTCTTCGCTGAGTTAGAGGGATAAACTTAGCAGGTGACAGGGATCCACACCGGGTTTTCATTCACAACAGCGATTGGTCAGTAGTTAGTGAATGCAATGCAATAGGATTAGTCTGTAAAGCAGATACTTCACAGGATGATTGATGAATTCCATGTCAAGTTGACAATATGCCACGGATCTTTGTGGCTATTGATTACTACATTTCCTTTTCTTGAGTGATCATACCCCATACAGGGCTCTTGTCAGTCGACCGACTTTTAAGAGCTTGGCAGTTTCAACCGGTTGGTATGCCTTCTTTTGTCTATATAGTCGGTCCAGTAGTGAACTGTTTAACTATGTAGTTGACGGTTTGAATGGTTGAATCTGTCGATTTTTATAGAGGTATGGCAAAATCCTAAACCCTAACCCTACTTCTGAGTTTTAACCCTATCAATCCTATCTCCGAGATGCAGTGGTAGAATTCGGATGTCTAGGGATTAAGCAGGCATCTTGGCGCCAAGCGTTGTGAGCCAGCAGAGCTAATCCTCGGGACGCAAGTACATGAAGCTGTATACAGCAACACTAATCATAAAATTGTCATCGCCAGCGCTATTAGCAGTGCTAGTAATTATGCTGCAATTCCTGACTGTATCTTCCAATTCTGAGTAAACTCGCATTCAAATTGAGCCGGAATACACTAACTTTAGGTAAGGTGCGGCTCCTTTCCGATGACCCCGCACTCAAACTGTTTAAACCAATTGTTTCAACGGTTTATATGCAATCTAAACCGTTTGCCTTTCAAGTTGGATCGTTAACTACTTGACAGCCCTATATTGGACGGTTTACCTTCCAAACTGGAGTCTTGCGATTCTCATCCCTAGATTCGGATCATGATCTGTCTGATAACTTAAACGTATTTCCATATCAACTTTCCAATCGGCGGAGTCGCTCTGGGACTCTTTCCAGTCTTCTTTGACATTCAGTCATTTGCAAAGCCTGCCGAGGCAACCTACCTGGAGATATTGCAACAGCTGGATCTTCCAGGGACCATTTCATTGCTTGGAGCATTCATCTGCTACCTCCTTGCCTTGCAATGGGGCCCCGTGACTAAGCAGTGGAGCTCCCCAAATGTCATAGGATGCTTGGTTGGGTGGGTTTTGTTAACCGCCCTGTTCCTCATGATCCAGTATTACCAGAATGATAGAGCTCTACTCGTGGGCCGGACATTTAAGCAGCGGAATGCAGCAGCCTTGTCTGCTTTTATCTCCTTGTACGCCATTATCCGTGTTCATCCATTGTTCTCGAAAGCTGATGTTACGGCAGCGCATTTGATCAACTGATACCCCACCAAAATTCTGATATCTTGACTACACTGCCTACAGCGCCCTGTACACGTATACTACGGGCGCAATATTCAGTCAACTTTATTTTTTACCATTCCTGCCCATTCAGAAGGTCCTGGATAGTTGTAGTTAGCCGTGACGTCGCCGCCGTCGGACTGTTGATATGCGCACATGCGCAAATTTGGTGATCCAGTATCTCCACTCCAATATATTTTGGACTGCGCTGACTACCTCTCACAGTAAGCCTGACATCCTGTAAGCTTTCTGCCCTCCTTCTATATACTATCCTACGTCTACAGGTGACTGGGCGGAGTATTTCCTGGCCCTGCTATCACAGAATCCATGTCTCCGCCCCGCCTGGGGGTAGGGAAGGCCAATCCGTAATTCGTAGGTATAGGTGAGCGTATTCCTAAAAGGTCCACATGTATCAGCAGGGCCCCAGATAGTAGCTAAGGTATATATTAAAACTGCACAGTAAGCGCTTGGTGATCTCTACTGCTGTCGGCTAGTAATTGGCATAGATAGGCTGCCGAGGGCCTGTATTTGATGCATAAACGCGCATTATGATCACTTCTCGGTGGGCGTCGACCGGATTTCTGGGGCAGGGTATTGGCTCGAGATTCAAGAAATCAATACTAGACTATTATGTCACGGTTCTGCTTCCCTTGTTTGGATGGTTGATGCCAAGGCATAGGGTTAGGGCACTCCCGGCGCTACTCAGCTATACCCGAGTTCTCGCGTACTCTAGCGAGTCGAGCGAGTCTAGCACCATCAATCATGTTATATCTTACAAACCATACCAATTCCATTGTTCTTCGTGACATATTAGATGCGATCTTGTCTGTAGTCTAAAGAGAATTCGATCAGTGGCGGTGGTTGGACAATATTGTGGATTCGAGCTGAAAGGGTGTGGGTTGCGGGGTGCGGAGTTTTATGGGAATTGTTGAGATGCGGGAGGTGGAATACTAATTATGTGGTCTAAAGAAGGAGAGAAATCCATGTTTGCCCCTGTGATCTTCTATAGCATGATCAAATCCGTTGATTGCAAATTGCCGTATGCAAAGTTTATCAGCATCATGCTTGCCAGCGTGCCTGCTTACCCCGCTTTGCTCAACTGTCAACTTCCTTTCGAGAGCCCCTTGTATTCATTGTTGAACAACCGCAACATCCAATCTTCGCTATTAGGTAGATATTGACTACATGAAAAATGGCATTCGCGACGGTGCACGATGCGTTTGTATCATCTCAACACTCTGCTGTTCCTGCAACACTTGCAGTAGGCGGTTTTCTCCTGTACCTGCTGAGCTTGGCAATCTACCGTATTTACCTGAGCCCGATTGCCAATTTCCCTGGACCCAAGTTGGCGGCATTGACTCAATGGGTTGAAGCGTATTACGAGCTCAGAAAACCCGGTGGTCAATTCATTTGGGTGTATCGGAAATGGCACGAGCAATACGGTCCGTTTCACTGGTGGTTGTTGGACGTTTCCATTGACGATTGCAAGGTCCCATCATCCGTATAAATCCTACCGAGCTCCATATCCAGGATTCTGAATTCTACGAAACTTTGTACTCAGGCACTCGACCCGCTGACAAGCTGAAACGCCTTGAGCATCGAGCCAACAGCCCAACATCGTCATTTAGCACCGTCAAACACCGTACACATCGCAATCGCCGAGCAGCCTTGAATCCATTGTTTTCAAAGCGGAAGATTGCATCCCACAGCCCTGCAATCCAGCGACGTATGGACCGCCTCTGCGAGCGGCTCATGAAACAATATCTACACAAAGATCAGGTGCTCAAACTAGATGATATGTGGGGGTGTTGGACCTCGGACATCATCGTCGACTACTGCTTCGAACGAGACTATCACTTCGCCGAACAGCCTCGTTTTCGAGCCTTCTTCACTGACGCAGCAATTGATCTCCTTGACCCTGTCCATTTCATAACCCAATTTCCCTGGGTATTTAAGCTCGCGAATCTCCTCCCTGAGCCAATGATCAAGTTCTTGCGGCCAGGCATGGCAAGCGTCATCCAGTTCAACAAGGAAATGACTGACCAGATTGTGGATGTAAAACGAGGCGCACAAGCCCGGGTTACAGAAAAGGCTCACGACACAGTCTTCAGCGCCCTTTTGGAGTCCTCACTGCCACCAGAGGAGCTCTCCGTAACCCGGCTCCAACACGAAGCCATCAGCGTCACTCTTGCAGGCATGGAAACAACAATGCGTGCCTTGTCCCTGGCAAGTTTTCACATAATCGCCAATGGACCAGTCTTCCAACGCCTCCGCGAAGAACTCATGACCGCCATTCCAAACCCTGAAAGTCCACCATCTTGGGACGAGCTTGAGAGACTACCTTATCTCAGTGCCTGTATCGAAGAAGGTAGTCTATGGCCTCCCCTCCACTTCCGTCTGTTGACAAGAAAGATAAACAACGACTAATCAAGAAGGATTACCAGCTCTCCGTCTCGCCTACGGCACGTCCCAACGTCTCCCCCGCACCTGCACCGACATCGCCATCCCATACAAACAGTGGATCATTCCTCCGGGCGCCATCGTCTCTATGGATAACTACGCCGTCTCCCACGACCCCACCATCTTCCCCGACCACACCACCTACAACCCCTCACGCTGGCTTAATGATCCTAAAGCCCCCTCCGGTAAGCAACTATCCCGGTATATGGTTGCCTTTGGTCGTGGGACCCGCTCATGCCTTGGTATACATTTGGCGTATGCGGAGATGTATATTGGGCTTTCTACATTGTTTCGTAGATTTGATTTCGAGCTTTTTGAAACAGATCGGACGGCGGTAGATTTGTTCATGGATGCCTTTTTTCCGAGACCGAGGCCGGGGACTAAGGGGGTAAGGGTTTTGGTCAAGGGGTTGGCTTGAAGGGGGATTTGGTTGATTGAGGTTGCCGTGTCTAAGTGGGGTTTCTGTTGAATTTTGAGTAGGGAGTGGGAGCTGGTAGTAACAGTAGTTCTTGTTGGCCGTGACCATTTGCTGATGAGATGATTTGCTCATATTGGAAAAGAGACCTTAGAGACAGTTGAACGATATGTCTTTTCATCAGATCTTTTCTTTGGTTTTCACGTCTTCCATTCTTAGTTGACGGTATTATAGAGATAAGCATTCGGAAAAGTGTGAATAACGGCATGCAAGAACGGCAATCGCAAGATCAACATGCTTCGGGAGTCGTATTGGCAATGGGGAGATAGGTGTGAGACACAAGGATGTCTGTGCATGAAAAGTCCGAAAAGTCAAAGTGGGACTGATATCAAATTCGTATCCCACCCAAAACGTACACCCAATACGTCTATAATTCGCCCTAGTGAAACAAAACTTTGACGAGCCTACTAGGAGGCTACTTTACCAAGGAATCTTCCCTCGGATTCCACTCGACTTCTTCTCCAAGATCTTAAACACAAAATCCGCTTGCATCTTCGCTAACACAGGAAATTCTTCACCACTCAAAACATTCAGATGGCCCTTCCCTGGCGCAACATGGACTTTCTTCGGCTCCTGGAAAGCCTTGAACAGCGCCAACTGCTCCTCAGGCGGGCTAATCATATCCTTCTCAGGCACCACCATCAGCACTGGCGTCGGAGTCATATACTTCATAACCCCATGGGGCTACCACATGACAATATGAAGGCTACCATGTAGACCTTGCAATAGGAGATGTGTCTGATATGGACCATGTCAGAAGTGCCTTCCGGAAAGCAGCTGTTCCCATAGGTGGGATCATACAAGGCGCCATGGCTCTTAGGATGAGTGTTGGACCGTCCGTGTGTTTGTAGACACTGACATCTTATAGGACCGCCCATCCACTTCAACGACAATCAAGGAGTATCATTAGATCATTAAGTCCAAAGTGCAAGGCACTTGGAATCTTCACAACGTGGCTATGGAGAGGAAGCTTCCACTCGACTTTTTCACCATGCTATCCAGCATCTCGGGTGTCATAGGCCAAAAAGGATAGGCCAACTACGCGGCAGCCAACGTCTTCCTCGACTCCTTTGCCGTTTATCGACACAAATTGGGGCTGGCAGCCAGTTGTGTGGATCTTGGTGCTATTGAGGATGTCGGCTACATGAGCGAACACAGTGATCTCATGGTCACTCTTGACACCTCGGCATTAACTCCGATCAATGAAGCCCACTTCCACAAATTCGTTCGGGTCTCCATCATCCAGCAGCTCGCGCCAACCGACCGAGCAACGTCGTCCCAGCTCATCACCAGTATCGCTGTTCCACGATAGGCGACGTCCCAATTGCTCGTCGATGCTCGATTCGGCAGCCTCTGCATTGGCGACACACTCGGCGCCAAGGTCAACGATGGCAGAGACGGCTCGAAGGAAATTCAAGCGCTCTTCCTCACGGTGAAGGGCGGCGTTGACCACCAAACGGTCCTCGACACCACAATCGGTGTTGTCAATCGACAATCCATAACGATGCTTCGCCTGAGCGATGCAATGGAACCTGGTAAGCCGCTAAGTAGTTATGGATTGGATTCTTTGGCTGCGGTCGAATTCCGAAATTGGCTCCGCATGGAACTGGGTGCTGGACTCACAACTCTCGACATTACGAATGCGACGTCGTTGATCGCGATGTGTGAGGGAATTGTTTCGAGGATCCGACCGGCGGTCTGAAATGCCAGCATTGCCCCGTCTTTCATACATTGTCTTTTTAATTTGGATCAATTTCTTAGAGATCGCGAGATCAATTCAACTGTACACGAAGTAGAGACGCACGACTATCATTAGACTTCACGAAAATCTGAACGTAAACTCTTGCAATTGCTTAGACAGTGGCAATGAAGCCTCTTCTTTTATGCGAGAACTAGTAGGTTCATAATTGGCACCACTATGAGTTTGTGTGAAGCAGCTTGAAACAAAGAGCTACGCAGAAGACAGCAACTATTGAGCCGGAGGCTACATCAGCCCATTATGTCAATGGGAGACTGGCTGTGTGTGTCCTGACTCAGCGCGCGGATATGGTAAAGATGCAGAGCTGACAGGGCAAGAGGACGCTGAGCAGGTGGCTCAGTGAATGCTCAGACTACACATAGACTGGTGCTTTGTGTATTTTCCCCATACACCAACTTCTCAATAACGAAGCCTTTCCAGACTATACCTCCTATTATAAAGTCTCGGAGAAATGGGTTCTCTTTGTCTTCTTCACTTACCATAATTTTATATGTCCTATGCTTAAGAGTTTTAGGACGCTTTACAAGAGAACTATTTCAGGCCAACCTGGAACCGCGCACATTGCACAACCAATACTACAACACAACACAACAGTCTGACTGATGAAATGGAATGCCATTCCAAGGTTCTGGAAGAGCCGTTGAGCTATTCGTAGTCGCTGACCGTAGCCTGGAGTCCATTCCTGGACTCAATAAATAGATGCTTTGCATGACCGTCGAGACTTACCTGAGGAGCGGCTGCAGGGAATAACAAACGTAAGATGTAATCACGTCCTCCCTCCGAGTCTCGGTTTCGTGCAGGATGTAAAAGAGAACAATGTCATCATTGACTTGATGGATAGTCGCCTTCTTCATGCGATAACTCGCATACCCGTGCTCCATGACGAACAACGGCACGTCCGAAGCTACCTCTATTCGGGTCCGGGCCATGTGTTCACCGATCACACTTATGACGTCCTCCTGACAGACCGATGGAAGGCCATAATGCTCGGGATGAGTCAATGACATCAAGATGAAAGCATGATGTAAAGTATGCAAAGGAATAGCCTTTACCGATGGATGCGACGACTTCGAATTAGAAATTTGTGGAGGACTCCGCCTGGAGCTAGCTATCGAGGAAGTTCGAAGACGGCCCTGATGTGATATGGTTCTGTATCGCAAAGGAAACTTCGAGCGGGTTCCATTGCCAAAAGAGATTATAGATAGTGTCTGGAAATTAAAGACCCTTGCGTCCTGTTCATCTTGAGATAAAGAAGTGATGGAACGTAGCCCTTCGGAATAAAGGCATTCATGATCCTCAAATGCGCACGTATCTACGAAGATAAAGGAGGTCATATATATTGGAGAAGAAACACCACGATCGTTCATAGGTCAGTTCAAATTGTGATGTCAGTTGCCCAGCAACAATATCATCGCTAAAGAAAAGCATAACCACGCAAGAAGCCATGTTTGTTATGGCTATAACATGGATGCAAGTAGAAAATTGGAGGAGTATCAAGGAATACACTCATCAGGAAGAGGCTGAGGCGGCGTACGGGGGTAGTAGAGGGAGAACCTATCCGAGTAGAAAGGAGCACGGAAGAATACGAAGGGAGTAACGAGGGAAAATACAGAGCAGAACGACGAAACTAGCGTTGGTACGAGAGTGAAAGGGCGGCGCGTACCGTCATGCGGAAAGTCCAGCTTAGGACAATACATACATACGTATATCTCAGCTTGATACTTACAATAGTCGTTCATATGTTTCGATCCGAGATGTGTACCCAATACTCTAGAAACAATCCGGACGTCTTTCTTCAATTTGAAGGAACGATCAACAGAATTGAGGAAATAAGGAAGTGATTACTCGATGCACTTACGATACTGAGTTGCTGCTTCGACAAAGGAAGAGACATTGGCGGACGTAAATATTGAAGCCAAATTTGAGAATATCATCATAACCATTTACGGGATGGCGAATATTGAGATAGACTATGACAGAATGGATGCTGCTGGATTGTGCTTGTGGGGATGGAATTTCGTCTTCTGAAGATTGTTTGCTAAGATTTTGCTGAACCCGATTCCGCGCCTACCGGTCCATGTTCGTAAGGCTCCGAGAAACTCAGGTACTGTTCAGATCATGACGATATCAGATATTCTTGCTGTGCCTCTATCAGTGTCAATGACTGCAGTGGAAGCTATAAGCTTGCTGAAAAAATACGTCGAGTAGATTTCACGACATGAGAATGAGCAGAATAGAAAACCTATATTCCATGTTGAATCTCCTTGCAATGACCCATCTATGAACATATATCAACTCTCACATACCTAGAAAATGCTAATGCCTTTTCGACTCATAGCCTACGTATAAGCTAACGTATTCTCATCCGTCATACACATGATCTGATCCGCGACCACCTGTCCACCTACAACAGCCGGCCCACTAATGACTAGCTGCCCGGTCGAGATAGCGCCTTGGTTATGGCTATCCCCTGTATCTTTCGTTTTGATCTCAACGGAACTCAACGGTGGCCCGAAATGCGACTTTCCGTCTTCGCTGTGTCCGCGTTTTGAGTAGTCAAAGATGTTGGTTTGGCTAACAGCCCCAGCGACACGTGGATCCGTGAAAGCGTAGATGAGGCGGGCGCCAGTAATGAGCTTCAAGTTGAAGAAGTCGGAGGGCGAGAGGGGGACTGTCGAGGCGTTGGGCTTTTCGTAAGTGTAGACTAAGCGAGGGTTGTTGGTGCCAGATATTCTAGGCAAAACACCTGCCTCGAGCGAGCGAGATTTCCACCAGTGGCCAATCCCGAGCTTCTGCGATTGGACGCGCTCGTGATGTTTACAGAGGTTAGACAGGGTTTGGGTGCCAGAGATAACGACGCTTGGGGACGCGCCTTGGAACGCGGAACTGTAGGGTACATTGGGTCCGCTGACTGGGGTGAGAGCTAGGGAGACGTTGGAGAAGAGGGCGGCTAGCGTCACCGTGAGAGGATACATCTCTGTCAGGGAGGCGAGGGGTGTCAGGAGGTCAGTTGGTGCCAGGCGGTGATTACGTGGGAGGACAGATATCTGGGCAGCGACTGCTGCTACAATGTTCTGCGCTGGTTGTTAATGGTGTCCAATCAAGCGTGAGTCAATGCCAGTCTTACCTTCTGGGTGAACTCAATGACTTCATAACTGTCCATTGCACTCAATGCATCCTCCACTATAAACAAAATGTTGGGTACGGTGCCTCCGGGAACCTCTATAGGTAGCTCTGAAGGTGCGGACGCCTTGTCCTCGATGATTTCGTTCCAAACGGCGATGTCTGCATTTCCTCCTACCCCCTCTGGTACCTCGTTCCAGTCCATGTGCCGGCTTGTCCGCTCTACAACCCAAATCATTTGCTTGAGACTCTTGTATTGTTGCAGAAGCTCTGTCAGCGGCAAAGCACCTGCACCGGCGATGAGAACCTCCGCCCTCGTCTCTCTCAGGATGCCAGCAAGCGTCCCAAGAGGCTGCTCTGGGGGTATGAGAATTGGGGTTAGGCCATAGAAGGTGGCAGCTGTACCTGTTAGCCATGTGTACTGTCTCACGTGCATGAGGGTTGGTTACCAAAAAGCGATACCAGTAATTCCACAGTGTTTGGCAGGTATATAGCGACACGACCCTCTCCATGGACTTTAACATGCTGTCCGATTGCATTGATCTCAGCAGACAGCTTGGTGAAGGTATGCTCAATGACCTCCTCTTTTCCCAGCACAGTAAGCACTTTGCCTGGTTCACCTGTGGGCTTACTATCGCTGTCCACAGGGCCCAACACAGCCCGGTGCCATATGTCTCTCAGATCTCCGTCCTTCCCACTTGTCCACTTTGGCGCTCCTGGGTCTTTGACATTAAGACCGGACTTCAGGGGATAACCATGGGGCGTCTCCAAGGAGCGAAAGCTGGATGATTCGCCTGGTTGTCGGACGGGCGAAGCGGAAGACTGACGGGCTAAGAGTAGGGGATGGACGTCTGGCTCGGTAGAGTAGAAGAGTGGGAAGATGAGGTAAAGTACCAGTATTAGTCCGATGAGAATAGTGTAGACGTTCCAACTGGCGAGAATCTGCTCGAGCTGGGAGTCTAGCTGCTGCAAGATGGATGTGCTTTCTGCAGCCATGCTTGGTCACAACGGAAATTGTATATCATACCAAAGGAGACCTCGTTTGAAGGAAAGTCGTGAACACAAGTGATGCTCGGGGGACATTGGCTTGGAGAGCTGTTTGTTTCAGAGCTGACTGTAGAACTACTTTAACCGATGTTTATCCGATGGTCAAAACGCACGAGTGGTACCTAGATCTTTCCCTACAGCACTATCCAGATCTAATTCTCCTAGTCTCCTACCTCTCCCACGTCTCCCGCCCGAGCCACGTTGCCGTCCGTGTTTCATGACTGTAGATGAAACCTCATCGAGGCAAAAGTGCCTTGTCTTACAGCAAGAGATGCAAATGATTGCCTCGCAAGATTAAATTGTTCAGGTCAAATTCATCCTATATCTTCCAATAGATCACGACAATCAGTGGGGACAAGATAAGCTGTGTAGATACACCAACCAAGCCGGCTTGTATGTGCTAATTTTGCGCTTCTCGGAGCTATTCACGCTGCTGAACCTAGAGGTCTTATCCAATTACGAGCGAACTGTTACCTTTTGCGTCTCATTTCGCAAGTATGCATGAATACGAGGCTTAGGCGTACTTGGTGGCCAGGCTTTGCCATTGATCACGATTTCAGTATTGAAGATGTGGACGTACTTAAGGGTGCCTTGCACTGCTAGTAACCCTTGTACGCTATGATACAAAGCATGCGTTTTTTCCTAGCTGTTTGTGCTTTGCTACTATGCATTCCTTCCGCTTCAACTCTCGCCATAAATTTGACGTCCATCGCCCACTCTCTTCTGCCACATTTCGGAGCACCACACACTCCTGTCAACTGGTACCCAACATGTGTCAACGGTGCTCAACATCCACATTGGACAGGCGTCCTCTATTCTTCTGCTTGTACAAACGCACTTGTCAAGCTCAAGTCGGTCGCTGCACCATTCGGAGTAAGGGAGTTCGTTTTCTTCTCAAGCGAGTACGTCAAAAACCCTCCCGACGGTGCCTGGTCTCTACCGAGTGGGCTGTCTTATGGTGAGCACCCAAAACATGATTCTCCATATATTCTAAGTCGTACATACCGACTAAAATAGTAATGTGAACTGAGATGTATTACTTAGGTAACTGTGCCATTGTCTTGCGAATGGCTAAGGACTTCGGTGACGATGTGTTGCCCTTGCGGAATCGCGGCTACTTCCCTGGCAGTCGTCATCCGCCTATGGACCAACACGACTGGCCTGACATCATTGACCAAGTCGAACAACTGGTGTCGAATTGTGTCTGGGGCAGTATAACAGAACCTGGATGGGCCCGAGTCTCAAACAGAATGATCGTTCTCCTCCTGCCCATGGACAGTCAGATGCGCAAACAGTGGTGGTTACATGCTCCGCCACAAGAAATTTCTAATTCGTCACTCTACCTATCGAATTTTTCCTAAGCCAATTGGCTAGTGATACCTCGGATAGCACGAAGTGGGTACTTCGGTTAGTGAAAGCCAACAACCTTCTGTTGCGATTGGGTGGCTTCCAACAAAGCACCCGATAGGTATTCTATCAGCTTAGGATCGAGCATTACTTGCTAGATATTATTGGCTACTAGTGCTAAAGTATTGCGATTACATTCCTTTCGGCGACTTTTGAAGTTAGATTTTTGGGTAACAGTGGAAGAGATGCGGGTTTCATGAGTCGGATGTCGGATATGTATCTCATCTACCATCTGTCACGCAGTTTGAATTCTGGTGCGGTAAAACTGTTTCTGGCGCGGCTCCACCAGGCGCTTGCAATTATATGTTCGACTTGACTCGAGTGTCAGGCATTCCGCCAACATCTCCTCGGTCTCAATGTCTCACTTGGGTATATTTATCCACGTACGATCCCACTTGTATCCAGGAGAAGATACCCCTTCACCTCAGACCGATGATGTTGAACATCTGGGTCTGCTTAGTTGTTCTTCCTGCCGCATATGGTGCCAGTGCTATTAATACCACCTTTTCTTTGCAGCCAATCGGAGCAGATCTAAGATTTTCCTCGTTACCAAATGCATTGTTTACCTGTGTCAATACTTCTCAGCACTCTGACTGGGCCGGAGAAGTTCCTACTGGCTGCGATGAAGCAATGAAATTGATTGCTGGTCGAATCGACTCACGCCGATACAACTCCTACACCTTCTGGTCTGGACGGGACTATTACGATCGGAGGCCCCAAGGCTGGCCTTTGCCTCAAGGAGCCGAGAGCGGTCAGTTTCATTCCAGTAATTGAAGGTACCCAGCACAATTGTCAATGTTCAATGACTTTTCACAGGGAATTGCGCATTCCTGGTAAGGATGGTCAGAGACTATGGCACCAATACTCTACCTACGACAGATGGAAAATATTACCCTGCCCGTCGTACCCCGAAGATGCAAGATTCCACGTGGTATCATATACTGGGGACTGCACAAGCATTGTATGCCGGCTGCATGTATGACGCCGACAAGGACAGCGCAGGATGGGCAGCAATTTCTGGCAATATTGCAGTTACCTTTTGGCCGAGAAACAGCGTCATGAATGAGCGATATGGAGTCTATGCTGGGTCGGCTACGGATGGCTCTAGTTCCACATTCGTCTCCACAGACTGATGATCTTGATGGTAGAAAGGAATGGGCTAAGGTTCAGAAGATCAGTCATAATGAACGCGAAGTTCAGGAAAAATTGAGCAATACTGGCTTAGGGAAGCACTGAACTTGAGTCTCGAATCAATATAAGAGTTTCTGGCAGGTCTGTCAGATCGTTGGGACCGAGAGAGGCGACAGTAACAGAGAACGCTAGCTTTGTGGTTATGTGGAAAGACTTCCTAACGTTACTATGCAAGTATGATGCGCAATATCGAGGAACACTTGTAAAACATGATCAGACGCTTGACGTGAAAGAATCATATGGTTCTAGCATAGATAACGACTATGTTCTGCTATCTAGTAGCTACGGAAAGGTGTCGTTATAGTATTAGTATATCCACAACCTTGGCAGACGCCTCAATCGAAACCGCGTCGCAGACAAAGCGTAACACTTGACAACATCATAGACGACCTACGGCCCTAGCGACCTCTCAACGCTCCGAGGATTTGCTATGACGCGACTCTTGTCCTCACGACAGCCATGATGAGACATAGGGACCATAAATCTAACGACTACTGAGTAGTAGTTTCCATACCTAACGACTCCACACCCCAACCCTATCATAAATGGCATCAACAACGACAAACCCCTCAACACCCCACGCCCAAATCTTACAGGCTTCAACCTCCACCCCTTCACCGGGCTCATGGCGCCATCCCCACTTCGAAGAAATAGCCCGCCGACAAAAAGCCAATACCTTTAACGACAGCAATCTCCGCCGCATAGTCTGGAACGGCGGCGCCCTCATAGCTCTCTTCTTTGCTTCTTCCTAGTACGCTCCCTCAACCTCCACCCCTCCCTCTCCCTCCCTAAGACGCTCTCGCTCTCCCAACTTCTCGAAAAGCTCGCACTAACTCACACCTCTAGTCCCTGGTACCAAACCCTCAACCAACTCGCCCAACCCCTCTCAACACCCCTCCTCCTCCTCCTCTACCTCCTAGGCCTCTACAACATAACCATCGCCATCCTGCCCCTCCTCAAAAAGACAGACGAACTAGCCGACATTCCACTCACACCCACGCAGCGGAAACTACTCGGCCTGGATCCAAACGCTACACCGCCGTTTACGCCAGGAACGCAATACATCACCCCCCCGCGCTATCCCCGCTCGCCTACACCGCGCACTATCTCCCCTGCAAATCGAAGTAGTAGTGGCAATCGCGGCACTCCCGTGTCTGGGAGTCCGTCGTTTGGAAGGGATGTGAGTGATTCGCCTACTGGTAGTCCGCTGTGGTCGAAGGCGATGGGAAGTGCGAGGGATCCGGTGAGGAGGAGTAGTTATGGGTCGCCGTCACCCTTGGGGCCGGGGCTTGGTGGGAGGGATGGGAGTGTGTTGGGCATGCCGAGTACGCCGAGTCCGACGGGGAGGGGGGCGAGTGTGGGGTTGAATAGTAAGTGGTTGTATCATAGGGAGAGGAGTAGTTCGGGGGGGAAGGGGGGTTTTGGTGGTAGTGCGCTGGTTGGTAATTAGATATCCTATATGAATAGAAAGCCTGAAGGAGATTTTCCTTTTAGGCACATGGCTGCGGCGATACTCTGGTCACACATCCTGATCAGTCGATTTTGACTTGTAACATCAATCCTAGTTGAAGCGATTGGACTTCAGTACCCAGAACGATGTAGACCGCTAACCTAAGTTATGTTACTCAGCTCCTCTAGACTTTGAAAACACCAATTGTATACCACTATACCCTTCTATACATCATTTAAGAAACGGCGTTCAGCAAAAGCAAAACAACCCAAGAAGTGAAAGCCACAAGGCGAAGATCCTTGCGTCGAATCTCCTATCCCAACTAGCTGCACTTGTCTCGGTGGAGTTCCTACCGGAGAGAACGAAGCGGTGCTGCTGGCTGTCACGCTTTCGACTCCCCTTCCCGCAGACCCAGACGTTATCGTGGCATTCGCGATTGTCCCTGTCTACAGCCGTAGAACTAGACATATTGCTGGCCCCATCGACGATCTGTATTCCGCCGGCGTCTAAGCTTAGAATGGTCCCGCTAACAGTAACTTGGTTTCCAAGTGACGATCCTGTGGGCTCGAACGATGATGGATACGTTGCATCCACTAAGACTGAACTATCAGAGCCCACCCCCAAACTATTTTGATCAGCTTGACTTGTAGAGAGCGCGATCCTGTTACTGGAAAAAGTGACAACGCCAGGGTGGAGTAGAGTCTGTCCTGCAATGGTATACGCAGATACAATTTTTTGGTGTTAAATTTATACCATTGAAGACAATTGGCGATCGTGAACTTGCAACAACAAGCCTCACAGTCGAAGCACCGGCGACTAGTTGAGGGTTGCTAGCACCGTCCGTGACCAAAGCAACCTTTTATATCGCCGGCAGTGACAGGATCTCCAGGTAGGAGAGTCTGGCTTGCAGTGATGTACCTCGGAGGCTGCTTGGCCGTGATCGGTACGCGATCCACTTCAGGTGTTGATGGCAAAGCTGAGCTTCGTGGTACAAATGGGTGAAGTGAAGTGCTAGAAGAACTTACAACAATGATGTTATCGCTCGATAGGATGTGAACGGGAACTCTGGAGACTGTAATCGCAAACCCTCCAGGTAAGAGCTTCTGCGACCCTATCAGGTAATATGAAATTGCATTCAAGCTATACCCAGAGGAGCCTATTGTGATGGGCGGTGCGTACACGCTAATGAGTCCTTGAGAAAGGAGAGATGTTGGTTGGGGTTTGCTATTACAGCAGCTGGCAAAGATGTAGTATGAGGAGTAGCTTGGCTTCTTTGATGGTCCTCGAATTTGGAGTTATAAACGGACTGGTCCGGGGTGGAATGGTCACCGGGATGAGGAGCGTTCGATGGTGGGTCGGCAAGGGAAGTAGCGACTGGTACGGTAGCCGTTGACACCACTTGAGGCGACGTTGAGCCTGTTTGCACTGCCGGAATGACTGTGGATTCCGTCTGAACTGGTATCAAGGCAGTTTTTGGCTTTAGAAACAAATCCATCGCTATAGGAGCACCACCCGGGGAAAAGGCATGGGTACTAAGACCGCTCTGATCCGGAAACGTCGCTGTAGCTGTTGCATTCCTGTTTAGAGTGGTCTGATTCGAACCTGTTATTGTCTTAGGCACATTGCCTACTAGTCTGCTCTGATTTGTATATGTCACTGCATTGGTTACGGCCAGTAGCGTTGAAATAAGAGGAAAGACCAGGCTGATCTTCATGATTGGGAAATGTCAAGGTTCACCTTGTGGCTAGCAAATGAGTGTACGAGTCTAGAGAAATTAGAGAGTCAGACACTTAGGAGGGGAAGCTTAGCAAATGTGTGATGGTACTTTAGAGGCACAGTATATCGAACTAGTCGCTGCTTCGACTGGAAATTAATGTTAGTCTTCAGCACTGGAACCATGTTCCAACAATGACCTCTGTTTCAGCATTGCTATGGGACTCCATGCTCCAACACTCGTCGCTGCGCAAGACTGTGCGCACTCATGTATCGGGTTCTCCCAAGTCGAGGTGCAGAAGAGTAAGATCGGCTGCTATTATGATTCTCGCAATCGGAGCATCCCAGCATGATGCATCCTTCCGTACACGAGGTGGCGTGGTTTCCAACGCACGACAAGACTCTTTCATCAATAAGTTCACGGTTCCAGCTCCTCAAGTGGCAGATGGTACGACGAAGAAGATGATGTGCCTGAAGAATGGTCCTTATTGCAGCGAAGACGCAACGACGGAAAGTACATGGCGCGAAACCCGTCAAGCAGCAAGCAAGTCTGGCCACTTCACATCGTTAGTCTGTAAGAATAAGAACAGTAGATGCCATGGCTACAGCAATCTGTAAAATACTACTAATTGGTCGTAGTCATAGCAGGGTACGGGTAATGAAATTCAAGATGAATGAATAGGGGACGCTAGTGCTCTTGGCACCAAAGAAGGCTAAGCTACTCTTATTCACGATAACGCCGACGGGGAGTGAGACCACTATTTGCCTCGAGAATCTCTCCTCACATAACTTCAGCTATGCTGCCCTCGTAAAGCCAGTCGCACTAGTCTTCGCCAGTTCAAAGAATACAGTGGGGCTGGTTTACTATGACGAGCATCCTCATCTCAGCACAGCGCAATGGGTAATTCCGATTCGAAGCTGGTCTTCAAACAAGGCATCTTCAAGCTGTCAGAGCCAGAAATCATACCAGCTTCAGACCCATACTGGAGAGGAGTACGTCGCTTCAGGTTTGGACACCTCGAAGTTGTGCTAATCCGTTATAGTTCTGGGAGCTCCCTGAATCTACAGAAGATGTCTTCAGTCTCTTCTCCCTCATTGACGTCCGCCGAGCGAGAGACAGCTCTCTTGCCAACGTCGAGACTCTCATCCTAGCTCTCACAACACGCCTCCTTACATTAAGGCAGCACCGCTCCTTCCCAAATCTTGAAACAGCCCCGGAGAAACACGCGCTCAACTGCATCAGGATACTGACGCGCATCCTTCCTTTCCTCTACGAAGCTGATCACCTCGAAGTATGGGAAGATAAGTTCTTTTGGGCAAAGAGAAAGAGGAAGTCGAAAGGGCACACGGCAAAGCCTGAGGTGTTATTTGACGAGTCACAGAAGGAAGAGAATCAGGAACCATCGCCCGAAGTGGAGGAGCAGTATGAGGATCTACGGCCGCTTGGAGAAGAGTTGGTCGACACCTTGATTGACATGCTATTCTACGTTGGCTTTACGCTGCCGCATACGGAGCGATCCCGGAACGGGGTGACATACGCAATTTGGCAGAGGGGAGTGGGCTCCAATACCTCGATGAGCTCGACCAACCAGATGGAGAGCAATCGAACGGAGATTCTAAGACTGCTGCTGACCTTGTCAAGCAAGTCTTTGTACATGCCTGCTCGTACGTCTCAGACAAGTCCTTTCAAGCAAACCTTTTGCTCACAAAGCGTAGATATTTTACCGATCAAAGGAGTAAAAGCCGTCACGTACATTACCACATGTCCAGACAAGCAACTCGTGCTTTCGCTACTATGCTCACAACTCAATACTGTCTGTCCATGATGTCACCAATTATCCCGGGTCCGTGCTGATATTTTAGGTTAGGCCTTGAATTACAATCCTGCTATATGGCGTGTGCCTTACGATCACGTGGTTTACAAAGACCCAAAGCAAATATTGGTCTCATATTGCTTGCAGTTTCTTCTCGTCCTGGTTCTGTACTCGATACCCGAAGATGGCAAAGGACCGCCACCTAAGAATTACTTCCGCCATTACCTAGGCAGACTTCATCGGCCACAAGACTTTGAATTCCTAGCTGAAGGAATGACTAGAACGCTCAATCAGCCGGTGGGTCTCAAAGAAACATGACCTCGATATTGAACCTCATTAACGTGACTGCAAGCTACAAGCAACATCATCGTATCTACCAGGCAGCCAGAAGTCACTAAAATGGGCGTCGGAAATAATCATGCTGTTTTGGGAAACACTGCAATGCAACAAGCGGTTTCGGTCTTTCATCATTGACACAGATCGAGGCCACGAGTTCATGACACTGATCATTTTCTACGCTATGGAGTATAAGTCCGACCTCTCAAAGCAAGGCGTGGTTCGAATGTGTGTCTTTGTGTTGCAGACACTCAGCACAGAACCGAATTTTGGGAAGCTTCTCAACCGAGACTTTGAGACTCAAGATACACTTCCTGCAACGGTGAAGCTTAACGAGTTCAGAGGTACATATGCCGACTTTTTAATCATAGTAAGTCGATGTATTTCAATATTGGGTCTATGAAGCTGATCTCTGCAGTCAATACATACTCTGATAACCTCCAGCAAGGGAAAACTGGATGCTATCTATCCTTCCCTTCTCGCAACTATCAACAACGTTGCGCCGTACATAGAACACCTCAACGCCCAGGCAAGCTCAAAGTTGCTACATCTATTTGCCTCAATGTCTTCTCCCAGTTTCCTGCTGGCCAACGAGACGAACTACTCGCTATTACAATCCCTTCTAGAGTCTATGAATGCGATTATAGAGCATCAGTATCGAGGTAATGGCGATTATCCAAGGCGAAGAAAACTCTTAAGCTAACCAATATCAGAGAACAAAATCTTTATACAAGGGATCTTCAGACATCGGAAACGTTTCGAAGCGCTAAGGTCTTTCACTCTCGAGAGCGGCCAAAAAGAAATTGAGCGCATGAAGCAGCGTAGAAAGGAAGAAGGCTCAGAGCCACCAAATAGTCCAAGCCGAACGTCTCGAAATAGTTCTGTCGACAGCCTTCGGAGCCCGCACAGCGCCAGAGTACCCTCGTTGAGTAACGTGCCAGAAGAAGGCGGAGCCTTTACCATCGGGGAAGAAGACGACTCCGATGACGAGAATCAAGAGATGCTCCCAACGCCTTCTCAGTCCTCACCTTCCACCCACAACTCACCATCGCAAAATGCCTCAATATCATCGGCAGCAGACGAACCCCTCCCCACCCAACTCCGTGGTATGTCCGAGAAAGCTCGCGGCAAAATGCCAGCAGGTCAACCTTCATTCTCCCGCCAGAACAGCACGACGAGCTTGTCGAGCCACGCTGCGACCCTCACATCTCCATCCCTTGGCTTCGATCCCACAGCCCGTTGGATCGACTCCTGGCTCCCCACTCTCCCCCTCCACACGATCTTGACCCTCCTCTCCTCGCCCTCGCCTCCCAGACAACTACCGCCTGGCCTCGATCCAACACCTCCACGTATCCATCTCTTCGAATGGACGCCCCTTTCCTTAGGCTGGTACGAGTCCCTACTTTGGGGCTTTATTTTTGCGTCAGAAATGGTCGTGCAGAAGGGCACTGTTGGTGTATGGAATGGGACTGCGGTCAGGCTTTTCAAAGTTGAGACTGCGGCTGCGCAAGGCCCGAGCTTGATGAAGCCGATGGGAGCAGTGGATGCGGTGGGGAGTAGATTGGTTAGTGGGGTGGCTAGTTTGGGTGTTGGAAGGAGAGATGCGAGCGGAGGAGAAGGTGGTGGTGGAGGAGCGAGGAGGACGGGTGTGAGAGATGTTTAGGGCTAATGGTTTGCATTGGAAGATTCGGTATAGCGTTCAAGCGATATAGCGTATAGCGACGAGCGTATTGATGCATTGATGCGAACCAGATGATTCTCATTCGTATGACTAACTGGACGGTCGAGTCTTGCGAACAAAGGTCGAATAAAAGGTTGCTATTTCATAAAAGCCACGGTGCCTTGTGATATGAACGTGATGAAAAAGAGCAAAGCCAGCGAAGCGTCAAGACAAAGAAGTCGAACAACGCCCTGCACTCTGTTCACACTAATACAGCCATCTCAAATGAACGCCTCTACCCAGACTAACAGATCCCAGACATCAACTCTGCCTCTCCAGCAACCTACCTGACTATTACTGTATCACCGACAGATATGAACCTCACAACCCTCATCCACCACCTCCTAACAACCACCACCACCACATCCCCCAAACTCAAACCTAAACCCAATCCCTCCGCCATTCCTATACCAAAATATCACCATCCAACCCCCAAACCCACCACCACCTCACGTCGAAACCGCATGTACGAAATTCGTGGCCCTTATTCTAATGTCAATAAGCCGCTTCCTCCTGTGCCGCTTAGGGTCGCGAAGAGGAAGATGAGGTGTGTATCGCCGACGAAGAGGGTGGTGGAGGGGGAGGGGGAGGGGTTCATGGGGAAGAAGTTGCCTGATGTGCCGGGGGAAAAGGTGGGGGAAAGAAGGGGAGAGTGAGGGGTTAGATGTTAGATTTCGTTAGGTGGAGGTGGGTGGTGTGGATTGAGTTGTTTTGAAGGCAGTTGTGGGAGCACAATAGTACAATAAAGTAGCGGAACGGATGGGTTTTTGCCGATGATGTCGAAAAAGTCGCCTTCTATGTTAATTGTAACGCTGGCTGTACTTTCCCTACCTCGAACAGAGTCTGTGGGTATCTGTTACAATCTTCATTGGAGTCTGGAAATAGAGGTCTCAGGGTAATTCGGATTCTTCAACGAGTATGGATCAGCTTGTGGGCGCTGGTCAATGGAACCCCAAAAGGCGAAATTGGAGGTTCTTCTCCCACAATAGGCGATGAGCAGGTATTTGATCGGATTGATATGTCATCCCTCGATGACGAGTTAAGAGAGGAACGCCGATCAGCTTTTCGAGTTGTGCCAAAGCTGCTTATCACTTTAGCAGAATTTTCGCTAACATTCAATAATCTGGATTGTAATAGGCTAAGACTCTTTGTGAGTCGATCAGTTTTGAAATGTCTGCACTCAGTACCCAGCGTAGACCCATCGCCAGCTTCAGACTCGCTAAGTCAGCGACCAGTCTTTTGACATTGATGTCAACGAGCTCTTTATTTTAGATCATCTTCTATGAAGTCGCTGGGGTTCAAGGCTTGAACCATGGAACATCTTCGTCTAGGATTCCAGACTGTGGCAACGTCCTTCAGAACCATACCCCTGGGCGCACGGACAATGGCTTTGGCGCGAATGTGAGGCACCGCTGCGATTCTCTTACGGACGTCTCCTACCAAGAACGTCTCTTGGTAGATCATTTCAATATCAGCCGTTCTGAGTTGGAAGTAGGAGCTGGAATTTGATGGTTTTTGAAGATGGCGCATCACGCATCACTCCTCGAAACGAAGCATCGTATGATTGCTCAGTGATGCACTTTGCAGGAGGTTGCTCAGCGTTTGCGCCAAAGAGCGACTTTATGGAAGCGCAGGTATTTATGAATAATCCATGGGTAAGATCGGAGTCCAATGAAGCCTTGTGAGGGATCTTGTACGAAGCTAAAGGACGGTCGTCCACAAGGATCTCGCCTTCATACATAATGTGGATATAAAACGTAGAACGCACAGAGTTTTGTTCCACCAGTGAGTTTATCTGGCGGCCGTAATCATGCGGCTCAATCGCAAAGGGCAAGGGGCCAGAATACTGTACGCTGTGGAATACAATTTTGTAACAATGCTTTGCAGTAGAGTCTTGAGCCTGTACCATCTGTGAATCGCGTGAGGTTCTGTTTAATCACGTAGTACACTGCCATGGTAGCGCCGTAACGCAAAGCTGTAATCTGCCGCTACATTGGCTCTGTCCGTTCCCTTGCGTCTCAGGGGGGTTTGGTGCCCATGAGTCTTCAAGCTCGCTTTAAACAGCAGTTGATCTTTCTTGAAGAGCCTTGCCATGTTCGGCTAGATCCAAACCGACTCGGCTGGCAAATGCGTTCGCAAATATAGTGTTATAGCTATCAACGCGTCAGAGCAGCATAGTCTATAGAGTCACATATCTGACGAGCCAGCGAGAGGTTGCAGCGTTCAGAGCCAGTTTGTGCGCATTGAAAGACTGTCGCATGTCATCAACATCCTTGTCCTTGAAAATTCATCTTACCGTAAGAGACTGCTGACATGCCTCCAATAATAATTGACATATCAATCAAGCCGGATCGGCACCTACAGGACCGCGATCTTCCTATAGTGTAGAACTTTCCAAGTATAAGCGGTAAAGAATTGGGAGTTATTTCTCATCTCGGGTGTGCCGCATTGCGATAGTTATCTTCTGATCGCTTGTCATGAAGTGTCTGGCAGATCCAACAACGCCGTCAAATTAGCTGGCTCAATTCCTGCGAAAAGCGAAGCAGCACCAGATTCTGCAGCGGGACCCGATGGCATAGACGTCTTTGAGAACAAAGCCACATTGGATGGAGCGATCAGATTCAACTCCGCAGTCGCTATGGGCAACGATGCCGATGCTCCAGTCTCCACATGGTCCAAATGTATATCGGTCGCATTTGTCGACAAGTCACCGTTCCAAAATGCATGTACCTGGCTTATTATGTAGGCAGCCAGATTGCTTGGTTGGCTAAGGAACGGAGTATGACCAGTCGGAATCCTAGCCATATCCCAATCTACTCCACTGTGCTGAATCATGAGCTCTTGTCCTATTGGTGGGAAGAACTCATCCATGGTACAAACCGCGTATGCGCGTCGACCGTTGTACACGGAGTCAGTCCAAGCTGGTGATCCACTGGGGCTTTCCAACGCATTCTGTGACTGGTTTCTGAGTTGGAGGATGGCCCGTGAGGCCAGCTGAGGCGAGACATCATTGTAAAATATATTTTTGGCATTTCGAACGCCCAGTTGACCATTCCCCTGAACAGCGCACACATCAGTCCTTTTTCCGATACTCTATAGCTTTTCGAAGAATGGAGAGATCTACTTACGTAGTCCACGGCCCAAGGTCCGAGTCTCTCACCAGGCAAAGAGGTAAGGAGAGATTGACCTTCGTGGGCGACGAAGGCACATATGAAGACCAGACCAATAATACCCCCAGGTCTCCCGGATGCTTGCAACTCCGCTTTACTCAATCCTTTCGCTACCATTGCACCAGGGCACCCACCATATGAATGCATAACAAGTACAATGTCTCTGCCCTTGTTGATCAAGGGAAGTAGAAGGGTTCGACGAATGGATGATGCATCAGTGGTGACTGTTTGGGCATATGGATCTGTAGAACCGCAACTCGGACATCAAGCGGAAGAGGTTGCGTAGCCGGCACTTTCTATTTCGGCAAGAAGCATGACGTAGTGAATAGGTGAGTGCCAAGCGTCGGGAATGAGGACAATTGTGGGTGAACGAGATGCAGCACAGATGCGAATAACGATATTGAAGATGAGAAGAAAAATAGATAGCATGGTCGGAGCCGGACTACATAGAAAATTGGGGTCATCGATAACTCGTTAAACGATAGTTCTGATTTTCGGAAGCATTGGTGATGAACGAAGTGCTATATATGCATCTGAATCTTGGCCGCCACCCGCCATGCGTGTTTTCTGATATCGTTTCATCGTCGTCCAGGAGCGCTTCATTGTCGACGCGATATGCGCCCTCTACGTGATCCCATATTTAAATCCTTGTGTCTGATCTTTTGCAGGGCACAAAGGTGCGACACTGCGACTGAAATTGTTTTGATGGCTGACTCTATGGCTGAGATGACACCGGGAAAGGCGCCGGGATCTGGCCTTGACTTTTGATAAAACTCACGTCTGTCATTGACAGTCTTTATTGCGGTTGTAGCACTAAGATGACGACGCTCTATCTCGGTTTCAACTCCGTATTTGGTATTAGTCCGATCCTGCCGGCAATCACTCCAGTTTTAAGGCCCACTGTGAGGCACTAGGTAGGATTGGGCCTACCAAGTCTAGAAGCTTGCAGCTAAGGATACAGCCTTCTTAAAGCGAGGACGCCAACGAATCTTCGTATCCGTAGGCAGCTTGACGAATGTATTAGTGTCCTAGTACTAAGATCTTAGCAACCTTGCTGATCCTCCTTGCCATTGCTGATTTCCCGTGGGATTCACCGCTCCATCATCGTTGCTTACATTCTAAATCGGAGTTCCCTCACTCAGCTTGATCTAAATGGCTCACTCAAAGGCAACAATCGTCCTTGTGACTGGCGCCTGGCAACCTTCAAGCGCCTACAAGGCCCTCACCTCTGACCTGGAAGAAGCCGGATATCCAGTCCTTATCACCAACTTGCCTAGCCTCAACCCAAAAGACCCGTCAGGATGTGATTGCAGCTTAGATGCTGCCTCTGTCCGCAAGCAATTTCTCCCCACAATCGAAGAGGGCAAGGATATCATTATTCTCTGCCATTCCTATGGTGGAATCCCTGCTGGAGGAGCTGCACGTGGCTTGAGTAAGAGCGCTCGTATGAAGCAGGGGGACAAGGGTGGTGTGGTGGGTTTGATATATATATCAGCTTTCGTCGTTCCTGTAGGAATGAGCCTTGTTAATTATCTTGGTGGCAAGCACCCACCTTACGTTATGTCCAATAAGGTACGTAGCGAATGAACGCTTTATTGACCGAACTCTGTCACTATTGAAGCCTTCTAAACCCTCTGTTCTAGCCCTCGAAAGGTCTGTCTGTGATCATAACCGCCAAAGAGACTCTGCTCGGGGATGTACCTTCACCACAGGATGTAGAGATAGAGAAGTCTCTTCTTCCTCATGCTGTGCTTGCCTTCGAGTCGCCAGCTCCTCCAGCGGCGTGGGCAGAGCCCGAGTATTCCGGCAAAATCGCGTTCCTACGGTGTACCCAGGATGCAGCTCTTCCAACGTTTGTGCAAGACATGTTTGTGGAGCAAAGCGAAGTCAAATGGATAGTGAAAGATTGTGAGGCCTCGCATAGTCCATTCGCGAGCAAGCCGGAAGAGGTGGTAGAGGCTGTGAATGCATTCGTTCATGCGTTCGAAAGTGAGAAGGCTTAGGACGGTCTGTTATATCGGTCAGTGCTGTTGAGATAGGGTATCGGCGAGATTCCATAGGTTATACATGTGCTTCACTCCCTAATAGGCGCAAAGTATAGATGTTGTGGATATTGCTGGACCCATGTGGATGGCATTTCTTGAGATTGGAAGATTTGTGTCCGATGCAATTCCTAAATACCGACCTCCAAGCAGACATGTTGTTGGAAGTTCCTATAGCGTACCTTACTGCCCCATTCCCCTGTTGTTTCAGATATTCTGCTTTACACTTCATTTGTGTTACTCCATCGAACAGGGGCAATATCAATGTATCGATGCGTGGATCGTCGAGAAAGCTTTTGTTGAGTTTCCGAAGCGTCTCTCCATTCGCCTCCCAAAATGGCCGTCAGATCTTCTTAATGTAGGGATTAAGTTCGTTCCCTATGGTCAAGCCCCGCGCAAAATTGTTTGATTGGATAAGCCAAATGTCAGTTGTCGAATGGTGGGGCAGGGTTAGTGGCATTTAGTAAAGAGACGAGAACGATCGTACCACTGTCTACAAAGACAATGACATGTGCCGAAAGGAGTCTTCGCTCGAGGATGCGGTTCATGTAGAGTTGGTAATTGTGCTTATCGGTATCTAGGAGGATGAGATCGAATTGGCCCTCCACCTGCTTCAGCCTAGAGTGCCGGTCGTCAATACCCGTACCCGACTAGAGTCTGGCGGTGTCCCTATATCTCCCCTCCCGTAGTACACTCGTGTCGAAGCAGCTGGTCCCTCGATCATGCGCATTCTATCATTCACATCAAGCTCCTTGAACATGCTCCTCTTGAAATGAAGCCCCTCGCCGCGTACGTCTAAAGTGACAATTTCTGCGTTTGTGGCGCGTGTGCCCTCGTACCATACCAAAGCCGAGAAGCCAGTGAAGGTTCCAACTTCAAGGACTGCGTTTACCGATCTCGTTAAGTGGTTATACTAGGTTCCAATGGAGCCTGTGTTGAGAGACTGGCATTACTGGCCTTGCAGCTTTGAGGACACCATCCGTGCGTCCATCCACGTTCGTGTTGTCCATTTCCATGTTTATTCAGGGTTTCTGGACGTTCTATTACGCGTCAGAGACCCTAACTTGGTGCCATCTCTGGAACGACAGATTAGACCGCAGGACTACAAGGTAATTCGACTGACCTTCAGAGTGCTTCTCGCTTCCCTGTCTTCTTCAAATATGAGACTGGGTAGAACATCCTTTCTTGGTGCTGGATGCCAGTTACCCCACGATATGGCATATCTTCTACTATTCGCCACAGTGATCTCTGGAAATATTCCACACTATGGCACTATGTAAGCCCAAAAGAGAGCTGTGTATATAGTAAGGCCCATAATCCTCCCAGTCAGGTTCGGAACGTCATCCCAAAGCGCGGTACGGATTCGTCCAATTTCCAAGTTATGGAGACGGGAAAAGCTGATTCATATATCCCAACATTACGATGCAAAAGAAGGTATGGACAAATGTAAAGAAGAACGAAGGTTGCTTGGCAGGAAGCGGTGGAGCTGTAGGTATGGCTGAAGTGAGAACTCGTGTGAAGATGGAGACGTAAGATTGAGAGCTGAAGGGGTGCAACGTAAGATGATAAATGTTCTGATGACTTGCAACATCTGTCCAAGACGTGTAGATCATGTTCACAGTCGTCAGAGACAAGCGACAACTGACTACTCAGGTTCAAGTTAGTGGTCGTAATTTTCAGCCTGCTTCTAATTTGTCTGAGATTTTCTTTTGTCTTCTACTTACCCAAAGCCAATGCTATGGAGACCGAAGAGCGGGAGACCGAAGACACTCGACTTCATGTTGTCCATTGGTAGAGGGGAAAGCATTGGGCACAAACACTTCTCGAAATCTTGAAGGATCCACTGGCCGGTAACATCACATGTTTGCTTTCCAGCATCCTTGATGTTTCACTCAATCCTCCCTAAGTAGCTTGCTTTTCTAGTAAGCTGTTTCGGATACTGACAGCCCCAACCGAGCGGGTTCTCTTGTCATTTATCACAGCGATTCGCCGCTTTTGGCTAGATGATCAATGAACTCGGCAGATATCTGCTTAAGTACATAGAATGCTATTCCGTAGATTTTCGACAGTATAGTTCTGCAATCCTTCAGGTACCCTTCACCTCGCCCTCGGGTTGACTCTGACGTTAAAGTCAACAGGTCTCACATTGAACCAACCATCCTGTTTTAGCTGATAGCTCGGATCAGCCATTTCGAAATCCACGTCCTTCAGTAGCGTGACAATGGTAGTCATATTCCACATCCATGCGTAATGCCGACCAACACATACACGTTTGCCGTTTCCAAACCATTTCTTGGTGCCTTCAGGTAGCTTCTCAAACGCCCCGCCCATCATTCTTTCTGGTTTGAAAGCTTCGGGCTCTTCAAAGACTGCGGGATCACGATTGACGCCATGCAGCACAATGATCATAGTCTGCTTGGCTGGGACTTGATACTTGCCTCCCCCTATAAGAACAGGTCCTTGTGTGTTTGGCAAGGGCTCTATGTTGAACCCAGGTGCCGCCGCAGATAGTCGCAGGGATTCTCGTACGATTCCGGCGCAGTAAGGCAACTTTTCGAGATGATCGTGTGTGAACTCGCCATCACCGATGACCGAATCGATCTCTTCACGAGCTGTTGTGATACACCCAGGGTTCTTCTTGAGCAAGTAATAGATTGCGCTTGAAATAACGCAGGGCGCCGTGCTAGACCCGATGGGCATCGTTACAATCTCGTCGATAATCTGCTGGTCATTGAGGGATTGACCGGTTTCGGGATCTTTGGCGTTCATCATGGCATACAACATGTCCTTCCGGTCAGTTGGGTTGTCCTTTCGATGTTGGAGACATTCTGCAGCATATTGGCGCATGGCTTTAGAGTTCCTATCGAACTTAGATTGATAAAAGAGCCAATTTAACAATCTGGGTCGAGTGGGTCTTTTAATCGCTTCCGACGTGGCTCCATCCATCGCCTTGATCATGGGTGGTTCTGGTCCAGTCAAACCGTTGAGCTTCCTGCCATAGAAGCAGAGAGTGGTCGTTTCCAGGTCTAGTCGGTTCAATTCACCAATTGCTGAAACAGACGAGTTACCACTCAAGCCCCGCCATTTGGTAACTAATTCGGACGCACAATCACGCACTTCGGTGAAACATTCAGTAACAGCTGTTGGAGTGAGCAAGGGTGCCAGGATTCGATGGTGGACGCCCCAGATCGGCTCGTCCTCAAATGCGGTAAAGAGAGAGGCATGCACGGCACGTCGGATCTCTACTATAGGGCCACCGACGAATTTGCGAAATCGTTTCTCATCACAAAGTTCTTCACACAGAGCAACATTTGCCACAAAGACAATCTGTTGGCCCAAGACGGTGATCTTGAAGATCTCGCCTGAAACAACGACATGAGTAAACGGAAGATTGGAGATCAAGCAAGGATACACCGACCATACTTTTCCCACAGCTTCTGCAATGACGTCCATGTGTTGCTCGGATCTATGTCAAAGATGTTTCCTAACAAGGGAACGCCAGGTGGCTGTGGAATTGGCGTAGGCATCGCGGTGTTTGATACCGAATCGATCTATTCACAGATATTGTGGGAAAGGAGATGCGCGTTATGTATAGAGTGATGAGGGGGGCCGAAGGGCACGTGAGGGGGTGGGAAAGTAGCATGCATGGACACGAAAGCTGCATTGGCATAAATTTGTTTTTGAATCGGACTTACTCGGTGAGCCCAGGTATCTTATCGAATTGGCCCGATCGACTACGCACTAGGTACAGAGTTAGGACACAACGGACTGCCCCTAAGCTAGTTCCCGTGAATGTTTAGACTAAGTGAGGGTGTGCTGAAGGAGATCTCTATCAGTATGAACGGATTCAAAGTTGTAAATCTTCAGGGTGCTTTGACACCGTGCCAGTGTATACCACCTCATTCCCAATAAAGTTAGCTCGCATGCATGTTAAGAAGCAATGGGAAACGTGCATGAAGAAATTGATCGAGCAATCAGACTGCCAGAAGTACCCGAATCTTGATGTGCTGTACGCAGTATCAATATTGCCTTAGCTCGCCCACTTCATCTGCATATGCTCGGCCCGCAGATGCGGCGTTACTATTGCCCGGGCTAGCTCTAGGTGCCAAGACAATTGTTGATATCCCGATTTCCGAGATAATACCTCCAACACCTTAACTCATTAACACCCTTACACTATGATACAGACGTTCCAAAGTCGCCATCGTAGTACCATTCTCCTAGCTCAATGCCAATGACTTTCCCTACAGCATACGTCACTGCCTTGAGCTCTACCACATTACGCGTCCTTGTCTACATCTTCTTCCGATGGGTAGCTCTGAGCCTTCTCTCTTCACTCAAACCATTACTGACGTGTGATTCGTAGATCCCAGGCCATCAGCTGCCACCCATCATCTATTCTGCCCTCCTGATATACCTTTCATCCTACGCCTTCACCCCTCTACTCACTTTGCAGCCGGTCAAACGAAAGTCCAAGAGACGGAACCAACAGGTACCTCAATCGAATGGCAGCCTGAGCGAGGACGTATACATTCGCAAGAAGAGAACAGTAGACCATCTTGAGGATCTCGGACTTGAGGTCGTCTCCGGAGGACGTCATGACTCACCTGCGGAGCCCACACTCGTACAGGATCCTGATTCGGATACTACCTTGAAGTTATCCTCTAAGGACGATGCCCTCAATGTTGTTCCAGATGCCTTACGGACGATGCTGTTGGGACTCCCAAGTCCGAAAAACGCGCTATGGGGCATGGCCACGGTTGCTATGAACATCATCTTGGTACTGGGTGTGCTAGATGTCATCTACCGAGGACCGGCGTTCTACCAAAGTCATGAGCTTTCTTTTACTAGAGTCGGTTATGTATCGGACACTAGTGCAAGCATCCTTGTAAGAGAGCCGAATAATAGACAGACGCCGATTTACGTCTCATACCGAGGCGCACCAAGCTCAGGACTGGGCGACGCATGGAAGTCCGTTGGGACTGTTTATTCGCTTTCAAACGACACGGACTACACAGCCACCTTCACTATTACCGGGCTTCGAGCCTCGACACATTACGAATATGCAGCGTCGAACAATCATGCTGGGAGTTTCAAGACTGCTCCCCGCACTGGCCAGATGGCACCTGGCGCTTCAAAATTCACTTTCTTGACTAGCAGTTGCATAAAGCCACGGTTCCCTTACAACCCGTTTCAACATACTCTCACTATTCCTGGGCTGAAGCACCTAGCCAAGTGGATACCAAGGCTTCATGCATCATTCATGCTCTTCCTTGGGGACTTCATCTATATTGATGTCCCACATAGATTCGGTGCCGACACTGAGACCTACCGGAGAGAATACCGCCAAGTCTATTCGTCACCCGACTGGCCTGGTGCTACTGCAAACCTGCCATGGCTCCACGTAATCGACGACCATGAGATCGCAAATGACTGGGACAAGCAAACTCAAGACCCCTATTCAGCTGCCACGGATCCTTTCGATATCTACCACACCTCGCTGAATCCGCCGCCTGCGTTGCCTAATGCGTCGTACTTCCAATTCACCCAAGGTCCCGCCTCCTTTTTCATGATGGATACGCGTCGTTATCGCGATCTAGAATCTGCAGGCTCGGCTCATTCACACGGCAAGTCTATGCTCGGACAGACTCAGCTCTCGTCCCTTCTCAGATATCTCGAGCGGGACGAACCAGCGGGCGTCAAATGGAAATTTGTCATTTCATCGATTCCTTTCACGCGTAATTGGCGTATAAATTCGAAAGATACGTGGTCCAATTACCTCCATGAACGACGCATCATCCTCGAAGCGATGTGGGACGTCGGTATTCGTGGTGATGGTATCGGTGTCATCGTTCTAAGTGGAGATCGACATGAATTTGCAGCAACCGCATTCCCACCCCCGAAGAACAGCAAGTGGCCATTGAGCGCGACGGTTCATGAATTCAGCACCAGTCCTTTGAGCATGTTTTACCTTCCGCTACGAAGCTACTGGGAGGTACCAGGCGAGGACGATATCGAGGAGGTGTGCATCAAGTATGCGCCGGATGGCAACAGCAAGTTCGGCGCTGTGGAGCTGGAAGAAGTGAAAGGCGGCGAACAAGGGCTTTTGAGGTTTAGGCTCTTTGTTGATGGCGAGGAAACTTGGGACTATGTGCTCATGACTCCGCCGGCTGTGTTCGGTGGAGGTAGAAGCAAGGATGCTATTTGGGGATGAGGATCGAGCAAATGTGACTTGCATGCATAGCGTTGGTTGAAAATGGCGTGACGAGATAAATGTTCATGATGGATAGACACATAGCGATGATACCCGGCTTCACAGCTTTGCATAGTCATACATACTGAGAGACACTTAACGACTCGTTGACGTCTTCGCCTCTAATGACTGCTCGTTCTTATCTGCTACAGCTCTATAACATCCTGCATCGGCCTTTACTCTCTGTCTACGTTGACTACATACTATCTCGAAGCTGTTCTACTTCCACAAGTCACCACTTCCAGCATCATCTAGCGGGCAGTACCGAAATTGGTGCTGCTGCTAGACCTGCACTGCCTATAATCCCCGCAGGCTTAGAGCTTGTGCTCTATGCCACGCCGCACCTATTGCTCGGGCAATACCCATTTCTGCAGCGCCCGAGATGCCATCTCAGTATGAGGCGTAGACGCTTGACGATCGAACGCCTGTCGGTCGAGTGTAATATCATGCCCTCTCTTTGACGCCGTATCATCGATTTTGAAGGCCCATACCTCCAAATGCTCGATCAAGCTCATCACCTGCATGATCCTGGCGCGGCGGTGCTTCATCTCCTTGTTGCTGTGGCTCTTCCTGCTGATCCATAATGTTGTGATTCGGCGCTTGAGTATTCGGCATTCCTACGAGACTCGTCCTGTTCGGTTGGAGGATCTTTTCGTCTCTATCTAGCCAGCCTGGCGCAACCCTTCGCTTCTCCGCTAATTCTTGCTCTTTCAGACTTCGCTCCCATTCTCTGATTTTCTCTTCGGCGTCTTCTTGCGTTTTCTGGATGTGGGCTTGTAGAGCTTGGCAGGAGGCTATGATTTCTTCTGGGGATGCGGCGTGGCCGGAGCGGGAGACTACATATTTTTCTCGCTCGGTGCCAGTGGTAGGGTCGGCTGTTGAGGAGGGTGGCAGTGTTGAAGGGAGGGGCCGGTATGTGTAGGGGAGAGTGGTTGCTGTGGGTAGGGAGATGAAGGGCGAGACTGTGAGGGGGATTTGGGCGAGGAGAGGATGGGACCCTGAAGGGTGTCAGCACGGGAACTGTTGAAGATGTGGCATTTCGGACTTACTGCTGTTGTACATGGTAGGCGAGATAAGTCCTAGAAGGGGAAATGGTATGCAGGGTCGAGGAAGTCCAGTCAAGAAGGTTCCAGTGTATAGAGATGGGTGCGGCAACAGTATGTAACTGTAACGGTAACGGTAATGGCTATAGGATCCGATGTCACGTACGCTTATCTAGCAGGCAGCCATCGGTAAACTCTAACAGCGTTGCCAGAGCACAGGAAAAGGGGCAGCCTGTGGCGTATGGTAAGGAGTCGTAACTGTGAGCGAATCAATTCGCTTGAAGCAATCGGAGACTTGTGTCGAGGTCGCAGTTTGGGTCAGGTCCTTATAGGGTTTCCCGGGAGGAATCTACCTTAGGCTCCCTTAGGCTACCACCCTGCCCCGCGCAGGCGAACAAACAAGCGCCAACGACCGAAAATCGGGAATCTTGATCCTTCGCCTCGTTCGCACAGTTTGCAATTCCTGCAACTCCTGATTCAGCCTCATACACTCAGAGTCAGACAATTCGACACTTGACGACATAAACGAAGCACACGTTCTTGCATACCGTCCCATTTGTCTACATAGCGGCCTTCAATTCGCTCTTTTGCCTCCACGAAACCCCGCGTTCCCAGGGCGCGTGCGTTCAAAGATACACCGGTTTGCCTCTACAACACCAACGACTGCCGAACAGTTTCCATACCTGCGAATCAAGTCGTCCAAGGCTGCGCCTTCATACCAAAGTCTAGCATTGGGAAGAGAATGATAGGGAAGCTTTAGATCCTACACGTTTTTTGCCACCTCATCCGTGAGACTTTCCTCTGGCGTACAGGAGGTCAAGCAGCGTTCGCAGAGGCGGAAGGCCACCTGCATTTGTAACCTCACAATCGGAAAGTTCCCAATATATCTCCTCAGTTGATCCCCTACAATCGTCGCCACCATGAATATGGACGGAGTCACCAACCAAATAGCGCATGCCGTGCACGACAAGAAGCCAGTCCCAGAGATAGACTTCACTTTGCATACCATGGAAGATGGCAACCAAGTCAGCACGCAGGAACGGGTTTGCAAAGGTATGACGTTGTAACAAGCGTAGGAGAGGCTAGATACTAATATGAGCACCTAGATGTCCAAGCTCCAGCCTTCCACCCTCCCAGCCAAGACCAATTTCTCTCCCCTCAAGATCCCACCAAGCCGAATCTTCAATTCCTGAAACAGCATTTCTATCGAGAGGGTCGATTGACTGAAGAGCAAGCATTGTGGATCATAGAAAAGGGCACGGAAGTGCTCAAGAGCGAGCCGAATCTCTTGGAAATGGACGCCCCTATCACAGTGTGCGGTGATGTTCATGGCCAGTACTTCGATTTGATGAAGTTGTTCGAAGTTGGCGGCGACCCGGCGGAAACTCGTTATCTTTTCCTAGGCGATTACGTTGACAGGGGTTATTTCAGCATCGAAGTGAGTTTTATTGTACCCGGTCCAACGTTACCCTTGCTGACAACATCGCAAGTGCGTTTTGTATCTGTGGTCTTTGAAGATTTGGTACCCCAATACTCTTTGGCTGCTTCGCGGCAACCACGAGTGTAGGCATTTAACGGACTACTTCACCTTCAAGCTGGAGTGCAAACACAAATACTCAGAGAGGATCTATGAAGCATGTATGGATTCTTTCTGTGCATTACCGCTTGCTGCGATTATGAACAAGCAGTTTCTGTGTATACACGGTGGGCTGAGCCCTGAGCTACATACGCTAGAAGATCTCAAGAGCGTGAGTTGCGCTGGTTCAGCTGGAGAGAAGGGATAGTTATGTGACTGACACAATGCAGATCGATCGTTTCCGTGAGCCACCCACACATGGATTGATGTGCGATATCCTCTGGGCAGACCCTCTTGAGGAATTTGGCCAAGAGAAGACATCGGAATTCTTCGTCCACAACCATGTCCGAGGCTGCTCCTATTTCTTTTCTTACCCCGCTGCATGTGCCTTCCTGGAGAAGAACAACCTCCTATCCGTGATCCGAGCCCACGAAGCTCAAGATGCTGGCTACAGAATGTACCGAAAGACAAGGACGACAGGCTTCCCTAGTGTAATGACTATCTTCAGCGCACCCAATTACCTTGATGTATACAACAACAAGGCTGCGGTCTTGAAGTATGAAAACAACGTAATGAACATTCGCCAGTTCAATTGCACACCGCATCCCTACTGGCTTCCAAACTTCATGGATGTCTTCACCTGGTCTTTACCTTTCGTTGGAGAGAAAATTACCGATATGTTAATCGCTATTCTCAATACCTGTTCGAAAGAAGAGCTTGACTCGGGTATGGGTACTCCAAGCTCCGAGTTGCCATCGCCGCCCCTGGAAACCGAATCAACAGAAGCCAAACGAAGAGCGATCAAGAACAAGATCCTGGCCATTGGCCGCTTGTCTCGTGTGTTCCAGGTTCTTCGTGAGGAGTCCGAGCGGGTCACGGAGCTCAAGACTGCTTCCGGAGGCAAGCTGCCTGCTGGTACGCTTATGCTGGGCGCGGAGGGTATTAAACAAGCCATACATAATTTCGAAGATGCGAGAAAGGTGGATTTGCAGAATGAGAGGCTGCCTCCTAGTCATGACGAGGTTTCGAGGAAGAGTATGGAAGATCGAAAGCAAGCATTGCAGCAGGCACGGACTGAGGCCGATAATGATACCAACATCACGCAAATTGCTCGGAGAATCAGCGTGTAAGTGTTAAGGACAACTCCTTCGGAATTCCAAGTACTGACCTCTCTTTCCAGGTCATCTGGCACAGGAAAAGGCAGACGTCTTGGCTAACAGGTGGGGAACGCATTATGCACTACAAGACCGTAGTCGTGACGTCGGTATGGTACGTCTAACCGCCTTTGGGCACTCTATTATCTCCCGGCCTATATTGGGAGCCAAATAACGCAGCACAAATAGTTATAAGGGGTAGTAATGGCATCAAGACTGGGTCTTGAGGGATGACTGTGATGATTGAATTTGTAGATAGTCGGGTCATGCCAATGATCCCGTTTGAACCTTCTACTTGTGGAATTGTCCCCTAGATGCTCTCAACACGTATCTTTCAAATTGACTTAGCTAAACAAACCTTGTGGTCCACCTCGTCCATCGGCGACTGCCAATGAGATCATGCGAGGCTAGCGGAATTGAGCGCGCCATAGAACTATCATAGACGTGACTTTGCCGAGAGCATACAAAAACCCCCCATATGCCTCCCAAACAACCTCTTAGCCTGATTGATAGAGCTGTAGCCTCTTTCGTTGGGTCGCCATTTGTCTGTCCTTCCTGTCGCTTCAGAGAAGCATACTCTACCAAGACAAATCTAAGTCAGACCCGGGTATTCTCCAGACCGCGTCTACACAATGTAGGCTTTCGGTCTGCCTCTACCACAGCTTCAGTCACAGCCGTCAATGCCAAGCGAGAGATACCTCATGCATTTCGGAGACTGCATGCCTCTCTGAAGGCTTTGGAGACTGATGCTGGGGTCTATGTCAATACAAGCCAATTGCAATTGGCATTGCGGGGAACAGAATCTGAGGATGCGATTACGCGTGTAGCTGGCAAGAACTCCATGCAATGCTGTCAATTGGACTTGAGGGCTGACTTAAGGGACAGTCCTCGGACTCAATGGCCAATATGGAGCACGGAGGCTCACCAGAGCTTTGTTGGCTGACCCGCTGGCCTCGGAGGCACCATGGGAGAGACAGCTTACTGGAATGGATGAGGATGAGAAAGCTTTACTTTTACGGTAGATCTACTCTATACCAGGCTTGCAAGCCTCGCTTACACAATACTACAGTTACGGCGAGCAAGCAGACATTGATGACCGGCATCCTCTAGTCAGGGCACTATCTATACCTTCTCCCATCTTACATAACCACAAGCTCGAGATTTTGATCCACACAATCAGTGCTGTCACCGAGCCTACAAATGATGGAGCTGCGAGCTTTCTAGTGCCAGCACTGGAAATAGCGAATTCGGCCAGCGGAAGGCCGGGTATGGTTACATATCCAGTGCACAAAGCCCTGATGTACGAGGAAGGTCTGAAAAGCTTGGGGACACTCGCTACCATCGACGCACATGCGGATCAACGTCAGGATGGCCAGATGTTCAAGGGAGTGATAGACTGGTCGTGGAGCATCTCGCAGCAAGGAACTACGAACCACCAGCCTGTGTCTCCCATCAACCTGGCGCTAGCCGAGGCCGGTATCGATGTTTTCAGGCAATCACTTGACAAATCTCTGGAGTACGAGCATCTATGGTTTGATGCTGGGATGCCAAGTATATCAGGTTGGCTTCCAGAGGGCACAGAGGCTCAGCCAGGTGCTCTCAAGCCCATAGTTCGCAGACTCATCCAGACAATATGCGACACTGCCAATCAAGCAGTACAACGCGAGGAAACAGCGAGACTGGCTCAAGAGAAAGCCGAGACAGTCACCGCCTCCACAAAGGAGATCATAGATCAAGGAATCTCAATTTGGGCAGAAAATGCACACACAGAACTCCGTGACCGGTTGAATGTAGCCTTTGATGGCAAGAGCTGGCGGAAGACGAAGTGGTGGAAGCTATTCTGGCGCGTCGACGACGTTGGCTACATAGCATCGGATATCCTACAGCGAGCTTGGCTGGTCGAGGCCGAGAAGGAGATGATCTGGATATCTGGACGGATTCACCAATCTGGGTTGCTTGGCCCTCTAAAACTCAGACCGACACAACTGCCTGATCCGGAAGAAGGAGAGGCCACGCTCGGCAGCTCACCACGGGCAATTGCCGTAGAGGATGTCGTTCCGAAAGCCTCGGTGGCAGACTTTACGGAACCAGAGATTATCCTCCATCCTTGGCCTCAGCATATCGCCCATGCTCGCTCGCTTCTCTCTGTTTCAACGATAGCACCTCTCCAGTCCCTGTCACAGGCTCTCCTCCTTCAGACTATTTCGACTAACGTGTTTACGTCCTCGCTCTCGGCGCTCCTCTACGTGTCAGTCTCTACAACATCGCTTTATGAAGCCAGCGCTATTGCAGCTGTAGGCTTGGTATACTCTTTGCGCCGCTTGCAAAGGCGATGGGAAATCGCAAGGACTGAGTGGGAGGTGCAGATTAGGGAAGAGGGAAGACGGGTATTGAGGAACGCGGAAGAGAACGCCAGGGGAGTGGTGCGGGAAGGTGGGATGCCCGAAGTCGATGAGGTCGCGGAGGCCGCGATACAGGGGCGGATGGCAGCCAAGGAAGCCGTAGAGAACGTTAAAGAGGCTTTAGAGGAGCTGGAAGAGTGAAGGAGTGAGGCTTCGGCCTTGGCGGAATCTGCATGGATAGCCCCACTAAAATCAAAAATGTTTACCGCAGCCGCTTGGCATTGTCAGCATCGTCAGGAAACATATGCGTGAATCTTGTCCGATATTTACCACGATGGTTGATACCGAAAAAGGGAAAAGAGCCTGAAATATGCTAAAATTAAGCACCAAGAGTGAACGCCAGCTTCGCGACAAAGCTGACATTCCACCAATGTATTGATAAAACGACACCCCATTTTTCGTTACAATGTCATGAGACCCTGCACTAATTCAAACCGTAGGCTGTGCGAGTTCCATACATCTGGTCGGCCGTAAGTTATGCTGCAACTCATCTACTGAGTGTACTGCGCTCATGGCTGACAACCCCTAAAGATGTCCACTATCACGCGGTGCAGCCTGCTATCAAGGCTTATCTGACGATTCACTAGAGACGAAAACAAATGCTGGCCCACTTAGCATCATATTATCATCACCATCTTTACCCAATTCACTCCCTCCGTTTCTCACTCTCCCAGGGGAAATCCGCAATCACATATACCGAGATGTCCTCGTCCGCTCCTCACCTTTCGCCGTAAAGCTGCAGTTTACCCCACGTGACACTGCGATACTACGAGTCAACAAGCAAGTTTTCCGTGAAGCATCGGCAATATTCTATCATGAAAGTACGTTTCGGATTCCAGAAAGTCTGTTTGTTGGGGCTCCTATCCTCCAGCAGATGGAGAACTTTTATCATCTACCAAAATGGAAGTTGAAAAGTATGAAACATCTTGTGATTGATGTGCCGGTATGTAGCGTTTGACCAGAACATCAAAACATGAACACGAGAAAGGAAAGTTCCACCACGTTGCTCACTCGCCATAGGTCTACGCATGGAATTCGGACCCACGCCTTAAGGACCAGACTAGCTACAATCTTGACGAACTCGCATACTGCTTGCTGCCTCCTCTAGGACAAGACCCGTACGAACTCAAGGTACGATTCGAGCTGAAACCTGCGTGGGGCGAAACCATGTGGCTATTGGACCCAGAACACTACTTGCCTTTGCTAGATTCTGCCGCTTTGCTGAGAGGGAGGGGAGTAGATGTTCAGGTGCATGTGCATACACATCCGACATACTTAGACGTGTGGGTTGATTTTCTGGTAGGTAACCATTTCCTTTACCAGCTTGTACCATTTTGTGTTCTATATTGTGCAGAACAGCAGGTCTCAAGCCAGCCAATTCAGTGGTTCAACGCTCATCAACTAGGTTCAAGCCCATTTCTTCTGAAGGCATCAAGCCCTGGGGGCGGCCACATGTTTTTGGCAGCTTACATGATATTGCTTCAAGATCATACTAACACATCCCGTAGGTGGAACTCTGGGGGAATGACTGGTCACTCAAAAGTAGTCTAAAGCTTGGTAACGAGTACAGGTCAGACTTCGACACAATCGAGCGCTTCAGCGCACGCTATCAGGTAGAAGGCGTAAAGGAGTATCATACAGAGACTTGGGACAGCTGGTTATACAGTTTCAGTCCGCGCCGGACGCCGCCGTCCTGACGCGGGTGCTCTGATAGCACAAGCCGAGCTTGCTGAATGACCGATTCCAACTCCTTCAATCTTCCGTCGAGTTCTTGCCTCAGGGCCGATTGTGCTCCGAGAACTTTCTGTGCCATGAGTATACCATGCCACACAGGCGCCCACATCGTCAACTGGGAATTAGCATCATTCCAATCTCTCTCTGAAACCCCAATCTCAGTATTCCCCCACTCCCTCAACATCAGCTGCACCCACTTCTCCACCGCACCCCCCTCATCCTTGCCGCCTCCAAACAAGACCGCCTTAGTAGCATACATCTGCACCAACACCCCCACAATTTCCGGCCTCTTCTTCGGATCCTCCAACCCCACCATTTTCGCCACATGCTTGGGATCATAGCACAATTCCCAAACAACCTCTGCCAACTTCCTCCCACTCTCCACCCCCTCCTCACTCCACCCACTCTGCATACACTTCCCCAAAGCCCCCCACATCACCACCCTCGCGACCCTAACATCCCACAACCCCATCCCCGTCCCCTCCACCCGCCTCAAACAATCAACCACAACACCCATCCGCCCACAATCATTCGCCCGCTTAATCATCTTCTCAAATTGATCCCCATGCACAACCCTCCTCGCAATCTTCAACCCCTCCAAAAACCCAGGTAAATTCTTCCAATCTCCCGTCTCAGTCATCAGTTGCACTATTTTCGCTATCGAAGCGCGCGTAGCCGGTTCATCTGTTCTGTGGTTTAGGGGAAGGAGTTGGTGTACTTCGTTTCCGAGACGGACGGTGGCGGGCTCTTCGGACGTCAGGAGGGAGTGGTTTTTCTTCTTGTAGAGGAGGTCCCGTTGCAGCTTGATTAGGTGGGAGGGGAAGAAGATGTTGGTGCGGAAGGTGGAGAGTAGGGCGTTTAGTTCTGGGGAAGTGGTTTCGCTGAATATGGGGAGGGCACCATGTTTTCGTCTGAAGGGGGTTGTGGTGAGGGTGCGCTTTTGGATGTAGAGGCGGCGGAGACAGGGGCGGCAGCAGTGTGTGATGTCGAGCGCGAGGGACGCCATTGTAGCTTCTAGAAGATCGAGGAGCTTCGCCTCAGCCCTCGGCGTGGATCAATAATGCCCCTGTGGTGTTGGTCAAGAGCGTAATTGTTGATAGGTAGAGTGAAGTTGCTAGACCTCGAAGTCGACGAAGATCTATCAAAAGTTTTAGCGCGCTTTTCGAAGCTTGAACTCCGCTCTCCAACGACCATAACATCTCTTCCACTGCAGACAGCCCCCATCTCGCCAGCCATGGCTTCCTCAGCGCCCACTTTACGGCCATTGAGCTGCTGGAAAGCTCTACTACGGCAATCGCGCCAGCAAAAGATGTGCATACGATGCATGGCCACCGTCGAAACACCTGCGAAGAAATTACGACCTCCGCCTCCACTACCATCCAGCTACCCTTCTCCCTACAAGTTAACTCACAAAGTATACGAACGTGCGCTGATACCTAGTCGCTCTCGGCTTTTGGAATTCTGCTGATATCTTCGGCAGCCGCGAAGAAGATAATAACTTACCCACCGCCCCCCTCAACTCGCAACAAATACCCCGAACCCCTCCTCGAGTGGGCAAAAGACCATCTAAAAGACCTTGACCCGACTGGATCGCGACAACGACTGTTCGCCAAGACGAATCCAGATACGCCGCAGCCTGGGGATATAATACTCGTGACATTCAAGACTGGGGAACCTGTCGCTGGTGTCTGTTTGAGCATTAGACGGAGAGGCGTTGATACGGGGATCTTGTTACGGAATAGGATCTTTATGACGGGAGTTGAGATGTGGGTGAAGGTTTACAGTCCGAACGTTAAGTCTATTGAGTTGGTGAAGAGGGCGGAGAAGAGAGCGAGGAGGGCGAGGTTGTATTATATGCGGTATGTCTATTCTCTCCCCTCTCGTGTGCTAGGGTACGATCTCGGGGCATTGGGATCATGGGCTAATGGGGGAACAGGAAACCTAAGCATGACCGTGGTAGTGTTGAGAGGGAGGTGGAGGAGTATCTGAAGAGGAGGAGGTTGATCAGGAGCGGAGCACTGGGCGTGAAGGACCCCAAGGCGTCAGCGAAGAGACCGGAATCCTCGAGAAGTGGTGTTTCGGCGTCATGAATGGCATTCAATTGGCGTTAAAACCTGTATATCAGCATTGAATATACATAATCGACCAATGGCACCAGGGTGGATGCTATTATGAGCCAGTGATTTGAACAGCTGAGATGTGGGATTAGCCTGTACTGTGCATGGTTTCCAACTGATGCCCGTGAAGAATCTGTAGAAATTGTATATTAGCGTCGAGTGACATGAGACTCCAGATATTTCTCGCACCTGACCAAACTATAACAAACCGCCTACACCAACCCAGAAACAATTTCAATGGAAGTCATACATACCCCCCCCACCCACGACTCGTTCACGCCCCTATCAACGCACCAATCCCAAACCCCCGAATCCTTCTTCTCCGGCCCCCCAGTCCTCTACCACCACTCCCCCTCCGCAACCCTCTCCCTCCACAAAAGCGACCTCGACGCCGCACCAGCATTCTCCGGACTAGCAGCCGGTTCCCAACCCCACAGAAACTCTAATGGCACCTCAAGACCCGTCAACGGACACAGCCACGACGCCGACGACTCAGACTCAGACTCAGACGAAGAGCTCGAAATTCCCAATATAGACATCTGGGTAACATCCGAGTACGCCTCCCCCCCTCATTTTCCCCCTACAACTACAACCACAACAACAACACAACTAACCCCCCACTCCCCCCTACCAGAAACCTAACCCTCTACTCCCCCACCCTAGCCACCGGCCTCTCAATCCCCTACCTCTCCATCTCCCTGCACGCCCTCAAACCGCACCCACACCCCGCGCTCTTCCTGCAACTCCTCACTTCAGCACATCTTTTCGACGACTTTGATGATGAGGGTACGGTTTCGGTGACGGTTATCCCTGCTGCGACTGCGGCGGGTACGGGTACGGGTACAGGTGCCGTAGCGGAAGAGATAGAGCATGAGAGAGGAGGGGGCGATAGTACGAGCTCGACATCACAATCGCAATCGCGACCGCAGGATCAAACGGAAGCTCAAGCTCTATACAGCGCGCTCTCAGCGTGTGCGAATCTCCATCCTGATCCGCTATCTGGTTCGGACGCCGATATGGATGATCAGGCCCCGGCTATCGTGTTTGAAGGCGATCAGGTTCGGGATCAGAGTGGGGATGTAAGTGGTGTGTATCCGCTTAGTGCTGGTGGGGATGGGGATGGGACGGGGGGAGGGGGGTTACCGCCGCCTATGCCGGGGAGTGGGGGGTGGATTACGGCGGAGAATGTGGGGGAGTTTTTTGATGGGGAGGGGAATTGGAGGGGGAGGGGGAGTGGGAGAGGGGAAGGTGGTGAGGGGATAGAGGCGGTGGCAGGGTTGGGGGCTGGGGCTGGGAGTGTGAGGAACAGGGAGGATGGGGATGGGGATGGAGAGGAGGAGGAGACGAAGTGGAGGAGGACGGAGTAGGTGGTGTGGTTGATCGTTGTGACGAGAAATTTGTGCAAAGCACAAGTTCTGTATTGAATGCATAGACGGTATGATATGAAGGGAGACAGGAAAAGGTACTAGACTAGACATGAATAAAGCTATGTGGTATATATCAAAAGTGTGCAAAAGCTGACATTACATCTAGATTCCAACATGCCATACTACTCCCTCAGAAACCCATCCGCATCATACAAGCCCACCTCGTCATCCTGATTGCACTTCGCCAAGCTCCTTCCCTGCAAAGTAATTTTTGCATCCTTGGGAACCCTACTAAACATAGCCCTTGGTCCCTTCACCACCACTTTCTCCCTCACCTCTTCATTCGCATTCGAGGTTGGTTGCCCCTCCACATTCTCGACCGGTCGAGCTGGGTCCTCAAAAACATCACTTTCTCTACTCCCAATACTCAGATACCGTTTGTGTTCTTTGCTTCCTCTTGTGAACGCTTCGCTGTTGGCTTCGCTATTCTGTCGTCTCAGTGCCGCTGCATTCTCTAAGGTTAGCACGTTCTTGCGTAGGATTTTGCTGGGATGGGGACTTTTGCTGGGACTGTTGCCGCGCGGTTTTGACACTCCTCGAGAGGGTGATCGGCGTGTTGGGGAGTACTGGAAGCCCGATGGAGGAGCTCGAGGACCACGGACGGGCGTCCTGGGACCGCGCCAGTTGGGGAAATCATGTGCTTGTGGTAGGTCCCTCGGTGGATCAGGAAAGTTGGGAAAGTTGACGGAGAAAACGCTACGCTGTTTGACGCCTGGTTGCTGTTCTTGTTGTTCGACTATTTTGAGTTTGAGCGGATCTGGGGTGTTGGCGAGGGGCCAGGAGGCCATGTATGAGTTATCGAAGATGCTTTTCAGGCGGTTAGGATGGCGTTGGCTGGGTTTTCTTGTTGGCGTGTAGGCCTCCAAGTCCGAGGCGTCATCTTCATCGGAGTCAATGGTCATTGATGGGGGTGCAGTGGATCGGTTCTCTTTTATTAACAGAATGTCATCAGGAGCTGGAGCGGTCAGCTGAGGGTTGAACGTGGGTGTTGAAGGCGGTCTAAATTTGGTTCCCTCATTGGTCTGTTTCCTTATTACTGTCGTTTTGGTGTCTTCAGTTCCTACTTGGATGGCCATCTTTGCGACCAAGGGCAAACCCATACACGTATCTGAGACAGACACGGAATCCCGCTCTTTGTGAAAGCTTCCCCTTGAACTGGACGTAGAAGACATCCGTTTCTGCATCGACGCGAGCGTCTCCCATCGATGAGGACTGTCCGCGACTAAAGATGGTCTGGGTTTTATTGGACTCGAGGCCAGGCTACTTCCATTGCCGGATATACTTTGCAGAGGCTCAGTCGACGATCGGCTATCCTTGGCGTCTTCATAGATATCAAACGTATCTTTATGGCCCCGGCGAGACGACGGTGAGGGTTCTCGCCTGGTTTGTCCATACTCCATGGCTTTTTGGATCGGCAGACGGGTTTGTGGGGTAGCGAAAGTTTCCTTGCTCAAATCAGTGCTTGACGCTGTTGTCGATGGACCCTGCAGGGACATATTGATGGAAAGCCCGCTGCTTTTGCTTCTTCGCAAGCTATCGTGGATGCTAACGCGGAAAGACTTCTGCGCGGTCAGTGGAGGCCGGAACGTTAGCGGTTTCACAGCGCCCAGAGGGCTTATCCTCCCTTCATGACCAGTCAGATCCCATGGCGGTAAGCTAGAATTCTGTTCGCTAAGACGGTCCGTTGTCACCTCGAGATTGGGGGCGGAAAGGATGCCCACAGAAGTACGATCAGTCAAAGTCCGAGACAATGCCTTGGGAGTATCGTCGTCTACAGTTGAAGTGTTGTCACTGAAGATAGTTCCACCCGACAAGCGTCTTGTGCTGAAGTCTGCCGGATTTCGCATCCTTTGGGGACCCTTAGCTGGGAGTTGGAAAAGCAGGGGCGGAACGAGGTCTGTAGGCGCCAGACCGGGCTCATTGTACATACCCGTCGCCCGCGGAAGTAGCGGCTTGTCTATAGCTCGTGGTGTAGGATCTCCAGATTCAATAGCGTAGGGTGTGGCGGTTTTGTCAGGCTTAGCCAATCTTGTTATCATACCGTGGGATATGCTGCGCTGTTGCCCGTGAAATAGAGGCTTCGGGGTAAGATCTGCTCTGGGCGAGGCTTTTGCGCCAGCGACCGTTTCCTGAACAGTTTCCCTGTCTACAGATGGGCGTATACCATCCCGTCCCAGGGAATCCACTGTCTTGATGGTAATATTCGTCTCTACAGGCTTCATAGCAGTCTTTTTATATCTTTCCGTAGTTGGAGATGCAGAAGTGAATTGTATCCTGCCAACTGGACCTGCGTGGGAACGTTGTAGTCGGCGTGGCAAAGGCCAAGCTTGAATCGGCTCATGATCAGCGTGATGGCTTCTAATCGTTCGTGAGGCGCTTGTCGGAGTATGCCGAGCTTCTAGAGTATCCCGTGATGACATTGGCGTATACGGCGAACGAGTAGATTGAAGTTGTAAGGAGCGACGGATGGCAGCTCTTGTTCCAGGCATACGCATAACGTCCTCATCCGTGATGCTCATAAGTCCACCAGGATTCCTACCATGCCTTCGTCCACCAATTGCATTGATTCGTGCACGCTGACGTCTATCCTTGGCTCGAGTGATAATCATCACCAAGCAAATTCCCGTTGTGACCAACACCACGAATCCACCAGCCGCAATACCAGCAGTCGCCTGGACGCCCAGTTGATACGCCATAACGATTGAGACGACCCCCGTCAAAGGTGGGTTTGAGAATGTGAAGCCCAGAGATTAATCAGAATATGCCAAAGTGTCCTTAGTCAATTGCATGTTGTTACGTAGATCCCCACGAATCTGAGTAGATATAGAATAAGGCATCATGCGGGTCATCAACAGTATAGTACGCAATGAAGGTTAAGAGTCTAAGAGCTTTGACAACTGATAGCAAAGCAAGGGGTGAGGTCCTGGAATGCAAGATGTCAACAATGGAGGGAACGCGTTGAGTAACGCCAATCAAACAAGAATGGCACCCTAATGCTAGGTAATATGCTGAGCCGATTGATAGATTCTATTGGAAAGATCACAAGATACGGCCAAGACTCGTAAGCAGAACTCATTACCCCGAGAGTGGCTGACAGCTGCTACATCATAACGATAACATACCGGTGAATTGTTAGTCATGGGAAAGAGAGTGCCAATTACCTGCCTGTTCTGCTAAGAAGTATGAGCGTCTGAAGACAGGGAATTCGCTTATAGCAGGAGCTGACGGTCATCGTCCGTGCTTAGGCGCATACATGCTAGAATGGTTGTGCATTCTACCTCACTTTGAGAGCTGTCACATTTGAATAATCCTTGTACCAACCATTGTATTACCATGTCGGTATGGACAGGTGAATAATCCACATTAGTTTCATGCAATGTTTTACTCGTTGACGTAGCGCCTACTGAAAGTCAGTTGTGCACCAGCTCAATAGAAGCGTACCAAAATAGTCTAACGAACAGCAAACAATATAAAATCTCCTATCCTATAACAAGGCAAAGGATATAACATTGGAAAAAATTTTGATTTGATGTTCGAAGCCAGGAAACTCTGTTGACTTGGAAGTCTGATTACTCATCAGGCCAAGATAGGCAGGTCGGCCGGAGCTTCTTCGTGGCCGACTTGCTTACAGATCTTCGAGTCTTGATAGAATCTTCGACTGGTTTATTGCTGTTACCGATTGAGTCTGTTCGCTCGAGCCTTCAATAACTTGAAGATTCTGCCTGCATCGTCATCATGTTTTCTCTACTTACTCATCGCGTCAGTCTCCCTCTCTCTTGCAATATTCTTTGGACTGAACTCCAACAAGTCTCCTGCAGCCTACTCCGAACCTATAGCGACCCACCAAATCCCATCACCCACGATGGCAGATGTTACAGCCCCATTAAAGGACGGGACTGGTAGCTTTAAACATTACAACACTGTTGCACCCAAAGAAGAAAAGGTGTTTCCTCTCTTTAACAACAAGGGCAAGACGGCTATTGTTACAGGTACTTCATCATGGCAATAAAGTTCAAAGAGCGGTAATTGACGCATACAGGTGCGGGTGCGGGTATTGGTCTGGCCGTCGCCCAAGCTCTAGCTGAATCAGGCGCGAACGTGGCTATCTGGTATCATGGGAACAAGAAAGCTCTCGACCGCGCCAAAGACATAGAAGAGGCATATGGAGTCAAATGTGACGACAGCAGCACGGCTATATCATGAGCTGCGCTGACGTTCTTTGTTTGCATAGGTCGAGCATACCAGGTTGACGTGACCGACCAAAAGCACGTGAAAGACGTGGTTGATCAAATTGTTGAAGAGTTCAATGGCCGTTTGGACATTATGGTTGCTAACGCGGGAATACCGTGGACACAAGGGAGCTTCCTCGACGGAGGAATCGATCACTACCGAAAAGTTATGGCTACAGATATGGATAGCGTATACTACTGCGCGTATGCCGCTGGCCAGCACTGGAGAAGACAGAAGAATGAAGGAACAGACTTGAACGGCAAGAAGCTTGAGAACTTTTACGGTGGTAGCTTTATTGCTACTGCCAGTATGAGTGGCCATGTTGTCAATATACCGCAGCTACAGGCAGCCTATAACGGTGCGAAAGCGGCTGTTATACATTTTGTGAAGTCAATAGCCGTCGAAATGGTTGGGTTTGCTCGGGCCAATACAATCTCGCCTGGCTATATGGCAACCGAGATTTCGGATTTTGTACCCCCAGAGACGAAGTCAATCTGGAGGGATAAAATACCGATGGGACGGGAGGGAGAAGCCCACGAGCTGAAAGGAGCATATCTATACCTGGCGTCTGACATATCGAGCTACACAACGGGTACGGATATCATTGTGGACGGTGGTTACAGTCTGCCATAGCTGACTTATCTCTGACCAATCACCGCCTGACATTGATCGATCTTACATGCACCCAAAATTTAATTTCCGGAATGCTGATAGCAGAATCGCCATCCCTCCATGAAAGGCACATGAGGCTTACGAGATTCTCGGCTTTGCTTGGGTATGTTGTCTCCCAATCCCCAGGTATGCCCGATTTTCCAGCCTTATAAGTTAGTGATCGACACACTATCTAGTACGACTGTAACGGCGGAGCTCGGATTGTAGAAGCTACATCATCATTACGAGTCAGACAGAGCCACCCAAACAGCCAAATCCTCCACAATGCAATGCTGCAGCTGAAGTCGATGTTATGGCTGGATACGATGCTGCAGCGGAATCAGACGGATGGATATAGAGCGAGCCTCACTTCACTATCAATCATGCCAGCAGAGTCGGGGATGCTCGTGGCAAATAAGGGTATGTGATTGGTACATGCAAATGAACCTGCATGAGTAGTGGCGAGCAAAAGAGTAGCCTTAGGCAGTGAACGCAAGCCTAGAACGAGCTCCGCTTTGACCAGCAAAAGTAGACCCTGCTCCCCTTGTATCGAGTATATAGCCATAATAGAAGACCGTTCTCAAAGTTGCCTGTGTAGCAGGAAGTGTCTAATTACGCCACTGTTCGGCGCTCCATGTCTGACATCAGCCGGCGGTAACATGACTGCAATTGGTATAGCCCAACACTATCTACTCACTATAGGAATGCAACCAATCAAATCTAATCGTCACACATCCAGCCTGCCCGCAAACGAAATACATTTTAGTCATGAACGACTAGGTTACTGATCGAAGTGCATGTGTCGATGCTCCAGCATTGTCCCAAGTGTATATATGTGGGGAAAAGGAAATCCTGCGACACATAGGGCGACGCCCAACACATCAGGCCAAGCTGCATCGTGAGAACACTTTGATTACGTCGTGAATTGCCCATGTCCAAGCTGTCCACACCCTTGCAACGTCGACAACAGCAACCCAGCACCCGCCGCGCGCAATATCCACATCCTTGTCTACTAGCAAAAGTAAGGATTCGGTACCAATCGATGTCATACCTCCCGCGTTTACCCTCAATCGTTCTGCTCTGAATCACTTTCTGCCCCTTCTATGCAGACAACCACGATGACGACCGTGGAGTTTCGAGGTCCAACCTCATCTTACCAGCAGCAGCAGCCGCAACCCCACAGGAAGCCCGTGCACGCCGCCGGGAACGCATCCCGCAACGACCTCCGCCCACTGAGACAATCTATTGTGCCTGATCATGATTTCTCTGCTTCGAAACAGCAGCCCCAGAATCCTTCCTCCTTCTCCATATATACTCGCAAAGGACCACAGCCGCCGTTGTCGTCCTCGCCAGGATCACAACAATACCCTAATCACATGGCCACATCACGACGTACACCCTCACAATCTACATCCTCTACAGGATACACACCCTCGCGGACGCCTTCTAACGTCTCCTCTCAACTGAGTCGCAACGCTTCTACGCGTTCTGGCGCCTCCATTACGCCTGGCAGCTATGTCGCGCTAATGCGAAAACAGAAGGCTACGGTTTGGTGCGACCGATCACAGCACGAAGACCCACGGATAGCGGCACAACACAAGGCTGCTAAGATACGGGCAGCAAGAGAAATCACAGGCAAGACCGCTGAAGGGAGAGCTAGTACAAGTGGAAGCATGGGCAGTGGCAGTCTCGGTGTTAGGAGTAAGATCAGGCATCATGGTTTACCAAAAGCTACAGGATACAGCTCTGCAAATATGGTTGGAGGGGGAGTGCCTCTAAGATTGAGTGCAAATGAAGTAGGCGATGATGGCTACACCTACGACGACACCGATAGCGCACGACGGATGAGCCATCAACGAACGGGCAGTGCAAAGAGCTCGGATAGGTGGCTGGGCGTTGACCAAAGACATACGAAGAGATATAGTCAGAATAGCTCGCCGGGCCAGGAAAGCAGCCCGAACGAAGATATACCGGAGTTGGAAGAGACCCCAGTGCCAGGAAGTCACCAGCAACATGGCGGAGGCTATTTCCCGTCAAACGAGCGTAACAATAGTGGGAGTTCGGGTGACCTCGAAAACAACTTTGGGAATGTGGCACAGATGGAAGCGCCGAAAATAGAAGAAAAGAAGAGAAGAACTTCTGAGGAATTGAGGAGAAGAGGGAGTGTTGATGAGAGAGCAAACACTATGGGTTACATGGGAGGAGGGAGACTCTTCGTTGCGAATCCTGATCTGAGCGATTGAGCGGGAATTGGGAACTGCATTCTGCATTCGAAGGGAAGACATTGCTATAGCATGTTATAATGGAGCGTTCGTTAGCCTTCTGGGAGGGTTGGATGCATTCGAGTCATTGTACACTCTGGAGTGTCACAACGCTTAAAGAACTGTGGTTGCCTGATTCAATCTTCCATCTCCAACAGCACATAGATCGTGACACTCCCACGACGTTGATTTACAAATTTGTGTCTCTCAATGGCGCTAGTAGAAGCGGAAATTTTGCCGCTGCCTGCTCTTTCGAGCATCCCATTCGCAGGTTTGTGACTAAGGGCTACTCGAGAAATCACGTAGCCTGAAGCTGCTACAGCAGCTGTGTCTGAATGGGCATGGTGAAGAATAAGCGGAACGGCATGAACGGTCAAGCCATCAATGAGGAGGACCTCCGCAATGGCTCAGCCATCACCCCCAGCATCGAGCAGGTAGAGAAGACAGACATCTACCGTTGGCGGCTGCGAGATGAACGAGGTTGCCAGACATGGCATTATCTAGAAACTGACCAAGAGACTGAAGTCTGGCCCCAAAGCATCGCGGACAGGTACTTCCTTGGCCTGCCTCTGGTCTGTTCCAATTGCTTACTCGAGGAATGCTGTGACTTACGGCTTTACTCAGGATCTACCAGACCTCCCTCAATCAAAGACGCCAATACAATCAGTCCAAAATGCCCTCTCCTTCTTCTCGCAACTACAGCTCCCACCAGGCAATTGGGCCTGCGAATATGGCGGTCCAATGTTCCTCTTGCCAGGCCTCGTATGCACTTGGTATGTCACACAAACGCCAATACCCAAGCCCGTCGCCATCGAGATGAAACGGTATCTCTTCGCGAGACAAAATCCGGATGACGGAGGGTGGGGCTTACACATTGAGGGGGAGAGTACGGCTTATGGGACTATAATGACGTATGTCGTGCTGAGGCTGCTGGGAGCTGGTGAAGAGGACAAGAGGTTAATTAAGGCGAGGGGTATGCTGCATCAGCTTGGAGGTGCAGTCAATGGACCACACTGGGCAAAATTCTGGCTCGCTGTTTTGGGTGTGATGGAGTGGGATGCTGTCAATCCTGTTCCTCCAGAGCTGTGGTATGCTATGAAAGAAAAACGCGCGCTATATGGTGGCAAAGCTGACATGAATCTGCAGGCTTGTACCAGACTGGGTACCATTTGCTCCCTGGCGGTGGTGGATTCATATGCGTCAAGTATTTCTCCCGATGTCATATATATACTCTACGAAGTTTATTATCCCATCAAATCCCCTCACTCGGCAAATACGCGAAGAGCTCTATACCCAATCATACTCGTCTGTAAACTTCGCCTCACATCGCAACAGCATTTCTCCACGAGATAATTATCACCCTAAAACATTCATACTCACCATCCTCAATTGGCTTCTCGTCTACATCTGGTTTCCCTTCCTGCGAAGCGAATCTATACGAAAGTGGGCTGAAGATTGGACCTTCGATTTGATCCAGCGCGAAGATGAAAATACCGATTATGCTAATCTAGCTCCTGTCAATTCGGCAATGAACATGGTCGCTTGTTACATTCATGATGGGCCTGACAGCTACTCCGTAAGGCGTCACAGAGAGCGCCTGCCTGAATTCTTGTGGATGAAACACGAAGGCATGCTTGCCAATGGCACCAATGGAGTGCAGACCTGGGACACTTCTTGGCTAGTCCAGGCAGTAGTAGAGGCTGGATTGGCTGAGGATCCAAAATGGAAGCCGATGCTAATCAGAGCACTGAGATTCCTGGAAGATCAGCAAATTCGGGAGAATTGCAGGGAGCAAGATGCCTGTTATCGACAGCAGCGGAAGGGCGCCTGGGCTTTCAGTACAAGGACGCAGGGGTATACTGTCAGCGATACTACAAGTGAAGCACTGAAAGCTGTTCTTATGCTACAAAGTCTCCCTGGGTATCCCCTGCTGGTCTCCGATCAGAGGATACAGGATGCCATTGACACACTGCTAACGATGCAAAACGCTTCGGGGGGATTTGCTTCATACGAACCTACGCGAGGATCTCAATACCTCGAGATTCTCAATGCAGCCGAAGTTTTCGGCAGAATAATGGTCGAATACGATTACCCCGAATGCAGCACAGCAGTCGTCACAGCGCTTCGCCTTTTCTCGACACAAAATCCAAATTATCGGAAAGCAGACATTTCAAAGGCGCTCGATGGCGCGCTTAGGTATATTCGTAAAGCTCAGCGTCCTGATGGCTCATGGTACGGTAGCTGGGGCATTTGCTTCACTTACGCTGGTATGTTCGCCCTGGAGTCACTGGCTTCCGTGGGTGAGAATTACACCAGTAGTCCTCGCGTGTCGAAGGCTTGCGAGTTCCTCATCGGCAAGCAGAGAGATGATGGTGGATGGGGAGAAAGCTATAGGAGTTGTGAGACAGGTGTCTACATTCAACGTGATAGTCAGGTCGTTATGACTAGCTGGGCCATCATTGGGCTGATGGCTGCTGAGTACCCAGATCGAAGGCCGATCGAGAGAGCTGTGAGGCTTGTCATGGGAAGGCAGCAGAAGAATGGCGAATGGCTACAGGAGGGAATCGAGGGAGTGTTCAATAAGAGCGTGTAAGTGCATTGGAAGCCTCCCTTCTTGTTTAGGGATCAATGCTGATAAGATCTTGTAGCATGATCTCATATCCGAACTATAAGTTTACATTCACGATAAAAGCGCTGGGTATGTTTGCCAAGAAGTATGGCAACTCAAGCATTCTGTGAATGCAGCATCGGCCAAGCATGAGATTTACCGTACTGACTACGTGGGTTGCTTTCGGTATACCTTTCCAGTCTTGCCCTACTAGACGAGGTCTCGCACCGCACTTTTGTCAACTGGAAATTCAAGACGTGTGCTCTTCTATGTACTTGTATCTGGACTTGTAGCAGCTCACGATTTCAATGTGATCTAACAGCTCGGGCTTAAAAGCTACCTTTCGCTGCACTACCAGCCGTGAATCAGGATCAAAGAAATGGTCATATATCGTCAGCCAACCGTCAGCGGAGATATCCATCCGTCTTGCATCTTTACGCGTGGAAGGCTTTGTTAGGTTGTTACGAGACGGCTTTCTTCGTCTTACATACAAAGATAACTGAGTTCGCTCGAACATATGTAGAGGTATGTTAGAGAAAGCATCTAAGCAGCCATTGGTAACGGGTAGAAGAAGATGTTCCAAGGCATTGCGGACAAGATTTGCCACATCATTGAAGAGCAGGTTAGCCATGTTTACAATGGGGCAGGGCAGCCTCGAGATACTGTATATCCTCGATAGGCCAACGAGTGCTCGAGAGTCATCTATTGCTAGTAAGCCTGACAATATGTTTTGATATAGCGCTCGCAGTAATACTTTATCAGCACTGGTATGAGTAGCTGAAGCCTGCTTATATGTGTTTGCCAATTTGTGCGCGTCCAGCCTTCCGACATCTGAAATTACTTTCCACTTGCCATAGCAACTCTTAAGCTGTGCTGTTACCTATCCTATCCTGGTATGAGAACTCGGACTCCGGATGCTTAGACGGCTTTTTATTGCTTCTGTCTGAAGTTGATATCTCAATCTCACTCATACTAAGTTAATCGAAGACATGTGTCTACCAATGCGGTCACCTGCTTATTTGGAACTCTGTGGCCACAATCGGGTTAGAGGATCTTCCCCGCGCCAGAGACTGCGCTAGTACGGTGTCCCGGGATAACCAATTGGTCACATCAAATATTTTGAACTTTTATTTCTGAAAACCTAATCCACCGCATTTGCAACTCTCATTAATCCAGCAACTACACCACCACCAGCTATTGACTGTCTATTACGTGACTTAAATAATTGTTTCTATACGCAATAAACCATTGCTGGTGGTCAGAACTATACGCCGTCGGCTCCCGCCACCGTATATGTCGCCGCCGGAAATAGTTGAAATGCTCATATCATCTCCACCAACAATATATAGTAGACTGCGCTGACTGCTCCCTACAGGCAAGATAACCTCCTACCAGCCTCCCGCCCTCCTTCTACATACTATCCTACGTCTGCGAGTAGCTGGGCGGGTTGCGATTCCACCCCGCTATCGTATGGTCCAGGTCTCCGCCACAGCTGGCGGTGGGGAAGGCCCGCCTATAATATGCACCTACAGGCATATGTATGCGCATTGCTACAGGAGTCCTCATACGTCAGTGGCGCCTCAGTTGAAGTACTGCGTAGCAAGTGCTTGGTGATCCACCCCGCTGTCGCATAGTCCAGGTCTCCGCCCTAGCTGGCGGTGGGGAAGGCCCGCCTATGATATGCACCTACAGGCATATGTATGCGCATTGCTACAGAGGTCCTCATACGTCAGTAGCGCCTCAGTTGGTAGCTAAGATGTAGGTAAGTACTGCGTAGCAAGTGCTTGGTGATCCATACCGCTGTTGAGCATACATGGAAACATAGGTTGCGGAGGGCCTACAGTTGATAGCAGCAGACTTGGTGGCGGCGGTATCAGCCTAGCCGTGTTAGAAACACCTGAGTAGCTGGAGACTGTATAGAGTAACACTACATAGGAAGGATTAGTCAATTGGTTGGACAATTCTATCATCAGAAAAGCAGGCGCATTCTATACTACCCCTTCGCTACCTGCAAGTCAAAACTTTTTAGTTGTAACTTTCAAAGAATATCAACAATAACAATATGGTCTGCAGCGATACGATCAGTCTTAGTATCCTTAGACTCAGAAGTGTCTATACACCTGGACGAGGAGATCTTCAGCAGTAGCACCCCCATTATAGGCATCAAGGATCCATTCTCAGTGGGGGTCCAGATCAATTCTGCGCGGCGCTATTAGGATAAGACGCAGGAATTCGATAGAGTACTATTAGACAAGCTATACCGTGCGCGCTGTAGATGATTGGATAGCTGGTGGTGGTGTAGTTGCTGGATTAATGAGAGTTGCAAATGCGGTGGATTAGGTTTTCAGAAATAAAAGTTCAAAATATTTGATGTGACCAATTGGTTATCCCGGGACACCGTAGCTAGGTGCTTGCGAATAAAGTAGAACGGTTCACCGCCAAGATTGTTGAACCCCCTAAGTTGGCATTCATTGGCCCCGGGAATTGCGGCTTTAGTTTGTTCTGCTTGGTCACCCATCGAAGGCGCTTTATCCCCGTGCCAGACCCAGCCTAGTCAATCCCTACTTGATAGCTATCGAAAGGAGACCCTGTCGCTCTAGATAAATCATAAGGCTAAAACACTAGGCTGCTGCCTGGAGATCACAGTGCAACGCAGATGTCCTGGAGCGTCGCTGTATGACTTTTAGAGATTCTTTCTTTCTTCGATCAGCTTGCGTGTTCTCCATCTGCATATCGTCGAGACCATGGCTTTAGCCAGGCTATATCCATCCTTACAGCTCTCCAACGATCTTGCCGATTCCATAGGCAATGACAACAAGCTGGGCATCCACACTGTCCACGAGAGCCAATCCACCCCAGAATCGACAGGAGATGTAGTAGCTGTTCATGGGTTCAACGGTCACTCGACTGATTCTTGGCGCAGTGCGCGCACAGGGAATGTCTGGCTTGAGGATTTCTTGGGAAGGGACATGCCTTATTTCAATGTGATGACTTTTGGATACCGCGCGCAGGGAGATGCTCGCCTGGAGACAATTGCAGAAAACCTGGTAACCGACCTCTGTATCGAAAGAGAGGGTAAGCCGGGGGGCCGGCCTTTGATTTTCATCGGTCAGGACATTGGGGGCAACGTGATCAAACAGGTCAGGGAGCTGGTTCTAATAGTACGAATGATGATTGCACAGTCTAATGGCTTTGTGCCAGGCTCTCCTTCTTTCTCGCGCACATCCGATTGCAAGAAAGCACCAAATATGCCATGATACTCGTGCTATCGTGTTCCTTGGCACTCGCCATAAGGGAAAGATCTGGGATTTCACTTCGTCTCATCAGATGATGATGGCGATGCTCATGTTTCCAGCCAAGTGGTTAGGTGCAGCAATACTCGGAGATACTGATATTGAGAAATCAAACCGTCTCTTTCGTTCAATGGAACAGTACTATAAACTCGCGTGCTGCTTCGCGAGTTTGCCATCCGGAGGCTTGTTGATTCCCGGGTTTTTCGTAAGTCATATAGAGGGTTTGTCTGGTGTCATCGAGTGACGTGTAACTATGTTACTAGCCTGTACCCCGGGAGGTAGCGGTCTTAGCAGGCGCCGAGAATATCTCTCGAGATGTTCCTCAATCCGAGTTAGGGAAATTTGACTCAAGTGGTGATGTGGTATATAAGCGGTTGCTATCATTCTTGAAGCAGATAGAACCGCTGCCATCGGATACATTGCACTCGATTGGCTGCGATCCGGTTCCGGCTAATCTAGATGCTGGTATGAGAATTCTGTGTCTAGGTGAGTACCCCCGTACAAGAGCTGCAAGAACTACAAGCGTACCTAGTAATGCGTTTTAGATGGTGGAGGTGTCCGGGGCCTCTCAAGTTTGCTCGTTATAAGAGATCTGATGTATGAGATCCAGAAGACAGAACATTTGAAGGATCTTCCTAGGCCTTGTGAATACTTTGATCTCATATGTGGAACAAGCACTGGAGGGTACGATCCACTGCATACTTGATCTCGCAAAACCTAATAAGTGTACAATCTTTGACCTCGTTCACAGCTTGATTGCCATCATGCTAGGCCGTCTAGTGAGTTAGGGAGCGCCATGTTGCCCCTTTTGAGACCACTTGTCTGATGTGTCTAGCGTATGGATGTGATCAGCTGCATCGTTGCATACGAGAAGCTCTCCAAAGATGTCTTTGAGCTTAAGACCTGGACAATGTGGGCTACAGGAGCCTGGAATTTTATGACAGGAAATGGCTGGTTCAGCGCTACTGCACTTGAGCAAGCCGTCACGGAGATCCTACAGTACAGGCTTCCGATAGCGGAATCAGTAAATCTCGAAGGAATTGTCCATGAGGCTAGCCTGAGAGATCCACTAGGAGGTAGATGCAATATGTCTGTTTTCGTCTCCTTGATCTTCAGACTCAGCGCTACGGAAAGCTAATAGCACCGATAGCTTTGTTTGTGCCGTGGATACAGACACTCATGACTGCGCAAGGCTTAGGTCTTATGATGTTCCTGGAAGCAGAATGGACGACGACCTCCGCACATGCACCATAATTGAGGCTGCACGAGCCACTGCTGCCGCTCCTACCTACTTTCCCACAGCGAAGATTGGCAAGTCAACATTCTTCGATGGCGCTATGAAGAACAACAACCCTATCATAGAAGCCGTTAACGAGCTCCGCGGTCCTCTTCATGACCCACCAGTCCGCTGTCTAGTAAGCATTGGTACTGGAACAACTGAACATCCACCATACCGCCCGGGCATGATAGGACTCGTCAAAGCTTTGACCCGTCTCGCAGTCGATACAGAGGCGAAGCATCAAGAGGTCTTGGCGAATGCCGAGTACGAGAGCCTGAGGCCCATCTATTTCAGGTTCAACGTAGAGGGCCTGGGAGACGTGGATCTAAGCGGCTGGCAGAAGCTTCCAAAGATAATATCAAAGACCAAAGAGATGCTGAGGGAGTATAACACCAAGGAAAGCTTGAAGGAATGCGCGGCCTTGCTGGTCCAATCTTGATGGCAATGAATGAGCCCTTAATGACGAGACCTCCTGCTTGGGCACCTGTGGCTAGTCATGTCGTTTGGTCGTTTGCAAAATCAACACGCTGTCACTTGTCTCTTCAAGAATTAGGCAACAGACTGAATACGCAAATTGCACCATTTACTAAATCAGTCGTGTTAGTTCGATCGATTTCTGCGCTTGAGCCTGTTACCTGAATGTACTATCAATCGAATTTCACCTTACACTGGAAGCAGCCTGATCGCTGTGTAGCTGGCTACAACACTGTACTATTCGTCGCTCGGAGAACAAACATTTATGGTACATGACCGTCGTGACCAGCTCGTAGCATTAGATACCCTGCAGAGAATGGCTTTTACAGGAATTGGAAGGGTACCCATTCAGCTACGCTTTTCCTTTTCTACGGCGTTGGAATCTAACTAAAACCAATACTCAACGCTCTACTTCCCCTTCGCCAAAAACACCTCATGTGCCTTCTTTTGCTTCTCCCAATCCTTCGCCAGCTTCTTCCGTCTACTCTTCGTCAGCTCCTCCCCATCCTTATCTTTAGTCGGAATCCCGTCTGCATCCCAAGCGCTGTACTCTTCCGTTCGGAACATCGTCATGTGATCCTGCTCTCCTTTGTCGACTTTCGGCAATTCCTCCTTTTTCGCTTGTTCCTTTTTCAGCTTGGATTCCTCCTTTTCTCGGGCTCTCCTCTCTTTTTCTTCTCGCGCAGCTCGTAGCTCCTTCGTCACTGGTCGTATGAGAGCGGGCGCATCATTGTCTCTATCTTCTAGGTACACGTCTTTGTCCCAAAGGTCCGTATCTCGAAGGCGATCTGTGAGCTGGAGAACATCTTTCGCGAGATTTTGCGAGTCATTGAGACCTTGCAAAGTCTTGTTGAAGCTCTCGAGTATGCCTTTAAATGGGGCTTCGGACTTGATCTGTGCTTCTGTCATCGTCCGCTCCGGATACGGGACTGGCGTCAGATCTTGTTTGGCGAGACTCTTAGATCTTGCTTTTCGCCGTAAGCTGTCACGTTTCCTCGATAGGCTGGTAAGTATTGGCTTCGCATCTTCCGGAACATCTATGCCTGACCAACCAATCCTGGGATCGTCTGGTTTTGCAGTACCGTTGAGTCCGAATATATTCACTAACGAAGTCATCCATCTGGCGATATTTAGTGTTGCACACGGCGAAGGTGGAGGCTTGCCCGCGCTGTTGTAGGCGATGTTGTAGTCCGATATCAATTCTGATATCCTTCTCATCACTGTAGGCGTATCGAAGGAGTTGCAAAGGGCGGCGAATGTGTCGTTCTTAGCTTTCTCAAATGACTCGAGAAGGTCCTGATCGCCCTCTGTGAATTTTTGATTGTCTTCTGAGATATCTTTGGCTTTGATGAAGAAGTTATTGACTCTATCTTCCCAAGCCGATCCCTCCTTGACCATAGCATCGGTTATCTCGATACCCTCTCTCCATCCACCGAGAAGAAACACAATCCTCAGTCCTCGCGGTGTCCAGGTTCCTCGATCGAGAGCTTCTTTGATCGTTGTAACTAGGTGCTTGGTCAGACTCGATTTTCATGAGTGATTGAGCTACGAGAGTACCTACAATTCTTCAACGACTTGCTCATCTTACTTCCTGCGATGGACAAATGCCCCACTAGACGACTGTAAATGAATGACTCATACGCAGGCCGCACGGAAGGATCAGAAAACGGCTATGAGTACTCACTATGTAGGAAGTAGTTTACCCATTGATGTTGGTGGTCATGATCATTGTTCCAATATGCTTCGCTCTGAGCAAGCTCGTTGTCATGATGCGGAAATGCTAGATCTATTCCCCCTGAATGGATGTCAAACTTTTTGCCAAGCTTATCCGAAGCCATGGCGGAGCACTCGATATGCCAACCAGGTCTACCCTCCCCCCACGGACTTGGCCAACTGGGCTCACCGGCTTTGGAAGCTTTCCATAACGCGAAATCTGCTGCCGATCGTTTCCCGGTTGCGTCCTTCGTCAAAGCGCCTTCACCGTCCGCCAAGAGCTCGGTGTCATTTCGATTCCAAGGTTCTAGGCGGGCGTAGCTGTTGTTTGCGGCCTCAAATGCTTTAATGTCGAAGTAAACAGACTCTGAAGATGCTCGTTAGCACAATCTATTCGAGCTGATCATACTGTTCTTACTGTTCGAACTATCCTTATCTTTGATGGTGTAGGCGAATTGATTCTGCTCGATCCGCTCTACGAAGGCCACAATCTCTTTACCATACTCCGTTACGCGAGTGATCTCGTCCGGATCTAAGACGTTCAATGCTCGCATGTCTGCAGTGTAACGCTTCTCATAGAATTGCGTGAGGTTAGTGAAGACAGAGTGATCTTTCGAGTCTATAGTGTTCTTGAGCTTGTCGTCTAAGTAAGGCATCAAGACATCTTCAAGGCTGACAAGGTCCTCCGGTGAGAATTCGGCTTTTATTTCGATTGCATGCATTGCACGTGCCGCTGCTAAGGCGGTTCTGATGTGCATTTTGATCTTGGCCTCCTTGTCGCCCGCGACAGTTCCCAGTACGAGAGGTTGACCTTCTAACACAGTACTATACTCTTTGGCTAATTTTCCTTCCACAATAGCCGACGGCGCTGTGTCCTCGGGTACCTTTGGTAGGTTCTTTTTGAGATAAGCTCGTAATGCCGAGGTTCTTGTACCAGTAAGATCGTCGGAAAATTCGCCTAGTCTACCATGATTGAACTCGTTGATTAGATGTTTTTGCCGTGCGCGGAGAATGATCTGTTACCAGAGTTGTCAATCACCACGTGAAGCGACCGAGATGCCCATGAATATCCAAGATGTGACTTACTTTGTCGTCAACATCGGTAACATTCTGAATATAGCGGACCTTGAACTTGAAATAGTCTCGCAGAACTCTTCGAATAATGTCCGTTGAAACGTAGTTTCTTGCATGGCCAAGATGTGCGTCACTGGGAAATGTTACAATAAGCAATCCCAGCTTTAGAGCGAAACCTACTCGTATACGGTCGGCCCGCACGCATACCAAGTGATCTGTTCCGGGTTGATCGGGTAAAAAGGATTCTTACTTCGAGTCAAGGAGTTGTATATCCTGACTGGTGGTAATTTGGAATCTGAAGGTTCTTTGGGCTGCTGCCATTCTGGTTGGCGTACAGCGGTCGCCATCTGCCGCTGGCCGTATGCGAACAAAGGAAATATAACGTTACCCACGCAAGTTTGACAGAGGCTTGAGCCGACTTTGCAAATTATGGAAAGGCGAATAGACATAGGAAAACGACACGTACTAACAATACGAGTCAATATGAGACTCAGAAACATGCCAAGCGTTCCAGACGGCAACTCGCGTGTCGGCTAACGGCTAGTCCCGCTCCCGCAATGATCTACGCTCAGCCCTATCAGAATGTTGAATTCAAGAGGTGCAGCTCCTTCATTTCGACAATGCTATGTCTACTTCTCAGCCTTCTCAGGTCTCGCCTTTCCTGCAATACGGACCTACAGCCGAAGCCGACTCACTAGCGATCCTCCACCTCAGACGCGACCTCTTGATTCCTAGCGTCCTCCGCTCGCAAGACGATTTAAATGAGGGTTACGATGAAGGAAAGGTGACCAATACACGTTTCGGCTCTTTCCCACACAGTACTTTGATTGGTACGCCCTGGGGCTACCAAGTCCGGGCTTCGGCCGTTGATACTGGATCAAGAGGTCGGAAAGGATGGGAGGGGAGAGGGAAGAAAGGGCAGAAGAGGAAGCGAGAAGGAGAGAGTCAGGAGGAGAGTACTGCCGAGAAGAAACCAATCATTGAAGATGTAGATGGGAAAGCAAATGCCGGCATCACTGAAGTATCAGAGGAAGATGTGGGAGTCGAACCTAAAGCTGCTGTAGAAGCGGCAAGTGGATTTGTGCACCTCTTACCTCCCACACCTGAGATCTGGACAGCTTCTCTACCTCATCGAACGCAAGTCGTATACACCCCAGACTACAGCTACATATTACACCGGATACGAGCACGACCGGGCACTGTCCTGATCGAGGCGGGTGCCGGCAGTGGATCATTCACGCACGCAGCAGCAAGAGCAGTGTACAATGGAACTCCCAGCGCGGACGCCCAAGGAACGTCAGCCAGGGATCTTAATGCGAAATACCATGGCAAAGTCTACAGCTTTGAATTTCATGAACAGCGAGCGCAGAAGCTGAAGGAAGAGCTTGTTGAGCACGGTCTAGATTCCATTGTCGAACTCACACACCAAGACGTCTGTCAAGACGGCTTCCTCCCTGCATCCACATCCTCCTCCCTCGCAGCAAGCGCCATATTTCTCGACCTTCCCGCACCCTGGCTCGCCCTCAAACACCTGACACGCTCCGAACGTTCCTCACCCCTCGATCCCACAGTATCAATACACCTCTGCACCTTCTCGCCCTGCATAGAACAAGTCCAGCGCACCGTCACCACTCTCCGCCAACTTGGCTGGCTGGAGATAGAAATGGTGGAGATAGCGGCCAAGCGAATCGAAGTGCGGCGCGAACGGGTGGGTCTGCAAGAGGAGGGACTTAGAGGTGTTAATGATTCGCCTGCTTCTGTCGATGAAGCTTTGACGAGGTTGCGCGAGGTGGAGAGGAGATCGAGGGTATTTCATGAGGAGAGCTCACAGGATGGGAAGGAAGCCGGCATGGAAGGGACTCCAGCGACTGGAGACGCGCAGGTGTCGAAGCAGCAGAGGTTGGAGAACATCAAGAATGCATTGGAGGGGAGGAAACTGTATAAAGAAGGGAGACTGGTTCATAAACCTGAGCCAGAGTTGAAGACGCATACTTCGTATCTGGTCTTCGCTATCTTGCCGCGAGATTGGACGGAAGAAGACGAGCTACAAGCTCAGCAACGGTGGCCTGCGAAAGTGGAATTGAGCACGCAGAATACTGGACCAACAAGCAAGAGGCAGAGGAAGAGAGACGCAAAAGCTGAAGCGGGGGGCAATAAAGCTTCTGAGATAGCAGGGGAGAGTAGCAAGCCAGATCCATTGAATACCCAATAATCCCACTTATTCAAGAACCTCATATCAGTTTGGCAACTTCGCAAACTGGAACCCCCACTGATCACCCCTGTATCCCTCTCTTTCTGTAACATTGACCTTTACATCCTGCTTAGGCGGACATATCGAGCTAGCAACCCGAGTCGTATCAGTCTCTGGCATCTTCCAGCCCTTGCCTCCGACAGGTTGCATATCGAACCTCATTACCATCATCGCAACCGCACTTACGATTTCCGTCGTAGCAAAGAACCGGCCTGGACACAACGTCTGGCCACCTCCCCACGCTCTATACGCACCAGGTCTGGTGTTAGTATCCTTTAGGAAGCGGCGAGGGTTGAATTCCTTGGCGTTCGTGCCCCAGACTGGGTCTGAATGGATCAGGGCACCAGGGATCAGGAGGACAGAATCTTTTTTGAGAAGGTACTGGTTGTTTAGAAGGGTGTCTTCCATGACCCAACGGTTTGTGGATGAGAGGGTGCGCACGCGGAGTACTTCGCGGTAGGTCGAGACTAGGAGAGGGCAGCTGTCTTGGAGGGTGGTTATGTCGAGGGAATGTTTTTGGGAGCCATTCGAAGAGGTTAGAATGGTAAGAGACCCAGAAGCTGCGATCTCGTCACGGATGTCTTGTAGCAGTGCAGCATCCGAGAATATGTGCAGTAAAGTCCAGAAGAATGTTGGCTGTGCATTGACGAGGACGCCGAGTAGATCTCCAATCTCGAACAGTGCGATGTCTGAAATAGTGGCTCCGTACTTCCTCGCGACGTCATAACGTACTTTGATGACTCCAAGCCCGTTCTTGTGATCCCCACGTTCGAAATACCTGATCATGGCTTGCTGGATTTTGAGACGCCCGGCGTACGCTCTGCGTGCAAAAAGACGAGGTGCTACGCCCAGGATCATCATCGTGAGACCGTCATCGAAGTCCCTGCCGCGTAGTCATCAGCTCTGGGAGCCATACATATGATCGTGTGATATCATACCAAAACGCACTTTCCAAGCCTGGCTCAACTCTGAATGGGTTGCCAGGGCCATAGATTGCTTCAGTACTGGCAATTGTGAATCGCGGACGGATCCATGCAAAGAGATCTACATCGTTTCCACTCTCGTTTGCGAGCTCGTCAAAGTAAATGGCCATGATGCTCAGCATGCTGCGGTTCATAAGATCAAGGTTAGATCCAGCCACCATCTCGTCATGCATACCCCTGGAAGTTTCATATACAAGACCCCAACTTCCGTCTTTGCCGTCAATGTTATGCTCTATTATCTGCATAGCCTTGCTCATAACGGGAATCCCGAATACCCGAGGCGTCATAGCTGAAATGAATGGGAAGAATGAGAGTGTCTTTGGGCTCCGTTCGCAAGCTGTCACGAGCTCGGTAGATGCGACTATATACGTCCTTTTGCTAGCAGTTTGAAGGGTGAAGATCGGAAAAGACTTGTTCTTGGCACTGCAGCGAAATCACTAACTACAGTCACTTCTCCTGGAAGAGTACAACGAACCTCGAGATGCTGAAGTAGTGCTGGCCGCACCACATCAGCCCCAGTATGTGACCAATGTAGGGGATCACATGGGGAATGACTGGTGGCTCCCGTGCATCATATTGCGGACTGAAGAAGTAGATTGTTGAGAAGTAGAGAATGACGACCAAGAGCACGACAAACAAAGCCGTTGATGCCCAGTCTGAAGCCATAATGCAATGTTCGTGCAAGGAAGTAGTTCGAGCAAGGAAGCTTTGTTGTTTGAAGCGCGATTCAGCGGTAATCGACGTAGAAGTCCTCACACCATTCTGAATCGCAAAGGTAATCCAAATTTCAAAGACACACGAGACACAAAGCAGGAAAGGATTCGCGAAAACAACCAAATACGCCAAAGACAGTGAATCCCATGCCGATATGTACAGTAGGAGGGTACCTAACGCGGCACCTAGGCGTGCCACCAGCGGCGGTGCCGCACTTAGTCTCAGACATACTTCTAGCTTGGCGGCGATGTCTTCTTGTCACTTGCTACGATTGGCTTGTGCCTTGACTCCTATACAGTTGATGTCGCCACTTGAAGAAGATACACGGTCGTGCCATGGGTCGTGTTGAATGCAGTAACAGTGTTCTAATTTTCCCTCAACGCCAAGAGATGTTCAAACGCCCCAAAAGAGTTCCGACAGCGGCCCCGGAGTCGCCCCGAGACCCCCTTGGAATGAGTACTTGCTACGCTTGGAGCATTCTTCTTCTATACAGTCAGTAAGGCGATACGCAGACTTTCGCCTTCGTCTCAGCCCCGTAGTCTCTGATATACACTATGGACCTACGCTTGTACGGGAGGCATTAGAAAGTCTAGAATAGGTAGTGTTCAGTGAATTGGGGGTACTCACGGGCTGGCTTGCGTGTCCGTTACGACCATCGTTTTCTTGTATACTTCTCTCGGGTCTTCGATCTCGTAGAGCCTATGTTAACGGACGTCGGGACATCGATAAGCTGTAGTTGAGCCCCTTCTAGGCTCAGAAAGCTTCGAGGGGTTGAGCTCCTTGTTGCCAGAAAGATTCATTGGGGGTGAGCTACTCCGTACAGACTGGCTGACTATCGCAGCGTTGAGCTCATTGTTGCACTAGAGTAGAAAATGAATGAACAAACTCGGTATCAAAAGAATCCCACCATTTCGGCACTCGTATCGCAATGAGAGTCTCGTTGACATCATCGTCTTGTATCTCCAAATGAGAAAAGTAATCAAGATTGTGAAACGATGCATTGTCGTGTTACTACTTCAGGCTCATCGTTACACCATCATTGTGCAGCGATGGTACCTTCGTTATGGTCAGATCATTCTCGTGCTTCCATCAACACTTCTCCATCACCTCGCAATGAAGTGTACGTGCAAATGAACTTGTTAAAGCCGCCGCTGTCATCATATCCTCGCGAGTATCGAATCATCCATCTCATACCCTTCCACTCAGAGTCTATCACAAGAAGCCAAAGATCTTTGTCTCAGAGACCTAGAACCGGCACAAGATGCCCGAGATGATCACCAAAGTCTCACCGGCGGTACCGACAACCCCCTTCGAGTCACTCGACCTCTTGAACCCGTCCATCAAGATGTCAACTTCACGACCAATCGGTCTGCTAAGACTCATGATCCTCGCGTTATGCATAACCTTCCTCCTCATCTTCGTCATCTATCTTATCGCCACTACCCTCTCTGCCGCCTACAACTCCAAATACGGTGCTCCAGCTATCAACAACGGTAGAAAGTCCGGAAGAAAGGGCAAACCTCCGCCCCTCGACTTCGGCAGGGATCTTGAAGCCCAGCCACGTAACGAGCGACCCCACATTACTTTTGGCTACGATGATACCCCTACGTCTTCATTGGGTGCTTGGGGATCCCATATGCCAGCCGCAGTCGCTAGCGGTATTGACCTGGAGAATTTGACATCACCAATGCGGTTGCGACAAATGGCGCCTAGGATGGGTGTAAGGGTAGTGGAGGAGGCGAGTCCGTTGGGGCTCAGTCAATACTTCTTTGATGATGGTGTTGGTATCAAGCGATACGAGAGTCAGGGTGAGGAGATACGATGGAAAGAAGATTAGGGCCACGAATTTGTGTGGTGTCCCAAAAGGAAAGAGACCGAGGTAGAGGTCGATTGGCCTGGTACGCTTGATGTGGAACGTGGTCTGCAGTAGAGAACCATACCATCTGAAACTGTCGGAATAACGTCACTCCGCTCCGCAACTAGCGGCTTGGCGCCAACTCCTAGATAAAACACCATAGCTTAGCTAGCTAGATTCAATCAATCCCCAGTTTACCAAGCCCAATAGACACCCTGCTAATCAGGTTGTCCGGGGCAGGTAATAGGGGATCAAGCACCTACTAATCGGTACAACCTAGCAGCTAGGTTCTACCGACACTGATCAGTTATCGACCTCAGATCAGCAAGGTAAAGAAAATTTCAACTGTAACACCAAACCTTACCTATAACACTAAGCCTCAACTGCAACGCCTAACCTTATAATAACATAACTAGTAGAAGACGAAGGGATAATAATACTATTAGGAATTATCCTTAAGGACCCTAAAAAGTCGTTAAGTACTACCCTAGAGATATATATTACTAAAGTAATAAGCTCCTACTAAAGCTGTAAAGAAGAAGGACGTAATCTATAGATAAACTTCCTTAAAGACTTTAGCGATTAGGACGAAGCTTTATTTAGTAAGGTAGAGAAACATTTACTATAAAGCTTTAGGGAGCTACTTTTTAATCGCAGCGTCTTTATACCTAAGGATAGAACTTACGTCTATAAGTACCTAGCGAGGCTAGCAGTCTAACTATAGTCTAATTAGCCTATAGACGTATAGAAGCTAGTAAAGAAGTCTAACGTTATCTCTACCCTAAGTAACTCTAACACGCCTAGTACGCCTACCCTAGAAAATAACTTTAACACGCCTAGCACGCCCGCCTTAGGTAACTCTAATATACCTAGCACGCCTACCTTATTTAAAACTAAAATACTAGTTAGGGCTAAATAATATTAATACTCCCAGATACCCTTCTAAACCGCCCTAATTAATAGTTTTAAGATCTCTAACGCTATCGCTAATTACTAGGAGCAAGGCCTTTCCTAAGAGCTTACCGCGTTAACTAAGCTCTATACGGAAGAGATAAAATATAATAGAAGAAGTAACGCCTTCGACTATAAGCTAAAGATCTTCTTAACTATCGCCTCTAACGTAGGGATACTATTAACTAAGCTATATATAGCGTTTTAGTATATACTAGCCGGCGATATACTTAATTTCTACTTTAGTAACTAATCTTCCTTTTTAGTAATAAACCTAGACTTACTGCGGCTTACTTTTAAAGGAAACTTCGAAGGAAGAGAATACTAAATCGCCCGCCTTAATAAATAGAACAGCGTATCCTTATAACTATTTATTAACTATAATAAAGATAAGACCCTAACGGAGTACCTAGACGCTATAATATTAAGACTAAGAGAACTATAACACAGCCTAGATAAGAACCTTTATAGGAATAGCTTTATCTACTAGAAGATAATTACTACTTATAAGTCTATACCTACCTATGAGATCGTCTGTCAAAAACTACTAGATACTATATAAAACCTTATTTAAGACCTCCGATTATCTATAGCCTTATAAGACCGTCGCAGCGTCTTATCGCTAAGCGAAATAATATATACTAACCGCCGCTACTAAAACCGCGAATCTAGCAGTCGCAGTCGCAACCGCTAATCCAGCAGCTGTAGTAGATCTAGATATCTAAGCAAGCTGAGATATAACTCCAGTAATTCGACGAATAAAAAGCGATACTTCGTCTGTAAGAAGGAAGGCTGCTAGTTAACTAATCACCCTAAGGAAGAACGTTAACGCAGTATTAAGCAATATATCACTAACGCTGAAGGCGAAAAGGAAGGCGACAGCGAAGGCAGTACTACTGAAGATACTACTAATAATTAACCTAGTAATCCGCCTAACTAAGGTAACGGTAAGGTATTTCTAACATTAATAGGTGTAATTAATAGCAAGGCTGTATACCAAAAGCTAGCTAATCAAGCGACTTTATATACCGTTACTAAGGCACTATCTATCTAGGATAATATTAATATTAATATCTAGGGAGAAGCAACTCACCGCCCCGCGAAAAGATACGGCGATAGCTACTTCTACGGCCTTATAATTAACACCGGCGCTACCTATAACTCCTTAGCAGGCTATAATTAATATCTAGCACTGCGGCGTAAATAAGACGTTAATATTAACACCGATAAGGCTAGCAGCGCTAGATTCAAATTCGGTATTAGCGAAGCCTTATTAAAAGGTACCGTTGCCGTTACTTTACTAATTAGTATTATCGAATTCTATATTATCGACGCCGACACGCTATTCCTTCTCTGCCTGCGAGACCTCAACCAGGCAGGGTTTTATTTTAATAATCTAACTAACTGCCTAGTTAGCGGTAATAGGTAAGTCCCTATCGTAAGGCTATATAGTCACCTATTCCTTATATAGGGATCGTCGCTATCCCACGCCTACATTAACACCTATACTAATAACGGTGTTACAAGCAGCTAATTAACAGAGTAGGATCTTTAACGCCTATACCGCCGCTTCGGCCACCTATCGATAATACGCTTAGCACGCCTGCTAAAGCGCTCTAGCCACCGTTTTAACTAGGACGCTATTAATCGACTAGGTAAGTTCTACTTAACTTACCAGAAATATAGAAGATCGCTAGGAAGGTTTAAATTCACTATTAAAAACGACCTATAATTTAATCACTTAGTAATAATTAATATTATATACTTAGATAGCCCTACGGCCCTAGTCCTATATACAGTCGACGAGGCTACGCGCTTCTAAACCGCCCGCTTTCTGAAGGATATTTCAGCAGAAACGGTATAGGATATACTAAGGGCCTGCTGGATCGATACTTATATTAGACTACTAGACCTACTAGTCTATAACGCTAGCAAGTAATTTATTAGCACCGAATTCGCCTCTAAGGTAAAAGGGATAGTAATTAAATTAAAATACGTCCCTGTTAAAGTATATCACTCAATTAGTCTAGTTGAACGCTACCACGCACCTCTTAGGCGTGCGTATAATATTATCTAAGAAGACCTGCTACTACTAGGCAAGCAATTCGCCTTACAAATTGCTATTAAGGTAATTAATAATACAGCTGGACCTGATAGACTAATACCTACACTATTACTATTCAGCACGTTTCCAAAGCTCACCGAATTAGACCCTATACACCTATTAATTACAGAAAGAGGTAAGGCTATCAAACGCGTAATAAAAGAAGCGTTAGAATTATTAGTAAAAAGAGACGTTACCGAAGCCTTACGCCACCGTAACGGTCTATAAAGCGACTCTATTCTAGATACTCCTATTAGCAGTAATATTCTAGTCTAGCGAGAAGGTAAAGGATAGAAAGGTCCCTACTAATTGCTCGCTATAGACGATTAGGCTTATATAGTTAAACTCAGTAGCGGTCCTATAACGTTTCGAATTACCTTAGTTAAGCCTTACTTAGTTAAATTAACTAATAAAACACCTCCTATACCTTAAGCGGACCTGCCGACCGAAGAAGTTACTACTACGCGCTAGAATCCGTAGCGATAGCGATACCTACCTGCCCGCTACGCCCACCTTACTGACAAGGAGTAATTAGATATCGAGTTATTAATAAAGCTCCGGTCGGAAGGCGCTATTCGCTTACTAAATAGCCTATTTATCAACTCCCGCCGAAAAGGAATCGACGGCCTTATTGCTAAAGGAGTCTTTAAAGTTATCAGTAAGCACGATATACCGCTAAATACCCGTATCTTTAGCTGCCGATTTGTCGATAATATTAAGTAGGATAGCGCTATACTATTCGAAAAGTCTAGACTAGTCGTCTAAGCTTATAATAATAAAGGTAAAAAGGAGGTACTAACGTAGTTACTAATAATTCAACGCGCTAGCTAACGCCTTATTATCTACCTTACCGCAATTCTACTACGTAACCTCTGCGTACGCGATATTTCGCAAGCTTATATACAGTTAACTTTAGTACTAAGCCGCCTAGTCTATATAAAGCCACCGCAAGGTACTAACCTAGGAGATGATATACTAAAAGTGGTCCGCCTACTATATAGCGTCCCAGAAGCAGGGACGTATTAGTTTAGGACCTACTATAACTACTATACTAAGAAGCTAGGCCTCACCGTCTCCTTATTCGATCCCTGCTTAATATTCTCTAAGCAGGCAATTATTGGCCTGTAAACTAACGACTCACTATTCTGCGGGATAACCGAATACTTAGAGCTAGAAGAGCAAGCACGCCTTGATATAGGCTTCCTAGTAAAGCTAATTAAGAAGCTGGATAAAGAAAAAGACCTCTGATTTAATAGCACTACTATTTCCAATAAAACTTTTTCCGGTAACAGCGATATTCTGAAGCTCTCGCAGCAACGGTAATATAGTAAGATTAACACGATCGACACCGCCACCGCCAGCGATATTAAATCGCAATATATTAAGGAAAGGGCTTAAGGTGCCTATATAGCCTCTATATATCAACCAGAAATAGCCTTTATACTATCTAGGGCAGCCCAAATTACTCAGCTAGCGAAAGAAGACGCTGATTGGTTAAATAAATGGCTGAATTAGCAGAAGGAGAACTACCGCTGAGGCCTGCAATTTATTAAGCTTGCTCTAGAGAAGCTGAAACTACTAGTCTTCGTCGATACCGCCTTCGCTAACAACGCTGACCTCAGCTCCTAAATTAGGTACGTTATAATCCTTGCTAACGAGCAACAGCTTAATAAATCAACGATTAATATTAGCGGTAATATCATCCACTGGAGTAGCACTAAATATAAGAGAGTTATAAGATCAGTGCTAGCTTTAGAGCTATATACGATAGTAGCAGGGTTTAATATTACTACCGCCCTACAGTCTACTATTAAGGCTATTACTTAGGCGAAGATCCTACTAATTCTATACACCGACTCCTACTCCCTATACGATTACATTATACGCCTTAGGACTACCGCTGAGAAACGCCTAATAATCGATATAATAGGACTGCGGTAGTCCTATAAGAGAAGGGAGATCAATAAGGTGCGGTGGATTAATAGGAATTACAACCTAGCAGACGCTATAACTAAGGAGCGCTGCTGCTAGGCGTTAAAGCAATTAGTGGATAGCAACGCTATCGAGTTAAAGATAAACGCCTAGGTAGAAAGGGAGGCTACAGTCTAACTAATTAGACTGCAGTATTACTTAGCCTTACAGGCCCGTTTCTATACTAGCTAATTACTAGATTTGGCGTCGATTGGCACTGTTTTTTCGACTTTCTAAAACTTTTGCCAGTGTCGGAATAACGTCACTCCGCTCCGCAACTAGCGGCTTAGCGCCAACTCCTAGATAAAACACCATAGCTTAGCTAGCTAGATTCAATCAATCCCCAGTTTACCAAGCCCAATAGACACCCTGCTAATCAGGTTGTCCGGGGCAGGTAATAGGGGATCAAGCACCTACTAATCGGTACAACCTAGCAGCTAGGTTCTACCGACAGAAACTAATCCAGCTCTTCAAGGCAAAGCTACACAGCGATCCATTCCACATTTCTTTTGTCTCAATTGTCTTCATTGAGTCCTAGATTATCAAATACGTCGGACTTCTCGACAAAGCATGATAGGTGTCAGAATAGCATTGTGTGACTTGTTCGGTGAAGGCTTTGTACCCCACGAGCTCATTGACACATGCCAGAGCCATTGTTGATGAGCAGTCACACTTGCACTCCGGCTGAATTAAGATTATGGTCAGTCAAATATTGCACTTTTCGCACCCCTCGTGGCCTCGCTCCCAAACCACAGCACCTCTCATCGAAAGAACGACAAGGCAGCCAAATCGTCTCCAGTAACTCGGCAATCATGTGCCTTCTCGAAGTCCACCTCCATTCCCAATGCCGTCACATTCTCCACAAGAAGCGCCTACTACAATGCCAGAACTTCGACGCGCAAATGTCATCATGCAAGGACAATCCTCACCAGGTCGTGGAAAAGGTTTTAGTAGGCAACCGTCCCTTATGTAAATCTTGCTATGGTGAGAAGAAAACTGCAATCATCATGGCACACCATTCGTGGGAGAATTCGATGACTGAAAACGCTAAGCTGTGGGATTGGGAAGGGAAGAAGGTTTTGAGATGAGGGTGAATATGGGAGAGGCTATGGAGACGGAGTTGAAGAAGCTGAGAAAGAGGTGTTGGGGTCAAGAGGCCGAGAATGCTGCGGCATCAGTGGAGGGGAATAAGCAGCGTCCGGCAAGAGGGCCCTCTATCAGTGGAAGGAAACTCGATGAGGTTGAGAGAGAGGTGTTTCGCAATCGCGGATGAACTCTGTGTAGATACAGATATATTATCAGCGCCTAGTGTCAATCTTGGGAGTGCGGTATTCGAGGCTTCTTACCAACCTCATCTCACACATGATGTAACATGATTAGGTTTTCAACCATTGTGAATAGATCTTGACACAATATTCTGGGAATTCAGCTCAGGCCAGGTTCAGTTGTCTGTTATGATGATCTTGTGAATCGTTTGCATGTTGAGGTTCTCGATAGTCAGTCCAAGATGATGGGCTGAGCATTTCTATTCGCCGAGGTTGCTTCCCACGGACGAATCGAGTCGCATAGACCTGTTCGATTGCTGTCAAGCTGTTTGCCAATATACTCGATGCCAATATATATATCTGCTTCCTGTCGTTGCTTTTCGATCAGTGATGACCGTGTTGCCTGACATCATCTCCGTTGACATTCTCATGTTAGCCAGCTATTATTATCATTAGCTAATGAAAGTCGAACTTTGACTAGCGTGCAGAATGATCACTTCCATTGGCAATTCGCCATCCTGGGTATACCGGAAAGGTAGTTTTGGCTTCGCCAATGACATAGCCGTTATGTCATCCAGCGGAGCTACGGTAGAACCTCAAAGGGGTCGTTAGCTCTCTCTTTTGGTATGGTTTCTGTTCTTCTCGCTGGTTGCGGGAACCTCCGCTGTCTCGTACTCTGCTGTTCTTGGTATATTCCGAGAATACCGGTAGAAATTCGCTTTGGCTCTTGACCCTTGTACCACCTTTTGTGGATATGTGGAGATGAATTGAACTCGTCAACATTGATTGATACTAATCATTCGTTGGGCGTCTGTGACCTCATGGGCACCCCGTACACAACATGGACTCCAGCAGTCTCGAGGGTCAACATAGGCTCTCTCCCGAAAGGCACAACCGGGAAAGCAATGGGACAGAAAATCATAGACAGAAGCACGAGACAAGTCGTATTTCAGTATGGCGGAACGTAATCGAGAACTTTACCCCAGCATGGTTCACCATTGGCATGAATACTGGAGTTCTAGCCATCATCATGCATCAGCTGCCCTAACAATTCAAAGGTCTTCCAGTCCTCACTTTTATCATGTACATCTTGGATCTGGTACTGTTCATCATCTGCTCGATTATAACTATACTCCGCTGGACAATGTATCCTAAAGTAGTCATCCGGAAGACGGCGGGCAAACTTGACGAGATCGCCTTGTATGGCGCTTCGCCAATCACCTTTCTTACCTTGGCAGCCTTGACTGGATTGATTGTCGGCAAAGCTGAGTGGGGAGGACATGCTTGGTCGCTAGTAGCTTACGTTATGTGGTGGTTTGGGATGGCATTCATGCTTACGACTTGTAAAGGAGCTATGACTCCGTTATTCAACAAGTACTAACGAATCTACACGCATAGCTATCTTCATCACACTATTTCGTACAGACGTGACCGACGACCGAGGCATGTCCGCGGCGTTAACTCTACCCATTGTGGGCGTTGCCACAGCTGCTGTCGCTGGAGCTCTAATCTGCAATCTCTCCCACGACATCTCGCCTCGACTTGCAGTTCCAGTCATCATTGTCGGTTATTTCCTGGCTGGCTGGGCGGTCTGGCTGGCAATCATTCTTTACGGCGTGTACTTTCAACGACTCTTGGCCGTCGGTTGGCCTGAGCCTGCGAAACATCCTAATATGATGATGCTGGTAAGCTGACACTCCATCGTTGAACGAAAAGAAAAGTGCTGACACAGAAACCAAGGTTGGCCCCTTCGGTCAGAGCGCATCTGCAATGCAGCTCCTTGGGAGTGCTGCCAAAACCAAGATGGACTTTGCCGGATACAACAAAGGCACGTTTCTAACCGCCGCGGCAGCGCCAAGTGCGGACGTTGCTGGCGTCATCTTCGCATTATTGCTGCTAGGCCAGGACTTTTTCTGGATCACCGTTGCCCTGATTGGCATTCTGGAGGGAGACTATGAGCGCAAGATGAGCTATTCGCTCGTCTGGTGGACCACCATCTTCCCAGTTTGTACGTCTCCGGGAAATCCAGCCCTTGAGCATGGATTGCTAATCTCCTTACTTCACTCAGCCACGATGACCACGGCCTTTATATCCTTGTCAATCGCGATGGATTCCCCAACCTTTCGCGTTTTGTCAACCGCGTTGCTCTTGATCTTATTTGTCGACTTCTTCATCAATTGGGGTTATACGATATTGTACAGCATCAAAGGTGATTTACTTATCAAGCATGAGGAACTTGAGAGACCGAGTGAGACAATGGCATGAAGCAACGGAAATTCCCATGTAACAAGTGGAAGCTAGCACGATATGAAGCGGGCATAGTGAATGGGGTAAGCGATCAGGGTTTACATGCATCAATCATGGACATCGAGAGAGCGTGAACCTGCATAGAAATGGTAATGCAAACATTACCTCCCATTGCATGTGATCTTGGCAATAAGCGAGTGGAACGGCTCAGTTGGCCTTCGATCGTAGTATGCTTCCAAATTCCATGTCCTTCTCTTAAAAAACCCAAGCCCCTAGAAGTGAATGGTAGACGTACCATCCCAAGAATCGAAAAAGTAGAATGCAACCTTCTGCATCGAGCACTATCTCGTCATAGATGCACAATATCTAACCATGCTTGTTATCCGCGCACTTCCCAGCGATGCAGACCCACTCTCCAGCGCAGTTGTCATAGGACTTGCATGGATCACCTACGCATCCGTTCCAGGTTGCACACTCGGCGTAGGCGGTTGCCATTTGTTGCGCATATGTGATGCCTGGTGTCCATGTCTTTCCCTTATTAGGCCCTCCGTTTGCGGCTGGTGCTGGCGCTGGAGATGGGGATGGGGTTGGTTTTGAGACTGCTGTCACGAGTGTGGTGGGTATGAGTGGTGACGGGGCAGCAGCGACAGGTGCTACGACTATGTTCTCATTGACGGGGACACTTGGGGCTGGTGCAATTGATGGCGGAGATGCGGGTGAGATGGCGGGGTTGACATCAGCCTTGATCTGCTGTGGCGGGTTGACGGCTGCCGGGGTAGACGTCACGGGCGTGGTAGTTGGGACAGTGGTGCTTGTCGCCGGGCTGGGTGATGGAGCTGGTGCTGGAGCCGGAGACCCGCCACCGGATGAAGAGGAGCCGCCAGAGCAGATACCGTCGGTTTTGGGATTGGGGAATACCATGCCAGCAGATGGACTGTTGTGGCAGGTGCTGCCGTCCCAGAGAGCGCCGCTATTGACTGGTAGGTTGTTTGGCGGATTGAGGATGATCGTTTGGTCTTGGAGAGCACCGAAGGTCTCTTCGCAGAGTATCTGAGCTTGGCCACCATTGGTGCTTGAGCCAATCCAGAGGTCGAGGTGGGTCAATCCGTTAGCAAGGTCGGTGGCTGCAGAGGGGTCAGCATACCAGATTAGTGGGGCATAGCGGAAGAGACTTACCGCACTGCACGCAATGGTCATTATATCGGAAATATTTCTGAAAGTAAGGGATGTAGACTATCTCACAATTCGTGAACTTGGTGTTCGTCAGGGCAGTTGCAAAAGTTTCCGGGTCGGCATAGGTCCCACTGCCTGCACATCGTCAGGTTGGTTCCTCGATCATAGTCTTCACAATCGAATATGTCCTACCTCCAGCAGTTCCACCGTTGTTCCCCTGCCCAGTTGGAGAGCTGCCACTGCACCCAAAAGATGTCACATCACTGTTACCGTCGGGATAACCGTAGAAGGTGAATTTTACACCAGTCTCAGCTGTACAGCTTTGCGAGTAAACAAATTGAAAAAGAAGGGAGTGGATAACGGCGAGAAGAAAGAGAGACATCTTGCCAGAAGACCGGATATAAGCAATGAATGAATGTGTGGGTTGGAACAGATACAATGAATGACTGAATGAATGGCTGCCAGCAAATGGGCTCGGGAAGGACAGAAAAGACAGGACGAAGCGATGAAGGAAAAACGAGCAATAATGAGCATGAGGAATTTAGGGTTATTGTACATTTGAACCAAAGGCGGCATAAGGAGCCTGGAGCCATCGTGCCATATTCCTGCTTGCTCCGCTAATCCCAACGAAGCCACGTACGCCGTGAATGGACTGGAAGGATTACCTGAGGGATTGCAACGATGGGGCTGATTCGTTTGAAGCAAGCTGACGGAGGCAACCCCTAAACAAACAACCTTCGTCGGAAGAGAAATAGTTGCCGGTAGATCGTGACTAGCGCATAGTAAATCGACGAATGAGACACATGAGATTTGCAACACTGGAAATGTGAAACGTTGTAAAGAGCAGCTTATTCGCATGTGATTCGTGGTTGGAGTGATCCTGGGCACGCACGCGGGAATGCCAGGGGTGGGATTTTGTCCCGGAGGCAACACCGCCCCTAATTGCAGGCTAAAGGTGGGGTGGGTGAACGAGCGAATGGAGGCCTTGGCTTCGGGGCGCGTATTTGGTGGCGGTACCTCCCGAGATCTTAGGCTAACCAGCTGCAGCCAATAGTGGCGAGATTACGAAACAGCATCAGGCAGATTAATTAAGACAGCAGCCAACACACATTCGTAAGCGCTTGCATCTTGAGATGTCGGGTTCGGTGATAATCGACCACCTCCCAAAACATCTTCAGGCTGCTGTCTGTATCCGCTCTAGGTAAGGACTCAGCAGTGCCTCAGGAGGGATAAAACCTGCACTGCGGCGTCACCTCGTTTCACCCCTGCCCCTGACACGAATATCATCAAGAACCTGGGTGTTCCGCTCACGTTCTTCAAGGCACAGCCTTGCTAGAAATCTTTATTGTACAAAGTGTGAGATCATGTGGTAAGTGCGAGCTGGTTCCGTTTCAGCTGCCTGCTGAATGCTGACCACATCTGTACAAGAAGGCGCAGCACATAAGATAAGTCCACACAACCTTTCGTTTTTTGGAACCAACAAGTGACTGTTTCGATTATGCTGGAACTCAACTGAAGAATAAGGTAGGTACCTTCATCACTTTGACATTCCGGTGACGTAAGCTGCTCGTCGGGCCACCGGCGTTTGCGCCACAGTCAACATGGAGTGCCGGAGGAGTTCCACATGTTGAACTCAATAGTAAGTTAAGAGATGAATCTGCCATACATGCTGTCCAGACGATTCATCTTCACCGAATTGATTTGGCGTGACTATGGAGGGTGATTGGATTGATGTTCATGGGCACTTCACGCCTCCTACATCTTCAAGGGATCGAGAGGCGAGATGGCATGCTATGCGGGAAGCGAAATTCATGGTGCCGGAACCTTTTGAATGGACGCCCGAGTCCACACTCTCCTATCTTGACAAGACTGGAATTGCCATGCAAATGCTCAGCAACATCCCTAAAACACTCGATGCGCTAAAAGACTCCAATGACTACGCCGCTTCTCTCGTGGCCAAATATCCATCACGGTTTGGTCTTCTCGCCGCCTTACCAACCAATGACCCTGCTGCAGCAATGGCCGAGATAGACCGAGCATCAAATGCGCTTCGCGCGGATGGTTATGCAGTCACATGCAACTACAACGGGGTCTACTTGGGAGACTCCAGCCTGAACGATGTTTGGTCTGAGCTGAATCGCAGACACGCAGTGGTATTCATCCATCCAGATGCTTACGCTCCAGCCTCGCTCGGTCGACCAAGTCCATTGATCGAAGTCGCCTTTGAAACAGCTCGGACTGTGGTGGACATGCTCTACGCAGGCATCTTCAGAAGGTATTCTAAGATTCGTTTCATACTGGCACATTGTGGGGGCGCACTTCCAGTACTATCGGGTCGTCTGAAGCTACTTGGGACTGAGCCCTGGGTTCCCAACCCAAACAAGATCACTCAGAGGGAAATTCGAGAACAGCTTGCAGGGCTCTACCTTGATACCGCAGCAACTGCTCCGACTGGTATCGCCCCAGCATTGCTCATGGTTCCCCCAAATCATCTTGTATATGGTGCGGACTGTGGTGTACCATGCTCTACCGAGTCCACTATGGAGGCGAATAAGAAAGCCGTTCTAGATTATGCAGGTTTGACGAAAGATCAACGGAATGCAATAGGCCGAAATGTGCTTGCTCTGTTCCCGGCAGCAGCTGCAAGGCTGGAAAGGAAACATGGTGTTCCACTTGACTCTCGCCATCCCTTTGGAATCAATGGTCTACTAGGACCTCACCGTTGAAAAGTTCTGTGTCTAAGCCAGCAGGTATCGGCTCTGCTTATGTACCAGATGTATATAGGCTGATATTCAAGTCATCGAGGCTATATGCTTTAAGAGCTTCTTGAATGATTTCATCTGAATCAGGTGAAATGACACAAGCCACGGATGCTACTGGATCATGTCAATGCTATTATGTGGGACCAAGTCACTTTGTCTCTGACGCTTGTTCTTCTGTACTCTCGAATTTTTAGGATAATGTCGAAAGTAGACTCTCTTCCTCTCACACACGTGTCTTGACTATCGGGCTACGTGCAATCTAGGTGCGATATATCCCTCTCAGATGTGGAAACCCGGTAACAGCCACCATGTACTCCGGACAAGGTTCTCACTCCGCCCACCACTCAAGCTTCTGCATATCAAACTTATGAACCCGCTTCCTCTTGAAGCGCTTTGCATATGCGTGCCCTGAATACTTTCGGCAATGACTGTATCATGTTGGAAAATTGGCGGCTGTCAGGAAAGCGCCAATCGTGAATCGGCAATGCGCCATAAACATTGACTGGCTTATCGGCACAACGAGACGTAATAGCGTGTGCTGTAGGTTCTCTACGAATCGGAGAGAAAACGTGGGACATGTCAGGCGCGTGGATGCCAGCGGAAGCAGCGATAAGATCGAGATTCACAATAGCATCTTACGTCAACACAACATAGAAAGGCTTGGAGGTTCTGATCGCTATGTGTCTTCCAATTCCAGATCTGCTCAGAGTGTAACCGTCACTCCAGTCTCACGATAATGCACATGCAACGTAAAACAAGGGGCTTCAGCAAAGTCCTACTATGGTTCGCTCTTCTTCATCTTTCTGCCTGCGAGCGTTCGACACCCACTCCGCTTAATGGGCCAAACCTGGACAGCAGCACGGCAAGCGTTTTAGGAGCCTCGCCATTCGCATCAGCAACAACCAACCTCACAGCCAGCAATGGCGCCAGCAACAGCAACTGCGCAGCTCCCCAAAACTGGCCATCGTGGTATTCCCCCAATTGGCTCGTCGAGGACTGTTACGCCGCTCTCCAACGCCTGTACATGCAAGAGACCATGGCGCACAAAACCCAACGATTCGAATTCCTCGCCCCAGGCGCTTCGCAGACTCTGACCAAGTTGCCAACGCAAAGGACGCCGAGAAAATATACAGTCAGTACGCAACTTCTACACCAATGTGACGTGGTCATGTCTTGGAAAGCTGACATCAAGAAGACACTTGTGTTTTGACAATCATGATGCGGGAATGGTTTGGCCCAGGCGAGTTGCCAGGGAACACGGGGCCCTATCCGAAGCCACCAAGAGACGTTAGTACATATCAGAAGATCTGGGCTGCTGGTCGAAATCTCGAAAACGAATGCACCGAGACACGATCGCCTGGATGGGTTGCGATAGGTAAGAGACGTCTAGCGTTCCAGAGCCTTCGGGCGTGTTGAAAGGTTGGCTAACTTTATTTGTGGATGGAATAGGCGATAGAGCTGCAATGGGGATTTTTGTTTGGGCTACCGACTCCGAGATCAATGCCAAGGTCAGAAGTGTAAATTCTCTGTCTTTACCCACTCTCAACATCTCCGACATTGAGACTCCAGACAAAGTAGGGACAGAGTGATGGCCCTTTAGGGGTAATATGGCAACATGTATTTGGGAGGCAAGCGTTTCCTTGTTGATTTAGTTGGAGCAAGCGAATGCAATGCTGGGTATGATTTTGAAATACTTGTAGAGCAGGATCGGCAGTTCGAGTACCAAATTCACTTGCAATGTGTGCAAGACCTCCCTAGCTCGGTCTTGAAGATGGTGCAAAGGATTGCTGAAGCTAATTTTTAATGCATTGAGTTGTGGCAACCAATCACATGTTGCTCTAGTGAGGCACCATGTGGTGTTGATGTGTTTGATTTTCAAGCTAAACCACGAGACCCACCACGACCATGCCCTCCTAATCGAACAACCCTTCCCCTGGTTCTTCCGCGAAAGCCGTCTCTGCCCCTGAAGACCCCTCGCCCTGTGGCACCGCTTACTCTGCCTCCTCTCCCTCGAGGAGAACCTCTGGTCACCCGGCCTCGACTTTGATTAAGCCTTTCGTCGTCGTGGTCTGCAAGCCTTGGACCAGGAGATTGCATCTGGGCTACCTGTGGGACCATGAGTTGTGTGTTATGGGTATTACTAGGAACGTGGATATTGTGGCTTTCGGTCTCGGACAACTCCCAATCCTCTGATCCAGTTACCCGCTTTGCATAGAGTGTGGATGTGTTCGTTGCTAATCCTTGCTGTCTCCACGTTATCTCGAATTTTAGCATGGTGTTTCCATGATCGTCCGGTGAGGCACAGACAATTCTGGGTACAGTAACTGGGTGTCCTGTCAATGCCATTTCCATCCATTCGTTCATGCCTCGAATGGCAAACGGGTATAGGCCGTCCTCTGCCGATGGAAAGGTGTAAGTGTGGGGATTGAGATTGCAGTAGAACTCAGCCTTCCAAGCACCCCAATAGAAGTGTGCGATGCAAGGTATGTTCCATGAGGTCTGCGTCGAGACAGTGTTCTCGTCGTCCGGTGCACTCGTGCACTGGTAGCTCAGGTCGTCTTCCGAGCCCTCGTCCATTGTATTTATACGTAGATCCTCCTCTACCTCGTCTAGAGGTTGCCGCCCACTGCCATCGACTTCGTGTTGTACGGGCACTATCTCGATACGGCCCGCTGTACGTTCGTTCTTTCCAGTAGTCGTGGACATCCATATAATATTGTAGGTGACAAGGACTTTGTTCTTATCCTGCCCTTCGAGCATATTGCTATGTGTGGGGCTCATGCTGACGGTATTTCGATTAAGACAATAGGATTAATGGAGATGAAGCTGGAGGACGATCCTGTCTGGCTGGGAAGGAGAACTATATGTGTCGGAGCGTGATCATTGTCAACCTTGTTGTGATCATGCAGCTCAAAGTAAGGATTGCTCGTGAATGCGTTGAACACTTCCTGCAAGCTTTCGAGCAGCTGCCTGAATTAACACCCAAGAGCGGGGATAATGGATATTGTCCGTGTTAAAACATCATTGTGGCTATAAATGACAGGCAATCAAGGCAAGCTTGCTGCTCTACACGTGCGCCCAGCCATTCTCAATCAACACCTGCATCTCATTGATCAAACAATGCGTGCCAGGCTCTGAAAGCTCCGCATTAGGCTTTGTCCATGCACGCAGCCTCCTTTTGATTGTTGAGTCTCTTAGTGACGTCGTAGTCACCCAACGCCATATGCGATTTCTCCAAATGCCTAATATCTTCTGGCTTATACAGGGCCAGAATACGTCCGGATTAACAGCAGCGTAAGCTTCGGGAGAGTACCCAACGCGGACATCAGGATTCAGCCAGACGCCGTGGGTAGGAGTCAGAGGGTTGTCTGCGTGAACGAGACAGCACTCAGAGCCTTCGACGTGCTGCAACGCAAGTGAATCTGGTACACCGCGGAACTCGAGAGGATCTGGGTCGTAGAAAGGTACTGCGTCGAAGGCGACAATACCGTTCCAGCAGCTCTGCACTGGGACCGGTTGGCCAGAGATCATAGCGTTGCGGGACGCCGTAGACCTGAAGTAGGGGAATGTAGATGTTACTGCTTCATGGCCATCAGCATCTCGCAGCGCAAAGGTGTCGTAGTAATGGGGCGGTTTGGCGAAGTCAAGGGAACACGCTGCTGCATAGTCACCATCTCTTGTCGCGAGTAGTTGCCTCACGTCTTCCGTCTAGGGTGGACAACGTTAGCGTGCAACGCCATTGGAACCGAGAGGTCACATACCTTAAAGGCGACATCATTGAGGAAGAGCACCTTATCGAAAGTAATATTCTGCGCAGCCAATTCGCGCAGGGGCTTCAGCGCGAAGTTGCGCAGCTTGGACAGGTACGGTATCCGCCTCAGCTCTTTCCTACCCCGTGGGGTATCAATCCACCCGGCTGCGAAAGGCTTCTGAATCTCATCCTTGTGTGTAATCTCCGATAGTGTGATGGTACGCAGTACCCCCGCGCTTTCCAAGTCACGGTCCAGCTCTCGCAAGGCATCTTTGGAAGCATCCCAGCTTCCACTCTCATATACCGATACGTATACATTGTTCGATCCGAAGTATTCGACCAACTCTAGAACGGCCAAGTTCCAATTGCTTCGAAGAATCGGCTCGTTGTTCCAATGGATGCTGGCGATGAAGATCCTCTGCCCGTGTACGTTGGGGGACTTCTTCCCAGCAATTTGCTGGCGCGATAGTGTAGAGATCAAAGATAGGAGGTCAATGGTACAGAGAGCTGTGAAGACGAGGAAGGCCGCTCGAAGGATCCTCGACCGTGACGAACGGCGGAAGGAAGTCATGAGCATTGTCGATCATGGGGTTCGCCAAAGCCTGTCGCGTTGTGGCGGTCCAACTATTGCGCAGGAGCTAGCAGTCAATCTCATAGTCGCGGTAAGAAGAAAAAGTCAAGAGAAAGGATGAAAAGGTAGAAGGGTGGAGAGAGCTAAAGCTGATTTCGAGTGGAACAATAATTATTAGGGTTTGCACCCGCCGAAGTTCAGCCTTAGAAAAGGGGCTTCGGGTGGCGCATAGCTTGAACACGGCCCGAAACTTTTAGGCGAGGAGGCGAGCCAGGGGTGCTTTGGCGTGTGCCATACCGTGCACCTTCTGGACTTACTCCGTACACACCTTACACACCTTTCGAACATATCATGTTTAGCACCTTGAGCAAAGTATCAATTTGGATGTAGGCTACGTGATTTAATATCCCTATGCTTGATAACAATCTTGATTTGAACCTTGCCTTAGACCTAGCCAACTTTCAACATTTCTGTGAACCAGACGCAATTGATCGTCAAGACTATCGTGTGCACAGAAGTGCACGTGAGATATGTTCTGATTGGACGAGAGAGTAGTCTGACTAAGCCATGCGGCGCCTACTTGCAACGAATGTCTTCAAATGCACAGTTGTGTATTTATATTTACTAGTATGTGTATATCATATGGAAATCAACAAACTCGTTTGTGGCCACCTCCGGCAGCGACAGCCATGCGTGACACTCTCTTAAAGATGAAGCAAAGTCCTGTCTTTCATCTAGCCATAATTTATTCTACACAATAGGGCCTCATTCAATTTGTCTACAACAATGTCTCTGAACCTTACCAACTCACACAAATCACCTACGCTTCGTGTTACGGGAGCGGTAGCCCCGCCATGCTTATCTGGAAAGCTCAAGTCAACGGGAAACGACTCAGAAAATGAGTCTGACAACATACTTCGTTATGTACAGGATAGTAAGATCGCTAGCGAAGCTCACGATCTGGCTCCATGGGACGGCGAATGTGAGCGTTCGCAGCGCCTCACCCACTCAGATAGCGCGATCTTACCAAGTGTAACTCCTACGCAGCAAGTCTCAGATCACTTGATAGTCTCAGATCACTTGATAGTGGTTATTATACCGGACAAGAAATATTCCCACAAGCGCTAGCGGATCTGAAAATCGGGCGTGACACCTTGAAGACCGAACCATATCTCTCCAATGATCCTAGAAAAATTTGTAGCTCATCTCAAAAGGTGGACCTGCAATTCAATGTCGGAACTCGAAGAGGATCAAGACGATTTCGATGTTTAACAACAGCAGGTCGACATCACGCTACAGCTGTCAGGAGGGTAGGCGCTTGCATACGATGCCGCCGAATAAAGGCCAAAGTAAGAACATGAAAACCTCATGAATAGTCTGTCATATTCGTGCCTAACGTTCAGAACTCAGTGTAAACATGTTTTAGCAGAAGACGTCTCGGGGACAGATCTACCAGAACTGCCAATCGTTAAGGAAGACAAAGCGAATTCAGAGCAGAAATACACCGAGGACATTGTTCGTCACCCTAGTAGCAATTCAGGCATCAGCGAGATGTATTCTGTATCTGAGTCCAGCTCCGACTCAGACACCAATTCCCAGGTAGGGAGCTTCAATGAGGTGAAGGTGTCACCAGTGCAAGACAGCTGTCATATCTTACTGATAAGAGAAAAACAACACCTAATTACAATTCTGATGCACGAAGTGTACGCCATGCTAGACTCCCAACGGAGTGATAATATTCGATCCTGCACCTCGTCACATACCGCAAGCTCTTCGAATCAATCGCAAGATTCGAATAATATGACTCCTATATCTCAGCGTTTTAGAAAGAGGCAGATGCAAGATCGAGATTCTTCTCCTCCCGGAGATGGCAATGGTAAGCGGAGGAGGAAGGAACCGTCTAAAAGCAACGATTGTGAGCCGGGCCGACTGCTTGCATGCCCGTTCCACAAATACGATCCCTGCAAGTATTGTGCGAATCAGGACACAGGGGCAACATACAGAGCCTGTGCAGGTCCTGGGTTTGCATCGATCTCGAGAGTGAAGTGAGCCACTCAATTCTGTTTCACTTGCCCTTCTTCAGATAACTAGCTTATGCAAAACAGGCAGCACCTCAAAAGAACCCACCGCGCACCAATCCAGTGCCAGAGATGCTGGCGAATAATGGCAAATTTGAATGAGATGTCTGTGCATGCAAATGAGGACAGGAGGTGTGATAGACGTGACCCACAAACGGAGGGCATCAGTCAAGATAAGCTGGACCTCATCGGAAGCAGTTGGGGTGCTAGCTGGGAGAAGATCTTCGGGATCATATTCCCAGGAGCTCCTATCCCAAGTCCTTGTGCGCCTTGCCAAGATTGATCCCTTCGTCCTTTAAGGAGGCTGATGAATGACAGATTTTGAAGCACAGGATCAATCAATCAGGAACACGGCGCCAGCCTCCCCTGCCTCTGGGGAGCTTGGAGATTTTGAAGCCTACAATCGTACTGCCTTGCCTCTACTAGTAGAGGCAAACCTCCATGCCATCGTGAGTACCGAGATGGCGCCGGTGGAGGAGAGTCTGAGGATCATGTTAGTCGACATTGTTCGGAGATGTCAGGCAACCGTGGCACAAAACTTCCAAATCATGAAAGTACCAAGGCCAAATAGCAGCAATGCTATGGAGACTTCACCTCCAGCTACTCAGGCACAGTCGATATCGTGGACTGGCCCTGAAACCGGACAGCCTCATACGCTTGACATGACCAGCCCTCCAAGCTTCTTCTATCAAGAACCCCCACACCTACGTGATGAGGCGAACTTGACATTTCCCAGGCCATCATACGAAGCAGGGAATCAGAAAATTGCTGATACCCTATTCTCGGACTCGGCATACGCGAGCGGTGATAGTCTTTGTGACTGTGTATGTCATCTGGATGTTTTCATGAGTGAGGCGCCAATCAGTATGTATTCCATCCTAGCTCTACACAGACGAAAATGATGACTCAATCGTCTATAGACTCAAGAGCTTGCGACCATTGCGTCGGACAACAGACTGATCCGGCGAATACCAAAACCGACGACTTCGATAACCTGTTCGAATTCTGAAGCATAAATATACCGTTCACCTCAGTGTTAGTATGATGGAAGATTAAATCTGCAGCCGGCACTGCTTGTGCCTTGGTGAAATATATAGACACGCAAAGGTCAGCAATAATTGTGCGTTTACTATCTGGGGTATTGTTCGTATTCAGGAAATTTTCTCTCAGTAAGGAGGCAATAGTCGCGCGGGTACTAGGTGTAAGAGGTTAGAGTATACCTAGGTACGAGCAACTACTAACGAAGCGGACCTCCTCGCTATATGAACGATCTTAAAATTTAGCTCTTGCATTCTGCGTGCCTAAATCCATTTCACTCGTGCATAGAATGCAGGTGTCCTTCAGGCTCGGCACTCTCCAGGTCTTGTTTGCGTCTTGATAGTCCTGACTACCAATCATGTCCGCAAAATGTTCCAAGCTCGGATAGTGAGCTAGCGCAAACTGATTGATAATCCATCGTTAGAGATTTCATTTTCGTTACTTGCCCAATAGATTCTACATACCTCCTCCCATTCATTACAACCTTCAGAACGAGTTCCAGGTACAATTTTCCCAACCAACTTTGCGAAGCCACCTCTACGCGATCCTACGGACTCTGAGAAGGCTTTTCCGAAGTTTAGGTACTGCTCTTTCTTTCCGGGAATGAAAGCAAGTAAATTCAGTATTGAGATAGCGCCCTTTGGACTCTCATCGCTTCGTATCCAGCTGTGCGACTCATCTGTCAGCTCCAGTAATTGGGTCGAGTCTGACTTCTGAGGGTTAGAGAGCGAGTTTGTAAGTGGCGGTACGCTATTGGGAAGCGGATGAAGGAGTCGAGAGTTAGTGGATTTAAAGGACGAAACGAGCTTGGAAGGGACTCCGGCCGCGATGCGCTATACGACCTCAATTATGCACTGGAGGTCTGTGGGTAATGTAATCACCGCACCTGGAAGAATAAGTAGAAGGTCCTATTACGGTGACTGCGAAAGTAGCGGTTCCTTGGAAAGGGATAAAGGAGTTACGATCCAGCGGACCACGCGGGCTATAGTAAGAGGCTTTAGAGAAGAGTTTCGGAGGGCTCGTAGGAACGTAGTGATATCTGTGCTAAGGTATAAGAGGTTAATTGTATAGATAGGTATATTTACTACCGTACTTGTACGAATATACACTTAACGGATGTTCTTCACCTACATCGCGCTTTCCTAAAAGATTATGTTATTAGCCTCACAGCTAGTTTTGCGCTATCAGCAGGCCCCAGCCAAATCAGGGTCTGCATCCCATATTAATTACGGACCCTGAAATCAGCCAAATCAGCAACTTAAGGTAAATAACAGTAGTATCCGCAACCTCAAATTACTATACTAGGTATCTACAACGTTAGTATTAATAGTTACTTTACTAAACTAACGTAGCAATCGCGCAATCCTTCTAGAATACGAATTATATACGCTCAGCTAGTATATTAATAATATTAGTAATAGGGAAGTTATCTAAGTCGGATAGTTCAGACATATCCTCCGCTATAGTAGGTTTATTTAAGTTAGACAGTTTAGATATATCCTCCGCTATAGTAGGTATATTCGAGTCGGATATCTAGATTAGACCCGCAGGCAGTATTATCTAAGCTATATAATAATCACTTTTATATTATATATTTAATAGCTATATATTCGATTACTGATAGCTTAATTCCGTTAGGCTTCCTCCCGCCTAAGCTTTATACTCTATTAATCTATCCTCTATCCCCTCCGTAGTATCCTTAGTAGCCTACTCCTTAAGTTCTTCTCCTATTAGAGTAATATTTAAATATACTATTTTATTATCTATAATCTACCTTTCTACTAACTTACTCTACTCTTCTATATCTATAATACGATTCTCTTCCTAAAGCTCCTTACTTATTTATAGGCCGGCCTCCTTACGTATACGCTCGAAGTCCTATATTAAAAATACCCGGATTTCTATTATATCCGTTAAGTTATAACCGTAGGTAAGGGAAGCTAAAAAACTATTATTATTTCCAGACTCTAAATTAGTCTCGTTAAAATACCTATTATTAAATAGTTCTTTAGTCTTAATTTTAGTATTAGCTGATAATATATACCTATAATTATATCTTATATATACCGTATATTCTTTATCTCTTCTATACTCTTCTTCTTAGCCTATCGCACTAGTATTATCTATTCCTAACTCCTCTAAAACGCTCTAAAAGTCCGGTTGATTCTTTAGATCTTCTAAGGAATTCTTAAACGTATTAGTAACTAGTAGTTAATAGTTCTTACCCTACCTATTTATATAGCAGTAGTTTATTATTCGATAATAAAGTATTTCTATAACTATCTACCTTCTAAAATCACCTATATTATACTATACGTTTCTTATATATTCGTATATAGCTTAAGGTTTTATCAGCTTATAGGTTATTCTTTAAGTATTAGGTTAACTTACTACTAACTAATATACCGTCCTATCTCTTAATCCTACGGGAGCTATATTCGTATTCTTCGAACATATAATAAAGCGCTATTATAACGAAAATAATAGCACTAGCGGGTAAAGGTTTCTATAGATCTATACTCTTATACCTAAGTCTAATACCGCTTATTACGCTGAAAAAGAAAACGTAATATAGACTTATTATAATTACCGGTACTAAAAAACGACCCTTATCTTAAACCTATTAGCTATATATTTCGTTCTTATTTAGGAAAGAAGAATACTTATACCTTTCTCTAAATCTACAAAAGTAAATCGTATATTAAATAGTAGGTTTAATATAATATTCTTCCGGTCCTTAATTATTTAGTATAGCTATTCTACTACCGTTTTAATAGTTAATCTTATTCTCCTTATTATAAAACTTCTAAATTCGCTTAGGCTGTTTAGAAGCTGCGAAAATATTAGCTAATATATAGTATTAGATAAATAGGTAGGGGTTTAGGAGTATTAACCTTACGAGCTTCTTTAGGAGTTAGTATATTACTAGAGGTATCTAAATTACTAATAACTTAAGGCCCCTTCGTCCTTTAGAGCTTAGCCTTCTATTCTCTCTATATTCTTATTATAAGGTTACTTAGAGCTACTAGGTCTTATTCTAGCTATAGTAATAGGCTATTAGTATTATTACCGCTTATAATCTTAGAGATAAATATAGGCTTCGTTACGTAGAAGATATATTAATATTCCTATAAGGAATAGTATCTTTACGCTTAATAACGCCTAGAACTACCCTAAGCGATAGGTCCTACCGCCTCCTCTATAGCCGCCTCTTTATATTTATCTTTAGGTTTAATATTAGATATATATATAGATATATATATAGATATAGATAACGAAGTCGATAATAGTCTAGGCTATATCCTTTTAGATAACGGAACTCGATCGTTAGGATTAGATAATCGTCCTATAGTCGCAGTACTAGAATTCGGCCGCTTACGCTATATAGGTGGTACGGTACGGGTTAGCTATCGCTACTTATATTATACTAACTATAATAATTAGTTAGTATAAGACCTATATACTAAGGTATATATACTATTAATCTATCCTTCCGTCTGCTAATTATATTCTCTCTCAATTTTTGATATTTCCTACTAGCACATTTGAACCTATTAGTTATTATCTATTAGGGTGTCTAGGTGGATTATCTAGCACGCTAGCCATTCTACTCTATATATAAAGATGTTCAGTATCGTTATCCCTATACTATCAGCTATTTTAGCTATATTTGATAAACACGCGTCTCTAATTTATTATTTACCGAGCTGCGTTAGTAGTTCCTAGTATTAGTATTCCCCTAAGGACCTCGTTTTATAGTATAGTTCTATATTATTTCCTTCTTTCTATATTAGCGTGTTAAATATACGCGTAATATTAATAGGTAACTTACGGTCTTCTTTTAGGTAATACTTATATCGCTTTATAATACGGTATTAATCCTAGACGTTAACGGCCGCGTTGGTTTATACTATACGGTTAATAGGTTATATCTATTATTATATACTAATTATACTTATAACGGAGGTCTGATTTATTATATAAAAGCCTATCTTTTCCGTCTCCTAAATATAAAGTTATCTAACGGACCGAATATAGGAGTAGAGGAAAGTTATACGCCTATAATAATAGTAGGTACTAGTTTCTTTATAGGGCTAGTTATAAGGTTATTAGAGAGTATATTAATATTATTAATACTAGTTATCTTTAAAGAGACCTCTTCTTTATATATTTATTTAGAGGTATCCTTGCTAAGGTTACTATTATATCTTCGACGTTTCCTAAGCTCTACTACTCTATCGCTCTTTTTAGTACTTCTCTTAGGCCCTAGCTACTTTTCTTTAATAGCCTTAATCTACTAATATATTAATACTTAGAATAAGTTACTTAGTTCGAAGCGTACCTTTCGCTTATTCGCTTTAGTCTCCTAGGCTTTTCTAGTAGCTACCGCTTATTCTACCTTTATCTTAGCTATTATTAGAAGATTTTTGTTATCTATCTAATATATATAAGGGTCTTCGCTAGTAATAAGGTGGTATAAGGTTATTAAGGAGTATTATCTACGATAATATAGCTAGCTATAGGTAGCTAAACGGGTAAGGTCCTTAGGGAAGGAGGCGAAGTTTTTTAGAAAGGGGAGGCTTCTTTAGTATATTATTATCGTATTATTTTAATTAATATCGAATTAGCTTAGAGTCTATTAACTAAGTTAAATAAAAACTTAGCTAAGTCGGACTAACTTCTATCTAACTTAGATAGAATTCTATCTAAGTTAAACGAAACTATCTAAGTTAAACGAAATTTTCCTACCTTTTCGAATAGTTACTACTATAACTATACCTCCAGCTATAGTTCCCCTACGTAAGACGAATATCGCCGTTTTATCTATATCCTTAATAAGTATACGCTGCCTCTACCCTATTAGCCTAGGACCTTAAGACCTTAGATACTACCTACTCGAGCGTCTATTAATAAATATATACGGAGCCGGACTTACTAGATTCGCTGTAGTATATTAATAATATATACTTTACCGCCGGCTCTTAAGTTATATAGGTATAATATAGAGTTATATTATTAGCTTAACTAATTAAATTAGTTCTTTAACTTAGTTAATAATAATTAGATACCTCCTTCCGTTTATAAGATATCTTATAAAGAGAATCTCTACTAGTAGATATATATTAAGCTAGCGGAACTATATCCTCTATAGCGGCGACGGTATTTAGATTTATTAGAGATAACTAATTTAGGTTAGGGAAAGCGGTAGGTAGTGTTAGCTAGGTCTTTATAGTATAATTCTAAGATATAAATATTATATTAGTAGTCTTAAGTTAAATAGTATAGTTTCTCTATACTCTCTAATTCGAACGACGGGGTCTACTATTTATAGTATTTAAACTAGTCCTTAAATTTATACCTTCTATCTTTACTATTACTACTAATTAACCCGCCTAAAGTATTAAATCCTATAGTACTATATCTAGTCTATATCTATATTTACGCTTCTAGAGGTATAGGTAAGGGGGGAATAAAATAATTATAGTTTCCTTATTAGTATATCTGCACAAATAATTTATCTCGCTTTTCGGAATATACGGTTAAGCTACACCGTAGCTATTTACTAGAAAAATACTTTTTAAACTACTAAAATAAGGTTAGTATACGGTTAAGGCAGAATAGCGGAGGAGATATAGACTTACTACCGCTAGAATATATATAATAATAGGAGAGTTAGTAAATATAACTAGTTTCTTTAGTCGCCCGTAGAGATCTTCCCCCAGCAAGTTGATTAACTCTTTAAGTTTTACTAACTTTAGTATATTAGCGGTGAGTTTATTAATATATTTAGTATAAATACTATCCAGCGGTATCTTAGCCTAATTCTATATTAGGCTAGCTAACTCTATAAAATCCGCGTAACCCTTACTACTATAATATAAATCCCCCCCTTTAAGCTCGTCCTAAGTAAGACTGAGGTTATTAAGCTGAGCGAGTCCTAGAAGGCTTATAACTATAGTAATAGTATATAGTCTATATACGCGTTTAAAGTAGTTAGTAGTTATTAGCGCAGGTATCTCCTTACTAGTAGTATAAGTAATTAAGTATTCTTTAGTATATTCAGCTTTTACTACGTCTTAGATCCTCTAATCCTCAGCGCGAAGAGCTATCTTTTATACTAACGAAGGCGGGTATATAATATAACGAATCTTATAGGGAGGTAGTTATACTAGATTAGTAGTCCTAGAGATATCTTAAGTATATAGCGTCCTATTCTTAATATATAAATAACTAATATTCTATTTATAGGCTAATAGAAATATATTATAATAACTCTATAGCTTATTAGAAATATCGCCCCCTAAGTTAAGATACTTAAGTTTAAGTCTCTTAAGACGAATATTCTCCGC